>OX333081.1:9241147-9382878 GCA_946863875.1 Alloplasta piceator | reverse complement strand
TTTCAACATTTTTTCGTTAAAATTTAGCACGATACTCTTGATTTATAGGACTTTCATAAAATAAATAGTTATTGAAAAAAATATGGCTGCTTATCTACTTTTTATCTATTTTGGGGTCTCCATTCAGGATTTGGGATGCTGAATGCTGTCACTAAAAATTAATTTTAAAAATATATTTTCCTTCCATTGCATGCTTCAATATCATTTTTTTGGGCCGCTCGAGTAACGTGGAATGCCTCATACGTATTGTAACGAGAAACCTGGATTTTGGATACCCAGGTCGTTACCTATCCCGGATCTCACGTGAATATCCCCGGGGAGAAATATCTTTTAGCAATTTAACCGTGGCGCATACGCGCCCATTTTGACACTGCTTCTACATTTTCACTCACACATACATATTCAATCATATAGGGTATTCCTAGGTCATAGCTTTTTCAAATCCGGATGAATTTCGCGGTATTCTCTGGACCATTCTTCACTTTGCAGATCTAAAAAAAAAGTCCCCATTCGCACGAAGGGCCCCGGAGTTATGGGCCCTGAAAATATAGTTTTTTGGAGCTTTTTAAATTTTTTCAAATTCTTGGGGATTTGCAACCCAAATATGCCAATAAATTGAACTTTTTTGTCCTTTCCGAGTTTTTCATCAATTGGAAAAATTTTGCAAAGTTTTCTCTTTTCTGGCTCAGGTTGAATCCCAAAATTGTTCTTCAATTTTTTATTGCAAGTGTGATTATTTGTCAATTATAAAAATCGTACTTCGACACTGAGAGAAAAAAATACTGAATTTGAGAACATGAATTTATTTATTAAATGAAAGTATTAATTCGATTATTTATTTGTTCAACCAAGAAAATCACTCTTCATTTAAAAATATTTTCACGAATCTATTACTCCATTATATTAAACTCTTATTTAATAGTAACAATTAAATGCATGATAGATTTGATTAAATTTGTATTCATTGGATCAATTACATTGATCGCATCATAAACATGAGATTATTTGAATCTAAAAAACGAATTCAATACAAAATTATTTTTTTCGAAAAAATTATTTTCTTGCAACAAAGTCATTATTATTTTACTTCAAAAAATATTTTTATTTAAATAGATTTGATTGAATTTGTATTCATTAGATTAATTACATTTATCGCATCATAAACATTAGATTAGTTGAATCTAAAATGATGATTATTTGAATCTAAAAAACCACTTCAATACGAAATTATTTTTTTTGAAGAAAAATATTTATGGCATCATAAACATGAGATTATTTGGATCTAAAAAATGACTTCAATGCAAAATTATTTTTTTCGAACAAAATTATTTCTTTGCGATAAATTCATCATTATTTTCCTTCTAAAAATATCTTTATTTAAATAGATTTTAATAAATTTGCATTCATTGGATTAATTAGGTTTATTGCATCATAAACATGAGATTATTTGAATCCGAAAAACGACATCAATATTAAATTATTTTTTTCGAAGAAAATTATTTCTTTGCAATAAATTCATCATTATTTTACTTCTAAAAATATTTCTGTAGTATTTTCAATATTTATTAGATATAAAATTGATTGTGATTATTTGAAAAGAAGCTGTAGTAAAATAAATAACACATTATTTTATTCCAATGGAATATTTGTTTGGAATAATGAAATTTTTATTTTCTTCAAGCAAAGAACTATCATTTCTGTAGTATACTTTAATAGTATACATGAGTTGTTAAAAATTAAAAAACTGGTTTTTTAAAATGTTTTCTTATATTCGAATCTTCGCAACTCGTAACTTTTTTCGAGTGCATAGTAGTAGTCGATAGCGTAATAGGTAGCGTGTTAGGTAGTTAGGTAGGATAGGTATGATTGTAGGTAGGGTCGCGGGTTCGAATCTCGGTCGGACAGAGAAATTAGATCGGAGAATTGGCGCAGATTTGTCTTTTTTTTCTACTTATCTCTTTTTGGGGTCACTAAACTATGCATATTAAATTATTTGGCAAGGGCTGTATATTTTTTATAAAATGTTTAGCAACAATTAGTAAACACGCATTTGATTGAATCAATCATTTTTCCTGTTGATTGGACTAATTAATTTGTTGATTCAACAAGTTTTTTTTCTCAGTGCTTCCTGTATCAAAAATATGTTTTGGCAAATAATGAAAAAAAATGATTTTTTGCCTTCGAAACTTTATTTCATCGGTTCTAGTAATTTTTCTCTCAGTTGATAAATAATCTATCTGGGAAGCTGCAGTTAAAATTTCGAATTTTCGAATTTGAGCAAATAAAAAATAAAAAAAATAAAAATTTCTTGGTAGTACAAAGCCTCAAAGACAATGTCCCAAAGTTTCAACTTTTCTGACCTTTGGTAAACTTGGCCCATCCGAAAAAAACGTTTGAAAATCGGTTTTTCCGCCTTTTCGCCATGTTTTCGTGGATATTTAATTGTTCTGATCGTATATTCGTCATCAGCGGGCCATTTCACATGGACAGGTGTACTTTCTACTTCGATGGGGTTGGCGAAAATAGAACACAGACAGGATGGACGACCTTTTGCAGAGGGGAGACCGTGGGAAAACGGACGTAAAAGCACTGTCGCGTAATGGACAATCGGATTTGTCGCGGTTTGTCGCGGAGGCACGAAAATGACGGCGTTGAATCACCGTTTCGGTTCATTTCAGTTCATTTGCCACGGCGTTTCCAGAGAGAAATAGAGAGAGGGAGAGTCGTCCGTAACATGAAATTCGTCCCTCGTGGCTCTTTTTTTCTCCACGAGCCTAAAAGTAATGCACCAACGAGAAAAACAAATTCGATCGGGTGCATTATCAATCAAGAGTCCTTTACCAATACCAAAAAATTTCAATATGAAGGATAATTGGACGTTTGAGGGTTGACAAATAAAAGGGAGGTTCCGAGGACATCCCCTTTCATACAGATCAAGGGTCTGTATGGAAGCATCCATTTTCCTCGAAAACTCTTTGGTCATTGATAGTTGTGACGATAAAGATAATTTTTTTGACATAAATGACTGTCGATGAAGTGATAATCGGTAGAGATGTAAAAATGTCTCATAATTCCCAACCGACCCTTTGATGTAATTAGAGTTGTAAATAATGCATTACTTTGATAATGCATTACTGTATTTATTACCCATTACACTGCATAATGTGAAATAGATAAAGTACCATTACAAATACAAAAAGTAATGTGTAATGGATGCATGTCCCATTAAAAATAAAAAAAGTAATGTGTAATGGATGCATGCACCATTACAAATAAAAAAAGTAACGTGTAATGGATACATGTGCCATTACAGATACAAAAAGTAATGTGTAATGTATGCATGTTCCATTACAAATAAAAAAAGTAACGTGTAATGGATACATGTGCCATTACAGATACAAAAAGTAATGTGTAATCTATGCATGTTCCATTACAAATAAAAAAAGTAATGTGTAATGGATGCATGTGCCGTTACAAATACAAAAAGTAATGTGTAATGGATGCGTGTCCCATTACAAATAAAAAAGTAATGTGTAATGGATGCATGTCCCATTAAAAATAAAAAAAGTAATGTGTAATGGATGCATGTACCATTACAAATAAAAAAAGTAACGTGTAATGTATACATGTTCCATTACAAATAAAAAAAGTAATGTGTAATGGATGCATGTACCATTACAAATAAAAAAAGTAATGTGTAATGGATGCATGTCCCATTAAAAATAAAAAAGTAATGTGTAATGGATGCATGTACCATTACAAATAAAAAAGTAATTTGCAGTGGAGAATATTCCATTACAAATAGAAAAATTGCCGTGCTCGTCTTAGAAACTTGCACATTGCTGTCTCATTATTTCATTTCGCTCGGTAAAAGTTCATCCACAATTATCACAAATGATCCATAAAGTTAAAAAATAGAAACAAAAAAACAGACAGTTCATCGTTGAATATGAAGTATGAAAATGTACTCAACCCCAAAAATTATCCAACTTTATATTGAACTTGCTTTTACACGCTGTTACCCATAATTATAAGCAATCTAATAAAAATTACAATTTACTGATACAAAATTTGTCGCTTTATTGAATCCCTAAATAATATGCATGTTCTTTTTTTTCAACTTCATGGATCATTTTTGATAATTGTGGATGAACTTTTAATGAGCGAAATAAAATAATGGGACAGCAATGTGCAAGTTTCTAATACGAGCACGGCAATTTTTCTATTTGTAATGGAATATTCTCCACTGCAAATTACTTTTTTTTTTTAATTGTAATTTGTAATGGAACGTGCATACATTACACATTGCTTTTTTATTTGTAATGGAACACGCATCCATTACACAATACTTTTTTATTTGTAATGGAACATGCATACATTACACATTACTTTTTTTTATTTGTAACGGAACAGGCATCCATTACATATTACTTTTTTATTTGTAATGGAACATGCATACATTACACATTACTTTTTTTTATTTGTAACGGAACACGCATCCATTACATATTACTTTTTTATTTGTAATGGGTCATGCATCCATTACACATTACTTTTGTAATTTGTCATGGAAAACTTGTCCAATAAACATTGTTTAAAGTAATGGGTAATGCATTACTTTTACATTACTATTTTCACAACTCTGGATGTAAGGTGCAAGGATATTCCTTCAGGATGTTGGAAAAGGAGCCTGGCCTCTCTCTCTCCCTCTCGCATTGTGGTGGAGGAGCTGATAAAGTGCCTGTACTTTACGAGAATGTGCGAAAAAAAAATGGCAGATATTTCTTGTCAAAATGCGTCGTTGACCGAGAAGGATCTATGGATCCTGATATTACGGACGTGTTATACATTTTCCACGAAATGGTCTTGTATCCATAAACAATCACGTGGAAAAATGGTCAAATACGTCTTGAACCGCATCGAAATTGATTTATCTCGGATATCGCTACGGGACATTTGCTCGAGTAGTTTGCGACGACGATGGATGATCCATTTTTTTTTACCTCCTTTTTTTCCTCTCGTGGTTAGCGAGGAAAAGCGAGGGACCATTGCATCCTTCGACAGAGGTACAATTTTTGTATGTTTTTTTTTTTTTAATTTCCCTGGAAACAGAGTTGTGAAAATGGTAATGTAAAAGTAATGCAAATAACAAGAGTAATGTGTAATGGTTGCATGTGCCATTACAAATAAAATAAAATAACGTGTAATGAACAGAGTTGGGCAGTACTTGAAAGTACTCGTCACTTGCAAGTACTTGAAGTACAGTACTTGCAAGTACAAAGCACTTAAAAAGCACTTCAAGTATTGTACTTACATTTTTCAAGTACTTCATGTACTTGAGGTACTGTACTTGAAGTACTTTTCTGTACTTGAAGTACTTTTCTGTACTTGAAGTACTTTTCTGTACTTGAAGTACTTTTATGTACTTGAAGTACTTTTATGTACTTGAAGTACTTTTCTGAACTTTAAGTACTTTTCTGTACTTGAAGTACTTTTCTGTACTTGAAGTACTTTTCTTTACTTGGAGTACTTTTCTTTACTTGAAGTACTTTTCTTTACTTGAAGTACTTTTCTTTACTTGAAGTACTTTTCTTTACTTGAAGTACTTTTCTGTACTTGAAGTACTTTTCTGTACTTGAAATACTTTTCTGTACTTGAAGTACTTTTTTCAAGTACAAGTATCAAGTACTTTTGAATGTGATTGAAACCATTTTCTTAGGTCTCCATTGAGAAGATGAGACTCCAATTTTTTTTTCAGCATTGTTAATGCAAATTTTAACGTCTTACCTTTTTTGTGAATCAAATAAGTTTCAGAAAGTAAAATATTAAAACGAAGGACAAAGATCTATTTAAATGATAAATGAACGAAGGGAAATCAGGTTTATAAGGAATACCAAAAATGTAATTCCTGAATGAAAATTTTTCGATAATATTAATTATCGATATTGTTATTATTCTTTTTGATACTCACGTTTCGCGTTTTGAGAACCATCACCCTGTTGGAAGGATCGACCTCGCTCCTTTCACTCCCATAACACTCTTTGTCACTGCCGATTATCTGCAATAAAGCGTAAATTCGTGGATTAATTAAACAATCCATAGTCAACTCATATCGACTGTAAAAAATTAATTATTTTTTATCGAGTTTTGAAAGAATGTGCAATTTTGTAATTTTGTAACTTTCCGGCTCAAATTTCTTGCACAGAAAAATATACTAATCACCGAGAACAATATTTTATCGAATAAATGAAGAATTCGGTTGAAAAATAATACCTAGTTAAACAAAGAAATTGTAAATCTGTAATCTAAAAATTTTTCTAACTTTGAGAATTCTTCTGAAAATTGCAGCTTGTTCATTAAGAAATGAACAAGCTGCAATATAACGGATTATGTTTCGAAGGTCAAAAAACTGGTATTAATTATTAATTAGCCAGATCGCAATCGAATGTGTTCAATTCAATTGATAATGAAAATTTTGAAAAAAATTTCTGAATTAAACTTTGTTGCATAAATTACACACTCAATCAGTTATCCAATATTCGTTATGCATTTCGTTATGCTTTTATATTTTAGTTCCATTTATCTCCTTTTTTAATTAATTTTAATAATTAATTTTTAGCATTTAACCACGGAGTTAATCTCATTTCCCCAATATTTTCGTTTCCTTTAATTGTACAAAGAACTTTATTTATTTGTAAAAAACCTCATTTCTGAAATGCATCGATAGGAATCCTGGACATAATTTTTGGCCAAACTTCAAGAATTCAAAGAATCCTAAATTGAATTCTGAATTATGAGCAGAGTTGCAACATTTTTCATGAAAAAATAATGCATTAACCATTACTTTTTAAAGGCTAATGAAATTAATTTCTATTAATCATTAAAATTATTTTCATTAACCGTTAAAATTGAATGGTTAATGGAAATTATTTTCATTAACCATTAAAATTGAATGGTAAATGGAAATTATTTTCATTAACTATTAAAATTGAATGGTAAATGGAAATTATTTTCATTAACTATTAAAATTGAACGGTTAATGGAAATTATTTTCATTAACCATTAAAATTGAATGGTTAATCTAAATTATTTTCAATAACCATCAAAATTTAATGGTTAATGGAAATTATTTTCATTAACCATTAAAATTTAATGGTTAATGGAAATTATTTTTATTAACCATGCAAATTTAATGGTTAATGGATATTATTTTCATTAACCATTAAAATTATTTCCATTAACCATTAAATGTTAATGGTTAATGAAAATGATAACCATTAACCATTAAATTTTAATGGTTAATGGAAATGATTCCCATTAACCATTAAATTTTAATGGTTAATGAAAATTATTTCCAATAACCATTAAATTTTAATGGTTAATGAAAATGCAAATGCATTAAAAAAATTAATGCATCATTTGCAACCCTGATTATGAGTAATGATTATTATGAATTTTTAAATAAGAAAAAGGGTTCACTGGTCCAATCGACCAGCATGAGCCATATTTTCATGATGTTGAAGTTTGCATCATTTAAATTCCGAAAAATTCCATTTTTCATTTTCATTTCAAACATCCGCCATTTTAAAAAAATCGATTTTTCATTAACAGTGGTAAATTGTTGTGTAACAAACCTTCCTCTTTAAAATGCTTTTTTATTTTTTTCTTTCAGACTTGCCCAATCCTGAGATTAACTGTCGACCTTGGGACAAGACATTTTCGATTTTGAGGCCTTTTGCAAATTATTCAAAGAATCAAAATAAAGAATACATTTTTGTTGTACTTTCGAAGTATGAAACAATGTTGTAAAAACAGTTTTATAGCCATATCTGATAAAGAAGCTGAGAAAAAAAAATCTTAGAAATTTACTTTTTTTTTGCCTTCTAAGGTAGACCTTAAGGTTGTTTAGAAGCAAATCACGTTTGATGAGAAAATTCTGAAAATTTGGTATGTTTTTCAATGAAGTATTTAAGAGGTCGTGTAAAAATTTCACGACGATTTGGAAGCTCGTTATCGAATAATTGAGATTAACAAATCAAATAAAATAAAATGTAGTCTTATGGAAAGTGATATAACTTTGCGATAAGTTTTTTTTTTGACCTCTCAATTTTTTAATATCCACAATATACTGAAAGCAACGGAAAGAGAACGAAGTTTATTGATAAACATTTTTTTGATTTGTTTAAAAAATGGTTTTTAACAAAACGTTAATTTCTTAATAACGAGCTTCCTAATCTTCGTGAAATTTTTACACGACCTCTTAAATACCTCATACAAAAACATACCAATTTTTCAGAATTTTCTCATTGTTTTTTATTTTAACCCTTAAGAAGGTTGAAGTAATGATGAGAGAATTCTGAAAATTTGGTATGTTCTTACATGAAGTATTCAGAAGGTCGTGATTAAGAAGTTATTTATTGAACAATTAACGATTAAGAAGTTATTTATTGAACAATTAACATTCAAAGGTTTCATAGCTTCTAAAGAACCTTAAAGAAACTTATTTTCGTTGCATTGCAACGTTGCACGCTTCAAAATCGCATTTTGTCGAAAATCAGCGTGTTTAAAGTATCCAAACTTGGGATATTGAAGGGCGTGGAGGAAAATTTTTGGTTACCCAAAATAGGTGGAAATTGCCAGATGGAGGCAACCGAAACAGGAAGTTAACGTTGGCGCTTGTTTGAATGGCCACGGCTGTGTTATTAATAACGAATTACCATGAATAATTAGGCAATTAGAAAGACGCTAATTAGCTTGTGGCAAGTGGGGCAGAAGAGAGGCTGAAACATATATATATTACATATATATTAGGGCGATTTTTGTCGACTCATTTTTTTTCTTTCCCTTCCCACCCGAAATTTTGTTGTATATGTCTGAAAGAAAATTCCCCTAAAGTTACAGCCCTTAATATTAATATTGAGTACTTTCCCTTCACGTGATAAGTTTTTCCACCTAAAATACACGTAAATGAAAAACTTTTTTCGTCAAAATTTTACCACTCCGCGGTTTTTTATGCCATCAAATTGATTTTGGTCGCAATTTACGTAGAATCGAACAATTTTTAAAAGGGTCCTGAACAGCGTAAGTGTAACTTACACTGGTGAGATGGTTCGGGTCCCTAAAGTTTATTTTTAGCCAAAATTCTCGGTTTTTCGCTGTTATCTCCGAAATGATCGAGTTAACGGAAAAATCGTAAAGGGAAATTTCGTTGGAAATTTAATTTCCTACAAAAAAGGTCCTTTAAACCTAACTGCTAAAATTAATATTTCTTGAGATATTGAACATTATATTATTTATGGTAAAAAATATGTATAGTTTTTCGAACCAAAAGATTTAAATTGTTGATAATCTGTATCATATCACCATATCACATATCATATCACGAGTGGTGATATGACATGGAATATCAACAATTTGAAACTTTTGGTTCGATAACCCATAAAAATGTTCATATCACAAATAAGTTAAGGATCAATATCTCAAGAAATATTGATTTTAGCAATTAGGTCTAAAGGACCTTTTTTGTAGGGAATTAAATTTCCAGAAAAATTTTCCTTTACATTTTTTCGGTGAAGTTAATCATTTCGGAGATAACAACAAAAAACGAGTATTGTAGGTAAAATCAACTTTAGTGACCTCGTACCATCTCACCAGTGTAAGTTACACTTACGCTGTTGAAGACACTTTCAAAGATCGTTCAATTCTGTGTAAACTGCGACCAAAATCAATGCGATAGCATAAAAAACCGCGGAGTGGTAAAATTTTGAAGAAAAAAGTTTTTGGATTACGTGTATTTTAGATGGGAAAACTTGTCACACGAAGGAAAAGTACTTAATATTAATATTAAGGGCTTTAACTTTCAGGGATTTTTCTTTCAAACATATGCAACAAAATTTCAGGTGGGGAGTGAAAGAAATAAAAAAAAAGTCAAAAAAAAAAATCGCCCTTATATATATGAGGCGTTCCATCCCATCGGACAGTTTGAAAAACTTTTCTTTTTTATTTCCTCAATTTTTTTATATTTTTTAGTACCCATCAGAAGACCCTTCCTGTTAAATTTTGAGATTTTTTTGATTACCCGTTCAAAAGAAATTGAATTAACAAAAAAACCGCTCCTTTTTTGGTATTTTGGTCATAATTTCTTTAATAATGGTCCAAATTGAAAGTTTTTTTTCAAAATTTTTGTTTTTTTATGGCCTTTTCAGAAAAAAAATAAACAAAAAAAAAGAAACTATACAGTAACAAAAATTGGTATTCATAATAATTTATTTAAAAAAATGTTAATTTCCAAAAATCGAAAAAAATGGTTATGGAAATCCCACGATCGGACTAGTCTTAAAAATTGTTCAATAGATGTTTAAAGCAAAAAGTAAAAAATAAAAATAAAAAATGACTCACTTTTAAAAACGCGATTTAGAGTTTAAAACTCAAAAAACTCATTCAAAAACTCGTCGAATATTTTAGTTGTATTTTTTTCTGAAAAAGCCACAAAAAAACACAAATTTTAGAAAAAAAAAACTTTCAATTTAGATCATTATCAAAGAAGTTATGACCAAAATACCGAAAAAAGAGCGGTTTTTCAAAATTTAATATCTTTTGAACGGGTAATAAAAAAAATCTCAAAATTTAACAGGAAGGGTCTTTTGATGGGTACTAAAAAATGTAAAAAAATTTAGGAAAAAAAAAAGTTTTTCAAACTGTCCGATTTGGGATGGAACGCTCCATTGTATATGGTGTATACGAAAACGTTAAGTACTTTTCAATTACGGTTTTCAGGTCGATCAATTATGTATATTCTAATTACACAGATGAACGATTCAACATCGGAGAGAGAAAAAAGAGAAAAAAAATGGGGGAAGAGAATTTCCTCTTTCAGTCCTTTTTGTTGATAGTAATTAAAATCCGATCAATAACAGACTTCATTTTTCCAACACTCATGAAGTATTAGGAGCATTTATTTTATTATCCCTGCCAACAGAGCCGAAAGCTCGCGCTTCCACGAACAATCGAGTAGCAAACTTTTCCTCTGCTTCTATATTCCACCCTATAGACACGTATGTGCATACAGGGTGTCCCCATTTGACTACAACCACCGAAATAATTCAATTTTTCGTTCGGTAATTCGTCGAAAACCCGAAAATACGTATATCAAGTCGATTTGAATGAAGAATTGAATGGCTATCTTACTTTTTTGTTTAGTAAACATTTTATGAAAAATAAAAAATAAAATAAATTGAAAAAAAAAAATACGTTAAGTAAAGTAAAAAGTAAAGCCATTTAATTCGAAATTCAAATCGAAAAAATAAAATGAAATAATAAATGCATCTCAAAAGTTTGACAATAAATTAAATGTCAAATCAAATAAATAAAAAACAAAACAAAAATGCATTGAGTAAAGTAAAAAGTAAAGCCATTTGATTCCAAATTCAAATCGAAATAATTATATCGAATCGTTGAGTGGAAATCAAATAGAAAAAATAAATAAAATAAAATAATAATAAATGCATCTTGACGCGTTTCTCAGCATTTTTCAAATTACCGTTTGAATATAGAATTCGCCATTTCGGTGTCCCAAGTGAAATGGGACACCCTTTGTATACAGGAATGGGATTCTGTCTCTCTCGCGCTTCAAACTATGGCAAAAGCGAATGAGAGTAATAATTGAAAGGAGCGAGGAAAAAAATAAAAACAAAAAAGTGGGAAAAATGTTTCGCGGGTTGTCTCAAACTCGACGTTGAATTTTCGCCTACCCACAAGAGGATACACGATGCGTATATATATATATATATATATAGGAAACGAGACGTATATCTCGCATACTTTAATGCGGGAAAGCCAATGCAAACGAAGTCGGAAAACAAACAAACAAACAAACAAACAAACGAGGAGGCAGTGGAGGGGTGTTGAAAAAACGAAAGAAAATAAAAACTAACGGAAAAAAGAAAATGCACCGACAAGGAATGGGAATACCCTCGGTTGGACAAACAAAAATGTTGACCGAGAGCCACTTTTAATTTTTTGGGTTTAGTACACTAAAATTTACCACCGTTAATGAAAAATCGATTTTTTTTAAAAATGACAGATGTTTGAAATTTAATTTATTTAATTTATTTATTTATTTAATTTATTTAATTTATTTAATTTATTTAATTTATTTAATTTATTTAATTTATTTAATTTATTTAATTTATTTAATTTATTTTATTTATTTTATTTATTTTATTTATTTTATTTATTTTATTTATTTTATTTATTTTATTTATTTTATTTATTTTATTTATTTTATTTATTTTATTTATTTTATTTATTTTATTTATTTTATTTATTTTATTTATTTTATTTATTTTATTTATTTTATTTATTTTATTTATTTTATTTATTTTATTTATTTTATTTATTTTATTTATTTTATTTATTTTATTTATTTTATTTATTTTATTTATTTTATTTATTTTATTTATTTTATTTATTTTATTTATTTTATTTATTTTATTTATTTTATTTATTTTATTTATTTTATTTATTTTATTTATTTTATTTATTTTATTCATTTTATTTATTTCATTTGTTTTATTTATTTCAAACATCCGCCATTTTCTTTTTTTAAATCGATTTTTCATTAACGGTGGTAAATTGTTGTGTAAGAAACCTTCCTCTTTAAAATTCGAACTTGCCAATCCTGAGATTAATTGTAGACCATGGGACAAGAGATTTTTGAATTTGGCGCCTTCTATATAAATTATTCAAAGAATCGAAATAAAAAATAAATTTTCTTTTCGTATGTTCGAAGAATGAAACAATGTTCCAAAAACAGTTTTATAGCCATATTTGATTAAGGAGCGAAAAATAAAATCAAAAATTTGCTTTTTCGGCCTTCCAAAGTAAACCAGTACCTCAAAAAGCTATCCAAAAATTTGTATTTCCACAATAATGAGGATTCATCTGGCTCTAAAATGTGTTTTCATTATTTCGGTATTTGCGAATTTACGGATGAGAAGGTAAAATAAAAGTGCTTCAAGGTGCTCTCACACGAGACGCTTTTGGCACTCGTTGATTTTTTTTTGCCGCAGTGCAATACAGCAAAAAAAATGTGAATAACAAAAAACCACGACACTCTCGAATGGCGAGATAAAGGCGCAATAAAGTTCACGTGCAAAGTTCCTTCGTAAAGAAATTGGTCCTGAGAAGAGGGCCAACGATCTTGGTACGGGTCAAAGAGGGATATTCTCGGTGGAATGCGGTGGGAAATGGTGAAAAAAAAAGAAGGGAAAGAAAAAAAAATAGAATGAGGGAATTCGGAGAAAGGGAAGTGGATAAAGGAGCGTTGACTGCGAATGGTTGGACTTGGGGAGGCTTTCGCAAAATGGATAGGTCGAATGGTTACGTTTTCCTGAGATAACCATCACGTTGCCTCCAGTTGCATCCGCAAAGTCTAAACGTATATACGGGGCGTTCCATCCCAAATCGGACAGTTTGAAAAACTTTTTTTTTATTTCCTCAATTTTTTTATATTTTTTAGTACCCATCGAAAGACGCTTTCTGTTAAATTTTGAGATTTTTTGGATTACCCGTTTAAAAGATATTGAATTAACAAAAAAAACCGTTTTTTTTTTTTTGGTATTTTGGTCATAACTTCTTTGATAATGATCCAAATTGAAAGTTTTTTTTTTCAAAATTTTTGTTTTTTATGGCCTTTTCAGAAAAAAATATAACAAAAATATTCGACGATATTTTTAATGAGTTTTTTGAGTTTTTAACTTTAAATCGCGTTTTTAAAAGTGAGTCATTTTTTATTTTTTTTAAATTTTTTGCTTTAAACATCTATATATTCAACAATTTTTAAGACTAGTCCAATCGTGGGATTTACATAACTATTTTTTTTTTTTTGAAAATTCAATTTTTTTTCTTTGCTAATAAATTATTGTGAATACCAATTTTTGTTACTGTATAGTATTTTTTTCAATGTTTAGAATTTATTTTGACACTTTTTTATTGTTAACAGGTTCTTAAAATTAATAATTAATCGTTAAGTCTGTTTATGAACAATAATAACAACAGTTTTTAATTTTTCACGTATTTTTTTGAAAACCTTACATATACGATTGTTTCCTGAATTGGAATATTCTTTTGCCAATACGTTTCCGTTGCTCATTGGAATAATTGAATGACATTTTAGAAATCTGTTAACAATGACAAAGTGCCAAAATTAATTCAAAATTATTAAAAAAATACTATACGGTAACAAAAATTGGTAGTCATAATAATTTATGAAAAAAAAAAAAATTTTATTTTCAAAAATCGAAAAAAAATAGTCGCTATTGAGATCCCACGATCGGACTAATCTTAAAAATTGTTGAATAGATAGATGTTTGAAACAAAATTTTTTTCTAAAAATCAAAATCGACACTCACTTTTAAAAACGCAATTCAAAGTTTCAACCTCAAAAAACTCATTAAAAAATGCGTCGAATACTTTTGTTGTATTTTTTCATGAAAAGGCCATAAAAAATAAAAATTTTGAAAAAATACTTTTAATTTGGACCGTTATTAAAGAACAAAAATTGGTAACAAAAATTGGTATTCATAATAATTTATTTAAAAAAAAAATTAATTTTCAAATATCGAAAGTTATTGAAATCTCACGATTGGACTAGTCTTAAAAATTGTTGAATAGATGTTTAAAACAAAAAATAAAAATAAAAATCACAATCGACACTCACTTTCAAAAACGCAATTTAAATTTTCAAAGTCAAAAAACTCATTCAAAAACGCGTCGAATATTTTTGTTGTATTTTTTCTGAAAAGACCATAAAAAACAAAAATTTTGAAAAAAAAAACTTTCAATTTGGACCATTATCAAAGAAGTTAGGATCAAAATACCAAAAAAAGAGCGATTTTTTTGTTAATTTAATATCTTTTGAACCCGTAATCAAAAAAATCTCAAAGTCTTTTGATAGGTACTAAAAAATATAAAAAAATTGAGGAAATTAAAAAAAAGTTTCTCCAACTGTCCGATTTGGGATGGAACGCCCCATACATACTTCGCTGGTTCAACATCCCCTGTATACATAACGCTGTATCCACGTATACGGGCTCTTCCATGCCAGATGTGAGGGATGGTAAACTGAAGAATAAAAAAAAAATGCATGAGTTTGAAAAAAAGTTAGTTAAATGCTAGTAAATATCGTGTCCCATGCAATATAAAAAATAACAACAAAAAATGGTAATTCCGGAACCATCTTCTATTTCTCTGGTAATATATAAACTATTTTCTATGAGTGAATTATTTTAGTTTTCGGTTTGAAAACTTAGAAGATAAGACGGCGAAGGAGGAATGGTAATTTTTCCATATTTCAAGTCAGAATTGAAAAACAGAGGGATTTAGAATTGAAAAAATAATAGTTTCGGAATGTGTGAACAAAGCCTTTTCATATGACACCCAACTTGACCTAATTACGTGATACTTAAATTTTGACTCCCTATTTTGACTCCCCATTTTGTATAAAAATAAATTTATATCTACAATTTCCATCATAGAGGTTTCTTTCTCATCTTTTTGGTTTGAAACCCGAAAAAAAGTGCCCTTAGCTTCCGTTACATGCACTTTAACAAAAATAGCAGGTTTATTGACAAAAATAAAAACACCGTTGTCATCGTAATCTTGCTATAACGTCATTTTCAATATTGCATTTCTTTGGATATTAATTGATAAATTGATAAATTTATTGTTTATGAACGAAGAATAGAAAGTTAATACTGTTGACAGATGGATGTTTTTTTAATGATTGGACAACACAATTCTGACTGTTAATTCTGGAATACCCCATACATGTGCCCTTTTCAAGTCCATGTGTCGAATTTTCGGCTTCAACGTTAACCGTATTCCACCCTTTCAAAGGATTTTTTTTTTTTTCAATCCATAGAGCCTTTAGCATTCGTGAAATTGGAAACCAGCCAAAACGGTCTGCGTTGAGTCGGTAATAACGCCCGCTCATTAACAAAGTTGATACGACCGAATGTTTTGTTTTGTAATTTTCTTCATGATTATATCACACTCGAGAAATTTCTGTAATTCCTATATATAAATACCATACGCGCCCAACAGTCCAAATTTTAATTATATTTCTGATAGTTATCGAGCCGAAGGTAATTAAAATATAAAAATCAACCAAGTTGCCCTGAAATTTGGTTTGAACTTCTCCATTAGCAAAGAATATATTTTTTAAAATGTCCCGAAGTCTAAAATTTTATAAACCAAACGCGAAAAATAAGATTATTAGGAAAAAGGACATGGAATTTTTTTTTGTATTTTTCTTCGTTGCGCACCCAAAAATAAAACTAATAATTCCTTATTAGATCATTAATATTATTCGTTAATAATATAATAGTAGGATTATTTTTTATATAATTTATTTTTATCCAACCCGAGATTGAACATTTTGAATGAAAAATTATAGTCAAGTTCGAAGAACCACCCTTTCAAATGACAATTATTTTTGTAGAATTCCAACTGACCTTTTAAATTTTATCGTATCGAGAATTTTTCAAAAATGTCTATTGAAAGTATAAGCTCAATTTTTCAAATATCGTAATGAAGTTTCCTTCTATACGAATGAACCGTCACCGAAGAATTCTTGATATTAAATTTGGTGAAACCGATTGAGAGGTTCCAATTGCATGAAAATATAATTTATTCTAAAAATCTTTACGCATGACATTGAAGTTTGCATAATTGAAATGCAATGAAAATAGATGTTTTTTTTTTATTTTCAGCACTGGTAACCCTTTTCCTGCTTATTCGGAGCCTCGGGTCCTGAATCAGAGGGCCTGAAAACAAAGTTTCAACTATTTTCGATTTAGAACGATAAATATTCAAAGGGCATGAATTAAAAATACAAATTTATCGTCGCTGCATTTCAACGATGCAAGCTTCAACATTATATCTACTCGAATTTTTTGGCTTCCGTTACGAGGTAGCCAAAAGCGTGGCAACAATTAAAACGAAATAGATCTGCAGCCTCAATTTGTAATCAGCATGATTTTTGTCCCGTATAAATATATTTTTTGCTTCCTCATAAAGGAAGCTTTGTTATCGTAAAAAAAATTTTTTTCGCGATTTTTATGCCAATTTGTTCAGAATGTCCTAAAACATCAAGAAATCATATTTAGAAAAAATGTCCGGATGTGTGTGTGTGTGTGTGTGTGTGTGTGTGTGTGTGTGTGTGTGTGTGTCCTGAGTTTCAGATGTAAATAATTAATAACTCGAAAACGCTTCGAGATATCAAGCTAAAATGTGGCACACTTGTCGAGCACGAATTGCTCTTCATTATGAAAAAAATTTTGTTTTAATTATAACGAGTATTCAGATTTTATCGATTATTTTCGTTTTAGCAAGAATAGCGTAAACGCTCTAACCTCTGCAATTTTCAAGATATTGCACTCAAACTTTGTACGGAACAAGTATAGCTATTAATGTTGTTTGGTATTGAATTTGGCGAAAATCCATCGAGGGATTTTATGAAATTTTGAATTTTATGAAAAATAGCCTAAACGCTCTAACTTGTGCCATTTTTAAGAATTATACTGAAACTTTGCACAGAGTTAATATAGCTATCGAGGTTGTTCGCTATTAAATTTGGCAAAAATCCATGGAGGGATTAAAATTTTATGAAATTTTTAATTTTTTGAAAAATAGCGTAAACGCTCGTGCAATTTTTACGATATTGCACTGAAACTTTACACAGAGCTAATATAGCTATCGAGGATGTTCGTTATTAAATTTGGCGAAAATCGATCCAATGATTAAATTTTTATCAAATTTTGAATTTTTATAAAAGAAGCATAAACGCTATAGCTTTTGAAATTTTTTAGATATTGCAATGAAATTTTGTGGAGAGCCAGTATAGCTATTAATGTTATTTGCTATCAAATTTGGGGAAAATCGATCGAATTTGCACATCGATTACTAATATTTTTCAATAGTTAAACAAACAAAGTTAAACAAACAATAGTTAAACAAACAATAGTTAAACAAACAAAGCTTCCTTTATGAGGAAGCCAAATTTGATCGCTACTGTGTGTTAAAGAAAGCTATGTGAACTATGGATAAAGATGAGGAAGCAATGTCCAAATTCCAATTTGCAGGGTTTTTAGAACTTTGTTTTTAATATTCATTTTGAAAGAAAGACTTTTGACAGGGTGAGGCAAAGATAATTCGAAAATAAAACATTTTTGGCCGAGCTAAAGTCTGTATCGCAAGTTCCACGACCTTGAACGTGACCCTCAATCGTCAACAATGACGAGATAATAGAATCGCGGCTTTACATCGTGGCAAAGAAAATTCTTGCACGTGGAATCATTTTCGTAATCTCTCTGCTCGATATTATCTGGCTCGAATGCTCATTGTTTGGTTTTCTCGAGCGAGTGACAAAAGAAAATTTGACCTTCGCTCGGACAATGTAAAGAAAAATCGTTCATTTTATCTGTACATCGAACTTTGCACCGGAGTATCTTTTTTCTTTCTTTGGAGAAAGATATAATAAATTTTCCATAATTTGTGTCAAATTTTTTTTTTCTGAATAAAAGAAACTTTTTTTTCATCCTGTTTTCCTCGTGATCGAGTAAATTTTCAACGTTTCATATTTCTTGACCTCGAAACACGATAAATGAAGAATTTTCAAGATCAGATTGAAAAAAAAACAATGTTGCTACAGCGCGATTTCTTCATCTTCGATGATTTCTAGGTTAGGTTCGTCGATTCAAGGTTAGGTTAGAACGCACGTTTCGAAATATCTTTGGCGATAACATCGTTGATTTGGCAATAAGATGAAAAGAAAAAAAAAGAAAAACTCACGGCTTGAGCCCACTTTGGGAAGCCAAAATCGCTTGTCACGAGTCTGTGCGTGTGAAGAACACCGTTGACGACTTTTCTGTCAATTACGTCGGTTCCTCTGACATTCGTACTCATGGGATTTGGATATTTCCTCAGCGCAGCTTGCGCCACTGTTTCCCAAGCATGACTGAAAAGAGAAGATTTGAAAAAATAAAATAAAACAAAGCTTTCTCTCAGCAGTTGCGACAAAAGATGGCATTTCGTTGAAATTTTAGGTTAGAATTTCCTTAATTTTCGTCAATTGATTAGTCACACGCAAAAGCTTACTTGAATGTGTGGTCGGATGTCCAGATCTTCATGATTATCGCACTTCAGTTCTTTTGTATTTTGTTTCGATTTTATTTCCCGCTTTGTCCGAGTGTTGATTTTTTTTTCGAATTTATTAAACGGATATCCTAAAGATTAAAAAAAACCGTTCTACGGGAACTCTACCGAGGATCACCGAGAATCCGTTTACGAAAATCTGATGTAAGATGGAAGAAGAGTGTGAAACTGTGAAACTACGTCACGAATGTGACCTCGCGCAATACAGCCTCCCCTCCCCCTCTCTGCGTCGGTGAAATCCCGCCAATCATCGCTCGCGTAGGCGTGAATCCATCGATGATAGGCTCGCTGTATGACATCATCGAGACCTCGACATTGATGATTGGACGCGCGGGATTGGCGGCAAATTCGATTTTATTCAAACGTTCAAAACTTTGTAATCGCGAGAATTCGTGAATTTTGAACTTTGAAGTTCGAGATGCGGACAATCTGCGGGAAACGCATTAATTTTGAAATTTTGTACCCATTCAGTAATAGATATGTATTTACAGTTCCAAAAGTTCCAAACGAAATTACGCAGAGATTTTACTGTTACTATGTTTTACCATCAAATAACTGTGCAAATATAGCGCTAATTGAAGAAATCGATATTTTTCAGTCCTGCAGGCAAACAACTTCTTTCTCCTTGGTCCTGTTTTCGCAGCAGATGAATCTTTGCAGCGCCTGAAAAATACATATTTTTTTCCTCTTTTATACTTGACGAAGAAAATACATGTAACGCATGGACGAGAAGTCAACTTACCCAAACTCGCTTGCAATTTTCCTTCGCCTCCTCTGCATCTTATGTGCAATGGTACGGACGGTTGTGGCCCTTTGTACTCCATTATTGTTTTGTAAGATCTTCGCAGTGCGTCGTCTACCGAACGAGATTTCAATGCTTGCGCCATGTAAACAGCGCACTGACTCAGCATCACATCGCATTCGGGCATTCCGATCATCTGACAAGCGTTCATGGTGTGCACAGCGATATCTTAAACGGAGAATTGAATTCTCTTGAATGGAAAAAGCAATGAAAAAGTCCAAATTTTTATTATATTTCCTATAGGGTTATCAAGCAGTAGTTGTAATAAAATTCAACCAAGTTGCCCTGAAATTTCGTTTGAGCTCCTCCATTCGCAAAGAATATTTTTTTAAACATGTTCCGAAGTCAGAAATTTTATAAACCGAACACTAAAAATTAACAAAGATTATTAGGAAAAAAGGCATGGAATTTTTTTATATTTTTCTTCGCTGTGCACTCCAAAATAAAAACTAGTAATTATGCAGGATATTCCTTATTATATCATTAATATTATTCGTTAATATCAGAGTTGGGCAAAGTACTTGAAAGTACTTCAAGTATCAAGTACAAAATACCATAGGTACTTGAAGTACTTGCGAGTACTCGTCAAGACGAGTACCTGAAGTACAAGTACTTGAAAAAATCAAGTACCAGTATCAAGTACTTTTCAAGTTTTCGGGTACGTCTCGTAAATTCTGGTACTCGGGTCATTTCATGTCAAATCGACCAAGAGTTGGAATCGACCACTTTCAATTTCGATGAAATTTAGTCAGAAGTTTTGTTTTATCATAAAACCAAGTTCTACCGAGGAAAAAAAATTAATTTTTTTTTTCAATAGTTATGCAAAATTCAAAATTTAACCATTTTTCAATTTTTTTTTCTAAATATCTTGAAAACTATGATAGTTATGAAAAATCGTTTGTTTCGTCATGAAGAGTATACTTGGGGCTACGAAAAAAAATGTATTCCGACAAAAATTTTTGAAAAATGATGAATTTGGAGAATTTTGAATTTTTTGAAATCGTGAAAATCCACAATTAACATCGTATTTTTTGTTCAATTTTTGAAATATAATACCTTGTACTGATTTTAAAAGATCCTGAATTTTTCAAAAAGGTGTTTTTTTTTGTTTCAAAAATATGATTTTTTTTAAGTTGAGCAATCATGTAATTTTGTAATTTTGAGCAGTCAAAATTACATGATTGATCAACTTCACTTAACTTAGGGGTAAAAAAAAAAGTTTTACCAAAATTCAAAAATTCATATTTTTGAAACAAGAAAAAAAATAAAAAAATGTTATATAAAAAAAAGTAAAACCAAAAATTTAATGTTGATCGTGGATTTTTACGAGTTTGAAAAATTCAAATTTCTCAAAATTCATCATTTTTCAAAAATTTGTTTCGGAATATTCTTCTTTTCGTAGACGAATCCAGAACGATTTTTTCGGATCAACAATAGTTTTCGAAATATCTAAAAAATAATCTTGAAAAAATGGTGAAATTTTGAATTTTCGCAAAAACATTTTAATTTTGTTCCTTTGTTAGAACTTTGTTTTATGATAAAAGAAAACTTCTGACCAAATTTCATCGAAATTGAAAGGGGTCGATTCGAAATATTGGTAGATTTGACATGGAATGACCCATATACAAAGGCTTTGCACATGCAACCATCAGCAAGATACATTCAAAAGTACTTGATACTTGTACTTGAAAGAAGTACTTCAAGTACAGAAAAGTACTTGAAATTTTCAAGTACAGTATTTCAAGTACAGGAAGTACTTGAAAATTTCAAGTACAATACTTGAAGTACTTTTTAAGTACTTTGTACTTGCAAGTACCGTACTTCAAGTACCTGCAAGTACCGAGTACTTTCAAGTACTGCCCAGCTCTGGTTGATATTATAATAGTAGAATTATTTTTTGTACAAGTTATTTTTATCCAACCCAAAATTGAACATTCTGAACGAACAATTATAGTCAAGTTCAAAGAATCTCAAGTCCTGAGTCCGAGGGCCTGAAAACAAAGTTTCAACTATTTTCCATTTAAAACAATGTATACTCAAATGGCATTAATTAAAAATACAAATTTATTGTCGCTGCATTTCGACGATGCGAGCTTCAACATTATATCTGCTCGAATTTTTTGGCTTCTATTATGAGAAAGAAGGTGAGGCAAAGATAATTCATTAGCTTAAACGGAGAATTGAATTTTCTTGAATGGAAAAAGTATTTAAAAAGTTGAAAAAAAAATTATTCAAGTACCCAAAGCTTCAGGATCTGCGAGTCCGATGTCTTCGCTGGCAATTCTGACCAATCTTCTCGCAATATAAACAGGATCTTCGCCGAAGGCCATAAGTCTGGCCAACCAATACAGCGAAGCATTCGAGTGACCAGCGCTGATAGATTTGTGCATCGCAGCAATGAGATCGTACTTGTAATCGCTTTTCCCACTATGCAAAGTGTGCGTCTGTTCAAGACCGATTTTAAGATCTTTGATGCTCAATTTAACAATCGACTCAAGCTTTTTCGGCGCTGCGAGTTTTTGCTTCGCTGAGACCTTAGTTTTAACGGCGAGCTCCAAACTCGTCAGCGCGACTCTGGCATCGCCGTTGCAGGTTTCGGCTAGCCAATCAGCAGCTTCTTCGTCTATGGAAAATTCAGGCTTATCCGCATTGAAATCCTGGATCTGCGAAGCCAGCGAAGCTTCGCCCTGCGCCGAACCTTCGCTCACTGCGCACAAAACGCCTTTCAGGCTGGAAATTCCTTTTTTCAGTATCAGCATCGTGTCTTCTTTGCTCAATTTCTCAAATATGAATACTCGACATCGCGAAAGAAGCGCCGAATTGAGGGAGAACGAAGGATTCTCCGTGGTTGCACCGATCAGAACGAACGTGCCGGCTTCGACGTGAGGCAAAAAAATATCTTGTTGCAATTTGTTGAAACGATGAATCTCATCCATGAACAGTATCGTGCGAATACCCAATTTTGATTCCTTGATCGCCGAAGCCACGGTCTCTCTGATATCGGCTATGCCCGAAGAAGTGGCCGATAGTTTGACGAATCTTGCTTTGCCCTGCGATGTCTTTGCTCTCTTTGCAATTACATTGGCGAGTGATGTCTGGATAAATAAAATTATACGCAGTTTTTGGTCGATATACTTTGATATTTTGGTTTTTTTAAATTAATATATTTTATTTTAAAATATATTAATATTTAATATATTTTATATTAAAATATATTAATATTTTATATTAAAATATATTAATTTGAATATATTAAATAATTTAAATCAGAGCTGGGCAGTACTTGAAAGTACTCGGTACTTGTAGGTACTTGAAGTACAGTACTTGCAAGTACATAGTACTTAAAAAGTACTTCAAGTATAGTACTTAAATTTTTAATGTACTTCATGTACTTGAAGTACTGTACTTGAAAATATCAAGTACTTTTCTGTACTTGAAGTACTTTTTTCAAGTACAAGTATCAAGTACTTTTGAATGTGTCTTGCTGATGGTTGCACGTGCAAAGCCTTTGAATATGGGTCATTCCATGTCAAATCGACCAATATTTGGAATCGACCCCTTTCAATTTCGATGAAATTTGGTCAGAAGTTTTCTTTTATCATAAAACAAAGTTCTAACAGAGAAAAAAAATTAAATTTTTTTTCGAAAATTCAAAATTTCAGGATTTTTTCAAGTTTATTTTTTTAATATTTCGAAAACTATTATAGTTACGAAAAAATCGTTCTGGGTTCGTCTTAAAGAGTATAATTGGGGCTACGAAAAGAAGAATATTCCAAAACAAATTTTTGAAAAATGATGAATTTTGAGAATTTTGAATTTTTCAAAATCGTGAAAATCCACGATCAACATTAAATTTTTGGTTTTATTTTTTTGATATAACACCTTGTACTGATATTAAAAGATCTTGAAATTTTCAGAAATGTGTTTTTTTTTGTTTCAAAAATATGAATTTTTGAATTTTGGTAAAACTTTTCGTTTACCTCTAAGTTAAGTAAAGTTGATCAATCATGTAATTTTGACTGCTGAAAGTTACAAAATTACATGATTGCTCAACTTAAAAAAATTCATATTTTTGAAAAAAAAACACCTTTCTGAAAATCTTTCAGGATCTTTTCAAATCATTACAAGGCATTATATTTAAAAAAATTGAACAAAAAATTCGATTAATTGTGGATGTTCACGATTTTTAAAAATTCAAAATTCTCCAAATTCATAATTTTTCAACATTTTTTGTAGGAATAGTTTTTTTTCGTAGCCCTAAGTATACTCTTCAAGACGAAACGAACGATTTTTCATAACTATCATAGTTTTCAAGATATTTAGAAGAAAAATTTGAAAAATGGTTAAATTTTGAATTTTGCATAACTTTTGAAAAAAAAAATTAATTTTTTTCCTCGGTAGAACTTGATTTTATGATATAACAAAACTTCTGACCAAAAGTCAGCGAAATTGAAACCGGTCGATTCCAACTCTCGGTCGATTTGACATGGAATGACCCAAGTACCAGAATTTCCGAGACGTACCTGAAAACTAGAAAAGTACTTGACACTGCTACTTGATTTTTTCAAGTACTTGTACTTCAAGTACTCATTTTGACGAGTACTTGCAAGTAACAAGTACTTTGTACTTCAAGTACCACCGGTACTTGATACTTCAAGTACCACCGGTACTTGATACTTCAAGTACCTACGGTACTTTGTACTCAATACTTGAAGTACTTGCAAGTACTTTGCCTAACTCTGATTTAAATATTAAAATATATTTTACCTTTCCGCAGCCTGGTGGTCCCCAGAATATCATGCTCGTTACTTGGCCGTTATTCAATAATTTACGGAGAAGCGCATCGTCTCCTAATAACTTTTCTTGACCTACGTAAGTCTCGAGATTCGCGGGCCTCAGTCTTTCCGCGAGAGGAACGTGTTCTTTTTTTTTCTCCATAGCTCGATTGTCGGAAACACCGAAAGAGGTTTTGCTAGTGGATTCGCCGGGCGAAAAAATTTTTTGTTTCTTATGCGGCAAATCATTTGCGGAATTTGCAAATGGAAATGTTCGCTTTGGTCGCACGGATTCAGTATTTTTATCATTGTTTATCGTCGATATGCATTCTTCAACGTGTTCCTCGATTTTTGTAATTGAAAATTTTTTCGTACAAACCGGACATTCCATTGTTGCATTCTTGCTTGACGTCTAACTTGAAAAATCTAACTTGACGTATAGTTAATCGAACGTTTTTATAGGCGCAGTAAAATTATAAAGACGTTGAAAAAATTGGACAATTGATACCGATATTATTAAACGAGTAAACGATATTTGCAATTTTGAGGTTATGTCAGCAGCTATAAACAATCTTTGCAGTTTTAGAGCGCCAAACTTGGTTCCACGGAGTTTTGGAAAACTAACTAAAGTAAAGCGGGATGTATATATCTATATATAGCGCTATATATAGATATATATATCCCGGTTTAGTTAGTTCTCGAAAACTCCGCGGAGCCAAGTTCCGCGCTACTAACGCTAGCAACATTTTTAACAAACAAAATAAACAAATCAAGTCGTAATTTAATTTTGTTTCACTTGGACAACAATGCCGATTGCAAAAATATTGTACTGTTGATCGTAAGTGTTTTTCACATGGAATATTATATCGACAAACAAGAAAAATTGCAAGCCGCTTAAACTGAGGGAATTTTAAAAAGTCGACATAACCTCAAAATTGTTCCAACACATTTTTCTCAGAGATGGTTCAATAAAATAAAAAAAGGAGAGCGAGGCCGCCTGCGTAATTAATGTTTACAATCAGCCCCGCTCTTCTTTTTTTATTCCATCGAGCCATCTCCGAGAAAAAGGCGTTCAAAAAATGTTGAGGTTATGTTGACCCTTGCATTGCCCTTAACACTGTTATTTCAAACATGTTCCTTTACGAAGCTCGAAATTTTAAACCTATTTCAGTTTTACTTCGATAACAAGTTTTTTTTTCTTTTTGTAAATAGATTCGAAAATCAATAAATTTTTGGTTAAGGAAAAGTAGCTTCCTTCGTTCGCCGAAGATGTTTCGATTGTTTAATTCTCGAGCGAGTCTGTCGAAATTAAGATCATGCAGACTTCTCGCTGTCGAGACGAAAGTAACGAGCGTCGTGAAACGAACGAAAATGAAAATGCACATGCCGCGAACCAGCGAAAAGCTCGAGACAAAATTGAAAACAGGGGACATGATACCTGAAAATTTTGTAATCGTATATCGCGGCGAACTGGACAGTTACATTCACATGGCTTACGGCTCGTCGCTGGTAATGTTCGCCATTGGCGTATCCCTCATGGTACAATTGTACAGGGAGGAGGAAAACATGGAATTTCCCTTGGAAGCGAATATGAAAAGTCTGACGGGTCTGAAAAATTGGTATCAAGTGTTTGCCATGATGGGAACATTTTTCGCCATAATCGTACTAATGCGGATGATCAGCGTAAGATACGTACTGAGAATGTATTACGACGCTCAGAGCAAAACTTACAGGGCCGTCAAAATTGGCGTAATACCAGGTGCAACGGAAACTCACGATTTCAAAGCCGGTACCGTCGAGCCGTTGACGAAAAAAAGTATAATACCCTGGTGGAATCTACAGTACACTTGTAATGGCCAGAAATTGTTGATTTTAGAGCACAGTTTCAAAACCAGCGCAGATTATCAAAGAATGTTTGTCAATCGATATTGAGAGAAATATCCTCTCTCGTTAATTAATGTAACATAGTTTCCCTTTGTACCGTTATGATAAAATTTCTGAAATAAATTGATAATAATGGAAAAATGTTTTATTCCATTCCACGATTAAGATTTAAACGTTTGAAATCAGAGTCGGATGGAATTTGGTAATTCGTTTAGCAAATTACACTTATTACAAATTATAAATATTGAGTGTAATTCAAATATTCGAATAAACGTTACATGAACTTAAGAACGTTGATGAATTGAGTTTTTTTTGTCATTTTGTTCTCGTGGCAATGAGAGTTTTTCAATTTCGAATTTTCAATTTCGATTTTGAAATGGCAAAAAAAAAAATTATCATCGGTTTATTGAATTTCCAAAAACCTTTTTAAAAAAACCGATTTTTCATCTGTAAATATTTCATTGGCCGATTGAGAATGGCTCTTTTTTTATCAAAATCGACCCCTTTGACTTGAAAATTATAAATTACTATTATCTCTTGTAACCAGAGTTGTAAATAATGCATTATTTTGATAATTCATTACTGTATTCATTACCCATTACGCTGCATAATCTGAAATGGACAAGTGTACCATTACAAAATACAAAAGTAATGTGTAATAAATGCGTGTCCCATTACGAATAAAAAAAAGTAATGTGTAATGGATGCATGCGCCATTACAAATAAAAAAAGTAATGTGTAATGGATGAGTGCTCCATTACTAATTACAAATGAAAAAAAAAAAGTAATTTGTAGTGGAGCATATTCCATTACAAATGAGTATTTCTTCCACAATTTGGAGCAGGTACTATTTTGCTCAAAGGTAAGTCTATTAATTTTTCAATGAAAATAATTTGTGTGTATCAAGTTTTTGTTAACTTTACTATCGTAGTGGTAAATGTATGGACTAATTGCAATTTTTACAAGAATGGAGTAAAAATTACCCCAAAAAATCACTGTTCATACTTTTACCACTATGATAGTAAAGTTAACAAAAACTTGATACACACAAATTATTTCCATTTAAAAATTAATAGACTTACCTTTGACCAAAATAGTACCTGCCAGAGATGGGCGATAGCAATTACTTTTATAATTAAATTACACGTTGAATTACTAATTATTTGAAGCATTTGTAATTTTATAGCATTCAAAATTATGCATTACTTAAAGCAGTTTCAATTATGATCCATTCAATTACAAATTATTTCGGCTTTTTGTAATGGAGATCCATTTAATTACAAATTATTTCAAATATTTTATATTGAACACGATTCAATTACTTGGAAGCAAATTTAATTACATTCATAATTAAATTTGTAATTAAATTACATTTGTAATTTAATTAAATCATATTTGTAATTTAATTGAATTACATTTTTGATTTATTTATGTTTTTAATCCAATTACATTTGTAATTAAATTACATTTATAATTAAATTACAAATGCCCGAATCCTCAATGCTTTTATTTTACTTATTTCGTGTTTTCAACTTTTCTTATCGCTTGCCACCGTTTAACCGAAAGTATATTACATGTGCCAATTGAGAGTTTCTACGTTTTCATTGCTATAATATTACTATACATATACATATACTATACTAATTACTAATAATACATTACTAATGAACTAGCCATTAGTAATGAAAATGTAGAAGTTCTCTATTGGCAAATGAAATATACTTTCGGTTAAGATATTTTTAATTAAATTACAATTTGTAATTTAATGCTTAAAAATTTCGCCATCGAATCGAGTCAATCCATTACACGGATAATGAATAATTAAATCTTACTTCAATTACACGTTACATTCATAATGGTCAATTAATTGGCCTTTCAATAACACATTATCATTGTAATGAATAATTAAAGAAAGTTGCAATTACACATTGGCGGGATAATTTGTAATTGAATTTTATTACATTAGGTATTTGCCCATCTCTGGTACCTGCTCCAAATTGTGGTAAAAACACGCTAATTTGTAATGGAATATTCTCCGCTACAAATTACTTTTTATATTCAATTGTAATTTGTAATGAATCATTCATTACACGTTATTTTATTTATTTGTAATGGTACCATTACACATTACTTTCAATATTTGTAATGGAACATGCATGCATTACACATTACTTTTTTTCATTTGTTATGGAACATTAATTCATTACACGTTACTTTTGTAATTTGTAATGGAAAAATTATCCAATACACATTGTTTAAAGTAATGCGTAATGCATTACTTTTACATTACTATTTTTACAACTCTGCTTGTAACAATGGAAAAGAAATGTATCATGTGGAAAATATGTATCGTTGAAACAAAACGGTTTTTTGTTCTTGTTTTATATTTTTCGCGATTTTCATTCGCATTTAGAGCCCAAGAATGTTGATTGAAACCCCAAAAAACCTTCTAAAAATTTTGTTGACTAAAAACATACCTAGAAAAAAACACCCATTTTCGTTGCATCTCAACTGTGCAAATTTCGTCATTATGAATAGAAAAAAATTCGTACGAAATTCAGAAGAAATAAAATCAACGTTGGTTGAAAAACTATCGATTTATCTGTACAATATAAATAATGGGGATCCGGTCAGCAACAATTTTCATTCTTAAGGCACTAATGTACAGGTTGAAGAACATACGTTGAGTGAAAGAGGAATTATTCAATTTTTACCATTATACTTGCAAACAGACTCGTATGACAATCTCTTGACCGTTTTTTCGTTCTTCGCGAGGACAACGTCGACGGAAAACTCGTCGACTCTTACTTTACGAATAAACGCCCTCGAACCCGCGTATTTTCCGTGCAAAATTAGAATTTCCCTTCCAATCGCCGGAATAACGGTCTCGAGATGCGCCTGATCCAATTTTACAACGTGTCCGGCAACGTTTTCCGGCGATATTAATTTTATCTTAGCGACAAAACCGTTCTCAAGAACTGGACTCTGTACGTCGCCCTTGGCCTTGTAATACTTTTCGCCGAGGCTATCCGTGATTATTTTAACGACGAGACCCTCTCTCAGCCATCCTTCGTTCAGCGAATCGTCGATTTCGTCGCTCGAATCGCTCCTTTCTCGTTTACACTTTTTTTCTCTGCGTTTGTCCTCGTCGCTCAAATTTTTTTCGCGCCTTTTCGAAGACGACGAACTACGCTGCTTCGAGCTCGACTCGCTCTTCAAGCTTCTTCGCGAATCCTCCGAACTGAAAGTCATCGAACTTGAACCATCCTTCGTCGCATCCTCGGTTCCTGGCTCGGTTTTTATCGTTGTTCCAGCCAAGAATGTCGTCGATCTTGATGCTAATCCATTCGAAATAACGGGGGTGATTTTTGGCTTCAATTTTATATCCAGAACCAACGGTGCATCGTCCTCGGGTCTCGTTAACGGAACTTTGAAAGTATCGCTCGATTCTGGAGCCTCCTGACGTCCTTTCTCCACTTGTTTGTCAATGAAATCCATCATTCGCTCCTGATCGTCCTTGTCCATCTTTTGTTTCTTGGCTCGCTTCTCCTGCAATGCCAGAGTCTCCGGGTCACGGTCTATGTACGTTATGAACCAGCCTGTGGAAAAAAATGATAATTTTCGTTTAGTAAAAAAATACGAAAATCAATAGAATTTCATTGCAGTGAAATCGCATCAGTCGCGTTGAGGAGGTTCATCTGGGACACGATTTACAATACAGATGTTGATAAAAAAATTAGAATATAGTTATTACTATCTAAAAAGTCATCTGTTAAGATTTCAAGACTCGAGGGTACGTTGTTCGTGAGAAATAAATAAAAATGTAAATTAAATATTAAATGCACAATCATTACAATACAGATTTTGACGAAAATTTAAGAATTAATGAAAAAGTATCTAAGGAACATTTTTAGAGCTTCATAAAATTGATTAGGTACTTGTGAGATTCATAATAAATTGATTAGTCTCGAAAATGCTGATTATTTTGAGGTTAAGCATTGTCAATGACTACGCTAGTCATCGCTTATTTTGAGGTTAAGGATTGACATTTTTCTTTTGACTCACTCGATACCAGATGAATGGAACCTCCTTAAATTCGAATCAGAGTTGCAAAAAATGCATTATTTTAATAATGCATTATCGATTTCATTAATGATTATTTTTTCACTCAATAATGGGACTTAACTTCCATTGTACGTTATTTATTCAATGAATAATGTGATAAAAAAAATATTGCATTATCTTTTTAGTTAATAATGCAAATGTCGGACCATTAAACATTATATTAGTACTGGAAAATGTAAAAATGAAACATTATGCATTACGTTATAAATGAGTACTTGGAAAAGCATTACATTATCCGTTGCTGAAGTAATGGATAATGTGGAAAGAGTTACATTACTCGTTACTGAAATAATGAGTAATGCAAGAATGTTCCATTATCCATTATTTGAGTAATAGATATTGCAAAGTAGCGTTAATTTTTCATTACTATAATACTGAATATCTTGAATAATGCATTATTCGGAACAAAAATATTTTATGCATTCGTAGTCCAATAGGACAATGCGATAAAATCTTCCTTTTTTTTACGAAAGTGGAAAATATGGATCAATGAAACCGATTCAGGGACTCGATGGTATGGGTTTATGACATTTTTTTAAGTAAAAAAACTCAAAAATGTAAAGATCGGAATGTCAATGGAACTAATAATCCCCGTTTTGAAATTTGAAATTAGAATTGAAACTTCGAGTTGAAAGAAAATAGAATACATATATGCTGCGCATTTCCATTTGATCTGACGAATAAAAAAATGCACGAGTGGAAGATGATTTTTTCTTTTGTTTGATTCACAAATAAAAAAAAAGACAAAAAATTATTCTAGAGTAAAAAAAAGTAAACAATCGTACATGAACAGAAATTATTATTCTCTTGACAATTTCTGGTCAAAGATAAAAAAGAAAAAGATGCTGTAGTTTCAAAACTGATCTAACGAATAAAAAAAACGAAACAAAGTACCGAATTATATTTTGGAAGTAAAAAATTAGGAATCTAAACAAACGAATTTCCATAGAGATGTATACAGAATTGCATCTGCATACAGAAATTATTTTTGAATTGATCTGCATACAGAAATTATTTTTGTTCCTTTAAACCATTACTCAAAGTAATACATTATTTATTGATGTAATGCGTTATTTGAAGTAATGCACTGCTCGATGTAATGTGTTACTCAAAGTAATGAATTGCTCAATGTAATGCATTACTAAAAGTAATGCATTGCTTAAAGTAATGCATTATTCTTCGGTTTTGTACCATTCATTACTATAGTAATGAAAATTTGTTACTACTTTGAATTACCCATTACTGTAATAATGTACAATGGCAGCGTTTAGCATTATCCATTACTGTTGTAATAAATAATGTTACGTTTTTTGCATTATTCATTATTAATTTAATGCATAATCATTAGGTTTCACATTTTTCATTACAAAAATAATGCTTAATGTTTCTATCATAGAATTTTCATTATTTCTAAAATAAATAATGCATTATTTTTACATTATAATTTCGGCAATTCTGATTCAAATTACAAATTAATTGAAGTTTCGGACAGTCCGGCAACTAAAAGTTCAAGAACTGCTTTCTCTCACAATTTTCTAGAGGTCCATATTTTTAGAAAATTTTTTAATTCCAAGTTAAGGATGATTTTTTTGTATAAAAGATTGGTTGGATTATCACTTTGAAACTGCAATGCGGATTTGTTCTTAATAAGCTTTTTTCTTCATTTTGTTCATTTATTTTTTCCATGAGAATTCGTTGTAAACGGCTTTTTTCAGAATATTGATTCAATAGCAAAAGCAAATATTCATGAAACTTAAATTCAGAAAAAAAATGTTTTTTCAATTTTTTCCCTGCCTTTTTTTATGAATAAATTTTGATTGATTCGAGGTGATTTGCAATCAGCGGTAAATTTCCCATTGAAATAACGCTTGAAAAGTCTCAAAATGAAAAATAATTTTTTTTGCTCATTTTTGGGCAAATTTGCAGAAACCTCCAAATAGCGAAATTTCAAGTGATCATAACTTTACTTAAATAATGTTAAGATTAATGAAAATAATTTCGATTAACCTTTAAAAGTCAATGGTTGATGAAAATAATTTCCATTAAAAAAGTAATGGTTAATGCATTACTTTTTCATTAAAAATTTTGCAACCCAGATCGATAGCATTTTATTGAAAGACTATTAATTTGAAAAATGCAAAATCTGTTTTTCTTCGTTAAATTTGTTAACGGAAGAAAATCTTCGATAAAAACCTTTTTCCGTCTCGTCAACGACGCATTTGCCGGTTCGACCAAGCCACTTTACGAAAGCCGTCAGACTGAGCCATATAGTGGCATTCATGTGTACGTGTCCTCGGTCCGCAATGTATTCCTGATAAATTCTATTAGCAGGCGTGCGTCTCGTTCCGAATTGTCGTTTGAGCAAATTGAGATATCCTTCGGAAAATTCGCGTGAAAATTCGTCCATATATTTGTGCTGATTGTCAGCAAATAGTAACAATTGACGATGATGCGATTCGGACATTGTATGACATTTGAAGCCATTTTCGTCGCGGCATTGTTTCTCGCACATCTGACAGTACCATCGTAATTTTTGCAAACCCTTCGCTTTTATTTTATTGGCGATGTATTTCGGTGTTCCAACCTCGTGTTTGCCCATTTTTTCGCAAGTTTCTTTCCTTCACGCTTTGTCTCTCAATGAATATCAACGTTTTAACGTACAATAAACTTCGACATTTTGAGGTTATGAATTACGAAATCGGGCCCATTGCGATTGCGGACACTGTCCTTCTTTAACGAGAATGCAAATCAATGCAAATGAAATGCTCGAAACTTTATTTTGGATTATTATTCCCTCGTTATTCGATTAAAATCACTTATTCGCGTTTCTTTTCTCACAATTATATTGAATTATATGTTTGACTTGTTGACGTCCTGTTTATTCCAATATGATGCTGACGCAATGTATTATTGAAGCGCCATTTTAACTCAATCGACGGCCGCGAGGTGCGCAACGATCGCGGTGTCCCGTTTGGCGGGAAGATTTTGACTTTTTGAATTTTAACTTTGATATATTGTCATTAAATGCAACAAAAATATTGAGCAGCTGTTTGTAAACTGTAATTTTATTGGAATATGAGAGATTTTTGCAAAAATATCAATATTCCAAGAAAATTCAAGTTTTCCGAGTCTCACCACGTGAAGGTCACTTGCTCATCGGGACTCGGAGTATGGAGCACGTATTTTAGACGTATTTTAGACGTCCTCTTTAGCGTCAAATGCGTGATTCAACGTATACAAAAGATTTTAGCATAGAATTTCTAGTTAAGCAAAGCGTGAAAACAGGAAAAATTGAAGCAAAGCTGAGACAGAGGCTTATATATATTTTTACTGAACTGTATAATATGTGGGCTCTCCCAAGTCTCAGCATCGACGGTAAAAAAGATTTTTTTTTTTAATTTGTCCGATGAATTTGCCAAATTTATTGAATTTATTCAATGAGAAAGGTGTATTGCGACCTGATTGATTTTTTCGAATCTACCGTTCAAATTTGATGAAACCCATAAATATATATGTGTGTGTGTGTGTGTGCCGGGCCTTGCTAGTGGGCGTGCGCAAGCGCGGGCCCAGCGAAAGATCTGTTTTACCGACAATTTTTCGAACGAGTAAATCAGCTGCTTACATAAATGCCAGAGAGATAGCTGGAATTTTCTCCGAGATCAGCAACATTTGGGGCAAAATAAAAGTTTCATGCCCTGCATCGCAGATCCTAAAACTTCGTTTTTATAAATAATCTTAAACATTTACGAGACAGACTTGTTCGAAAAATTGTTGGTAAAACAGATCCTTCACATCCCCGAACGCATCCCTCGTGACCTCGAGCAAGATCCAAGATGGCTGCGCCCTCTCGCACTCGTGGATGTCGTGAATCCTCTTGATGGAAAAAAGATCAAGACGAGAATAATCAAAAGAATAGGATATTAAAGAGTGTTTTATGACGTGAAGTAACATTCATCATGACTATTTTATCCCTGTTAAAATGCCGGGTGCATCCAAAACGGTTGTCATACCTGCAAGACTGCATTTTCCGGGTGAGTCTCGACAAAAATTTGTAGGTTAAACACGCGTTTTGGCAACTATGAAGAGGCATTCTTGAAATTTATCGTTTGCAAATTGTTATTTTTACGAGTGCGAGATTGGTTCTATTATTATTATTATTATTATTATATTAATTATTAATTATATTACTACATTAGTATTTTCTTATTATTATTATTATTATTAATATATACTATATATTATACATAATACTATAGTACAATATAGTAAAACACATTTTTCTCGAAAACCGTTTAATGGAGGAAAAATCAAAGGTTATTTACTGTTCATTTTTCATTTCATTGAGCTGATTTTGAGAAAAATGTGTTTAAAAGAGTTTTTGGAGATTACGTCGACTCTTGTTCTCCCTTTAAGAAAAATGCTCGTCTCATGGCATCTTACGAGAAGTACGCGGAACAGAAACCGTTGGAAAAAATTCGTAATATTGGCATTTCGGCTCACATTGATTCCGGCAAGACTACGTTGACGGAACGTATTTTGTTTTATACAGGAAGAATCTCTGAAATGCACGAGGTAAGTCGACGATACGTTTCCTCATTCGTTTGTTCGTCCTGTGTAAAATGCTGATGGATTTATGTAATTCGGAAATGTAACTGATATTTCTCGCAAAAAGGTCAGGGGAAAAGATAATGTGGGAGCGGTAATGGATAGTATGGAACTCGAAAGACAGAGGGGAATAACTATACAGTCGGCGGCGACTTACACTATATGGAAAGATCACAATATAAATATAATAGACACACCCGGTCACGTGGATTTTACCGTTGAAGTTGAGAGAGCTCTCAGAGTTTTGGACGGCGCTGTTCTCGTACTTTGCGCCGTCGGCGGCGTACAGTCGCAAACTCTCACCGTCAATCGTCAAATGAAACGCTACAATGTACCGTGTCTGGCTTTCATCAACAAACTCGACAGGATGGGCGCCAATCCGGAAAGAGTATTGAGTCAAATGAGAAACAAGATGAATCACAATGCGGCTTTTATACAAATACCTATTGGCTTGGAGAACGAAACAAAGGGCCTCGTTGATTTGGTCGCGGAAAAGGCGCTTTATTTCGAGGGCGACTTCGGCGAGACTATCAGGATTGACGAGATTCCTCAAAACATGAGAACCGGTGAGATACAAAAATTGTAAATCGTTAAATTTTCATATTTCATTTGGCAATTAATGGGATCTTATTAGTTTTTTAATTTTTCTTTCTCATCGAAGAAGCTTTGTTTTTGTAAACACTTTTTTTTTTTTTAATTTCATGATAATGGGCAGAGATCAGCAGTAATGATATTTTCAGGCGCATTTTCGGAAAATATCAATTTTTTGAAAATTAATAATTTTTAAATCTAAATTTTCAATTGACCGACAATGGTTAATAGAAAAAAATAGATTTGCAATTATCCGAACTATCGATAATTGGTCGAAAAATGATATCAATTTTTCAAAAAAAAGTTAATAATTTATTGAAAATCGGAGTCATAAGAGATATGTAGAGATCAGTGATCGGCAGTATCAAGTTTTTCGTCAACGATTTTGATTTTATTAATCATTTTTTCGAAAAATGAATAATTAGTCAACAAATAATACTAATTTTTTATAAAAGTTTGTAATTAGCAGAAAAATATTAGTAATTTTTCTAAAAAATTAGTAGTTAGTAAGAAAATACTTCCAATTTTTCCAAAAGATTAGTAATTAGTGACAAAATATTTCTAATTTTTTCAAAAAAATTAGTAATCAGTGACAAAATATTTCTAATTTTTCTAAAAAATTAGTATTTAGCGAAAAAATATTTCTAATTTTCCCAAAAAAATTAGTAATTAACGAAAAAAATTTTACTAAATAATTTTTTTAAAAACAGTAATTTGTAGAAAAGTATTGTGTATTTTTACGTACTTGTGTGTACGGATTGAGTCATGGTTACAAGCTCAAACGACATTATTCAAAAAGTTGTTTTATTTTTTATAATCACTAGATCCTTTGAATATTTCACACATTAGTATTTATTGTATCGAATGTCATACGATATCAAATAAGTTATTATTAATACGATTATTTAATCAGTACCTATTAAAAAATACATTAGTAATTTTTATTTTATTTATTACTTTTTCCAAAATTAATACAACATTTCTTCACAAATCATTGATTTTTTTGGTTATTTGGCAATATTTTCTCGCTAATTACTAATTCTTGGAAAAAATTAGTAATATTTTATCGTTAATTACTCATTTTTTGGAAAAATTAGAAATGTTATGGCACTAATTACTAATTTTTTAGAAAAATTAGTAATTTTTTTTTGCTAATTACTAATTTTTTAATAAAAATTAGATATATTTCGTCACTAATTACTAATTTTTAGAAAAATTAGTAATATGTTTCCGCTAATTACTATTGTTAAAAAAAAATTACCAATATCTCTTTGCTAATTATTAATTTTTCCAAAAAATTGGATAATAAAAATAGATAGATTTTTTTTTGCCGATCCCTGGTAGAGATATATAGAGGTATATAGAGGCATATACCGACATATAAAGATATTTGCAGGTAAAGATATTTGCAAATAGACATATATAGAGAAGAGATATATATCTATATATCTCTAATCACTCCTATTTTTTCAAAAACACATTTTCAATAAATTATTAATTTTTTTCTGGGAAATTCAAAATATTTTCAAACCAATTACCAAATTTTCTGAAAAATTGATATTATTTTCCGACCAATTACCCAATTTTCTGAAAAATTAATATTATTTTTATATCAATTACCGATTATTCGAATAATTGAAAATATTTTCAGACCAATTACCCATTTTTTTATTAATTGATATTATTTCTTTACCAATTACCGATTATTTGGATAATTGAAAATACAATTTTGGATAAATTCAATTTTTCCATCAATTCGTATTCTATCTTTTCACATTATCGATTTTCCATCAATTGAAAAATGGAAAATCGTAATTCTTTTTTGCCGATTTTATTATTTCAAAAAATCATTCGAGACAAAATTGTTGGAAAATCGTACAATTTGAAAAAAAAATATCCTCACAATTCGTATTCATTGGCAAAGCTTTTTCCATGAAAAAGCCAAATATTCAAAGGCTACTTGAAAAAATTGGATAAATAATCACCTGTGGGAATAAATTTTTACAGAGGCGAACGATCGTCGTCAGGAGCTCATTGAACATTTGAGCAACGTGGACGAGACACTTGGCGAATTATTTCTCAACGAGAGTTCCTTGAACGAGAATGACATTGCCGACGCGATAAGACGAGCGTGTATCAAACGTTTATTCACGCCCGTTCTCGTCGGAACAGCTCTGAAAAATAAAGGAGTGCAGGCTTTGCTCGATTCGGTACTTCGTTATTTGCCGAATCCCGGAGAAGTCAAAAATGAGGCTATCCACGAAGTATCGAGGTAATTATTATTTCGCGTTACAGCTGCCATAAGGGCGTATGCCAGTCAAAGGTAGGGCTGGAAAGCCATAAGGGCGTATCGAAATTTTTTTTTTCAGGAATCGACGTAATTATGACCGAAGAGTGTAGAACCGATGAAAAAAAAAATTTCCCAATTTTTTTTTTTTTATTCGCCCTTATGGCTTTCCGAGTGGGTCTCGAAAGCCATAAGGGCGTATCGATTTTTTTTCCAGGAATCGACGTAATTATGACCGAAAAGTATAGAACCGATGAAAAAAAAAAAATTGGGAAAATTTTTTTTTCATCGGTTCTATACGTTTCGGTCATAATTACGTTGACTTGAAATTTCGCTATTTTCAGGTTTTTGAAAATAGGCCCAAAATTGAGTAAAACAGTTTTTTATCGAAATTAATGAAAATTTTGATTTTTTGAAAAAACTATTGATAGATTCGTGTTTAGGGGGCAAAAATACATCGATATGAGGCCCGAAAAACAAAAATAATTTTTTTTTTTTGCATTTTGGCCAAAATTCAATCGGTTCACTAAAATGGCTGCAATTTATTTTCTAGATAGAATTGCGGCTTGAGCATGAGCTCATTCTCTTCGTAATCGTTCACGCTTCAAAATCCCGTTTGGTTCATCCCATTACGATCGTTTTTCGATTTTTGGCAGATTTTTAAAGTTCAACAACAGATTTTTGTAAATTTTTTAAGGTATACCCCTTTCCATTTTTTTCGGCGATTTTCAAACTGCTCTCATTTCTACAAAAAATTAGTTATCGGGATGAACTTAACGGCATTCTCTAAGTTTAGTCACAAGCTTTGCGTACGAAAAACAAATTTTGAAATCGGTTGAACCAAAGTGAAGTTATGAGCACTTGAAATTTCGCTATTTTCAGGTTTTTGAAAATAGGCCCAAAATTGAGCAAAACAGTTTTTTATCGAAATTCATGAAAATTTCGATTTTTTGAAAAAACTATTGATAGATTCGTGTTTAGGGGGCAAAAATACATCGATATGAGGCCCGAAAAACAAAAATAATTTTTTTTTTTTTTGCTTTTTGGCCAAAATTAAATCGGTTTACTAAAATGGCTGCAATTTATTTTCTACATAGAATTGCGGCTTGAGCATGAGCTCATTCTCTTCGTAATCGTTCCCGCTTCAAAATCCCGTTTGGTTCATCCCATTACGATCGTTTTTCGATTTTTGGCAGATTTTTAAAGTTCAACAATAGATTTTTGTAAATTTTTTAAGGTATACCCCTTTCCATTTTTTTCGGCGATTTTCAAACTGGTCTCATTTCTACAAAAAATTAGTTATCGGGATGAACTTAACGGCATTCTCTAAGTTTAGTCACAAGCTTTGCGTACGAAAAACAAATTTTGAAATCGGTTGAACCAAAGTGAAGTTATGAGCACTTGAAATTTCGCTATTTTCAGGTTTTTGAAAATAGGCCCAAAATTGAGCAAAACAGTTTTTTATCGAAATTCATGAAAATTTCGATTTTTTGAAAAAACTATTGATAGATTCGTGTTTAGGGGGCAAAAATACATCGATATGAGGCCCGAAAAACAAAAATAATTTTTTTTTTTTTGCTTTTTGGCCAAAATTAAATCGGTTTACTAAAATGGCTGCAATTTATTTTCTACATAGAATTGCGGCTTGAGCATGAGCTCATTCTCTTCGTAATCGTTCCCGCTTCAAAATCCCGTTTGGTTCATCCCATTACGATCGTTTTTCGATTTTTGGCAGATTTTTAAAGTTCAACAATAGATTTTTGTAAATTTTTTAAGGTATACCCCTTTCCATTTTTTTCGGCGATTTTCAAACTGGTCTCATTTCTACAAAAAATTAGTTATCGGGATGAACTTAACGGCATTCTCTAAGTTTAGTCACAAGCTTTGCGTACGAAAAACAAATTTTGAAATCGGTTGAACCAAAGTGAAGTTATGAGCACTTGAAATTTCGCTATTTTCAGGTTTTTGAAAATAGGCCCAAAATTGAGCAAAACAGTTTTTTATCGAAATTCATGAAAATTTTGATTTTTTGAAAAAACTATTGATAGATTCGTGTTTAGGGGGCAAAAATACATCGATATGAGGCCCGAAAAACAAAAATAATTTTTTTTTTTTTGCATTTTGGCCAAAATTCAATCGGTTCACTAAAATAGCTGCAATTTATTTTCTAGATAGAATTGCGGCTTGAGCATGAGCTCATTCTCTTCGTAATCGTTCACGCTTCAAAATCCCGTTTGGGAAATTGGGAAAATTTTTTTTTCATCGGTTCTATACTTTTCGGTCATAATTACGTCGATTGCTGAAAAAAAAAAATTCGATACACCCTTATGGCTTTCGACACCAACTCGGAAAGCCATAAGGGCGTATAAAAAAACAAAAAAAAATTGGGAAAATTTTTTTTCATCGGTTCTATACGTTTCGGTCATAATTACGTCGATTCCTGAAAAAAAAAATTTCAATACGCCCTTATGGCTCCCGGATGCCATAAGGGCGTAAAAGAGGTGATACGCCCTTATGGCAGCTGTAACGCGATTTGTTTCAATGTTGTCTAGAAAATATGTGGGTCATTCCATGTAGAATCGACCACTTTTGAACCCGACCCCTTTCGATTTGGTTGAAAATTTTTGTTCCTTTGCTACTCAAAGACATTTTTCAGAAAATTTTTAAAATTTTTCACCCGACCCTAAAAAAGTTATGAATTTTTTTAAAAAACGGCTTTTGCTTTTTCAAATAGCTATAACTTCTTCAAAAATTGACTAATCGGGAAGTTTTTTTGTTTTCAAAATTTTTGTCTTTAGATGTACTTTCCGAAACAAAATACAAACAAATTTTAAGCTATTAAAATCTATGAAATTTTTCACTTTTTCGAGAAAAATCATCGTTTTCTCGGAGATGCCATTATTGATATTTTTTTACTCAAAAAATACATTGATCAACTCCAGAAAGAATGCCACTCTAACTGGAGTGGGCCGAATTTTCCTTGAATTGTTTTTTTATCGATTAGAAAAAAAAATTCCAATTTTTTTGAGGATTTGTAAAGGACCTCAGAGTTTGAAAAATTGAGAAGAAAATTAAATCGAAAGTGGTAATCTTCGAAAAAAAATTTATTTCAAAAAAGTGAAAGAAAAAATAAAAGACACCTATAAATAATTTTTTTGTATTTTTTTTTCAATCAAAGAGGAAATATAGAAAGCTAAGACGAGCTAAAGTTGAAAAATATTCGATTCAAGATTATATGCAATGGATGTCTTTTTCGAAAGCCTGTGGCTTAGTCAAAAATGGGCCCAAATGACAATTTTTTTTTGATTTTTTTTGTTTTTGGATGTAGTTTTTGAAAAAAATACAAAAAAAGTATTTATAGGTGCCTTTAATTTTTTCTTTCACTTAGAAAAAAAAAATTTCGAGGATTACCACTTTCAATTTTATTTTCTTCTCAATTTTTCAAACTCTGAGGTCCTTTATAAATCCTCAACAAAAATCCCGAGTGTTGTTTCGTGAAATAAACCCAGATGGAAATTTTTTTTTTCTAATCGATAAAAAAAATAGAAGGAAAATTCGGCCCACTCCAGTTAGGGCGGCATTATTTCTGGAATTGATTGAAATATTTTTTGAGTTAAAAAAAAAATAAAAAAAGGCATCTCTGAGAAAACGATGATTTTTCTCGAAAAAGTGAAAAATGTCATAGATTTTAATATCTTAAAATTTGTTTGTATTTTTTTTCGGAAAGTACATCTAAAGACAAAAATTTTGAAAAAAAAATCGTTCCGATTAGTCAACTTTTGAAGGAGTTATGGCAAAAATTTTCAACCCAATCGAAAGGGGTCGGGTTCAAAAGTGGTCGATTTGACATGGAATGCCCCATATGTATGAATTATTGTTTAACATGTTGATCATTTTTTATAAAATTAATTGGACAGCGAGAAGGTTGAAAAAATACCTCTGGATTCATCGCGCGATGGAAAAAAGCCATTCGTCGGTCTGGCCTTCAAGCTCGAGGCCGGAAAATTCGGTCAGCTCACGTATTTCCGTTGCTATCAGGGAAAAATCAGCAAAACCGACATGTTGTACAATACGAGAACAAAGAAAAAAGTTCGTGTGTCGAGATTGGTGCGTCTTCACTCGAATCAAATGGAGGACGTTAACGAGGTTTACGCCGGTGATATATTCGCACTTTTTGGCGTTGATTGCGCATCCGGCGATACATTCACGAATCAAGCTAAATTGGAAATATCGATGGAATCGATTCATGTCGCTGATCCGGTCGTATCGATGTCGATACATCCGAAAAATAACAAGGATCGCGATAATTTTTCCAAGGGCATACAGAGATTCACGAAAGAGGATCCAACATTTCGTTTCTTTTACGACAACGATAATAAGGTATAAAATTTCGACCTTTAATTTTAATTCACATTAATGAAGCTTTGTTTTGCTGTGAAACGATTTATACCACCGTTTATGCCAGTATTTTTATGAAATAGAGATTTTTAATTAATCTTTCATTAATTAAGTTGATTATCCATGAATTAACCCATTAATTAATTATCCATTAATTAATTATCTATTAATTAATTATCCATTAATTAATTATCCAGTAATTAATTATCCATTAATTAATTATCCATTAATTAATTATCTATTAATTAATTATCCATTAATTAATTATCCAGTAATTAATTATCCATTAATTAATTATCCATTAATTAAGTTAATAAATCTTCCATTTTTACATTTATCTTTTTTTTTGACTTAACAATTAATATTAATTCAACATTTTTTTCGACGAATAGGAAAGTATCGTTTCCGGTATGGGAGAACTTCATCTGGAGATTTACGCTCAGAGACTCGAGCGCGAATATAATTGTCCGATAACATTGGGAAAGCCAAAAGTATCGTTTCGCGAGACTCTCACAGAGCCCTGTGAATTTGATTATTTTCACAAAAAACAATCCGGCGGCGCTGGACAATACGCCCGAGTAATTGGCATTCTCGAGGTAATCAATCCGTGAATTTTATCTTTGCACATGGGTCATTCCATGTAAAATCGACCAAGAGTTGGGATCGACCCTCTTCAATTTCGATGAAATTTGGTCGAAAGTTTTTGTTTTTAATAAAACGAAGGTCCACCAAAGGAAAAAAATGTAAAAAATTTTCTTCAAAAGTTATGCGAAATTCAAAATTTGACAAATTTTCAAATCTTCCAAGTTTATTTTTTAAATATCTCCAAAACTATTATAGTTACGAAAAATCGTTCTGAATTCGTCTTAAAGAGTATACTTGGGGCTACGAAAAAAAATATTACGAAATTATTTTTTGAAAAATGTTAAATTTGGAGAATTTTGAATTTTCAAAAAACCTGAAAAAAATCCAGGTTCCGTATTAAATTTTTGGTTACATTTTTTTAATATAATACCTTGTACTGATCTTAAAAGATCCTGAAATTTTCAAAAAGGTGTTTTTTGTTTTTTTTTAAATATGAATTTTTAAAAATCGTGTAAATCCACGATCAACATTAATTTTTTTTTAATTGGTTAAATGTTTTATATATAATACCTTGTGCTGATCTTAAAAGATCCTGAAATTTTCCGGATGGTGTTTATTGTTTCAAAAATGTCAATTTTTGAATTTTTGTAAAAAAAAAATTTTTTTTTTACCAAAATTCAAATTCATTATATTTTTGAAACAAAAAAAACACCATTTTAAAAATTTCAGTATCTTTTAAGATCAGTACAAGGTATTTAATTTAAAAGAATTAACCCAAAATTTCATGTTGATCGTGGATTTACCCGATTTTAGAATATTTAAAAATTCATATTTTTCAAAAAGCAAAAAACACATTTCTGAACATTTCAGCATCTTTTAAGATCAGTACAAGGTATTATATTTAAAAAATTGAACCAAAAATTTATAACGGAACTTGGATTTTCACGGTTTTTTGAAAATTCAAAATTCTCCAAATTCATCATATTTCAAATTTTGTTTTCGTAGCCCGAAGTATACTCTTTAAGACGAATTTACAACGATTTTTCGTAACTATAATAGTTTTCAAGATATTTAATCAATACATTTGACGGATTTGAAAAATTTTAAATTTTGCATAACTTTCGAAGAAAAATTAAAAAAATTTTTTCCTTCGGTGGAACTTCGTTTTATTGAAAACGAAAACTTCTGACCCCATTTCATCGAAATTGAAAGTAGTCGATTCCAACTCTGGGTCGATTTGACATGGAATGACCCATATAGTAATTTTTCTATTTACCTCTATTATAGAAATAGAGTATTACATATTATTGAATAAAATGATCGAGATAAAACCAGAAAATTAAATGTATTTTTGTATTTTATCGATAGTAGAATTTTTTTTAATTTCAAAAATTGTGTTTTAATTTTGAAATTATTGTAACAAATCACAATTGCTTTTATAGCCGCTGCCACCAGAAGAGAACACAAAGTTATTGTTTGCGGACGAGACGATAGGAACGAATGTACCAAAGCAATTTATGCCCGGTATTAAGAAGGGTTATTTCAAAATGTGCGACAAGGGTTTGCTAACGGGACACAAATTGTCGGGTTTGAAATTTCGACTTCTGGACGGTGCTCATCACATCGTCGATTCCTCGGAATTGGCGTTTATGCTCGCGGCGCAGGGCGCCATTAAGCAAGTTTTTGAGAGTGGTTCCTGGCAAATACTCGAGCCAATAATGGCCGTTGAAATTACGGGACCCAATGAATTTCAGGTATGTACCGGACGAAATAAAAATACCCCTGGAAACATTTAAATTCGAGATATTCTCGAATATTTCCTCATTAAAAAAAAAAACATCGCTGGTAATATTTCTGTGGTTCTCGGCAAAACGAGTCAAGTCAATTTTTTTCGAAAAATGAGTTAACAACGAAAATCAGCCAATTGTTAGGTCTACTTTTATCTAAGACATTTGTTACCCAGGTTTATATGATTTGATAATTACAGTTTTATTAATTCGTTATTAATTAAAGCTCCAAATAGATCATAAAATAGTAATCAACGAATTTACTGTTTTCAACACAAGTATTGATTTCAAATTGACTTGAAGCGATCGAAAAACGTATTAAACCGATCCTAAATGAAAAATATTAAACAAGGACATTTTTAAACAACAAAATCTTAAAATTAGTTGATGAAACATTTTATGAACGTGACAAATTAAAATTATGATTATTTTGATTAAAAGTTTCAATTGCAATTTCAACTTTTCGTTTCTTTTTTATTTTTCACGTTCCTCAACTTATTCATTATCTAATTTTAACTTTTTTCACTTTAAAAATGATTTATAAATGTCATTGTTTATAAATTTTGTTTATAAAAAAAATTGCTTATTTTTCACGTTCCTGAAATTTTTCATCAACTAATTTTAACATTTTGTTCTTAAACAATTTTTTATTGATGTCCTTGTTTGATATTTTTTATTTAGGATCGTTTTATTACCCTTTAAGTCAATTTCAAATCAATACGTGTGTTGAAAACAGCAAATTCGTTGATTACTATTTTATGATTTATTTGCAGTTTTAATCAATAACAAATTAATAAAGCAGTACAAAAAATTAGTAAAACTATAACCATTATTCAAATGTATCACTAATTATCATTCTCCATCAGTGATCGGCAAAATCGATATTTTCGTCAATTTAATTACCGCTAATTACTATCCTAAATATTATCCAATAAAGCTATAACTTGTAGTTTAGATCAAATAATTACTCAATAACCAAGTAATTAAAATTTTGTTCTTATGAATTACTGATTTAAAAAAAAATTAAGTAATTGTTTCTTCTAATTATTAATTATCCAAGTAATTAAATACTTAAGTACTCTACTCACTAATTTTTTATGAAATTAGTTAATTATTCTTTCCAATTATTATTTATTCGAATAATTCGATAATTAATTCTTCTAATTACTAATGTTTCAAAAAATTAGTTGATTATTCTTGGCATTAATAATTATTCAAAAAATTGGTAATTGAAATAGTTCAATTACTAATTACTTGAATCATTAGTAATTTAGATATATACATTACTAATTATTAAAATAATCAATAATTGTCATAATTTAATTATAAATTATTCTAATAATTAGTATTAAAATCATTCAATTACTAAATAATTTAATGATAAGTATCTTAAAGAATACGATTACTAATTTTTCTAACAATGAATAATTCAAAGAATACACATATTCAATATCCGAATAATTCGTAGTATCCGTCTTTAAATTACTGATTATCGAAATACCTAAAAAATAATGGATAATAATATTAATTTTGTAAATAACGATTAATTACAAATCTAAAAAATTTTTTTACCGATCACTGTTCTCTATATGTGGAGTTAACTTATTATACCGGGATCTTTGAACTTAACTCGTTATGACGGCACATTTGGACTTAACATGAATATTCAATTATTATAAACAATTAGAATTATTAGAATTATTAGAATCTGTAATTTTATGGTCAGATATTTTGGAATCTTAAAGTATTTCTCCTGTATTGACGTGTTATTGAAAATCGAATCTGTCAAAATAGAAACAGCCATTTCTCGGAATTCTTGTTTTTGGACTTAACTCGTTATGCTTGCAAGCCACAGATTTCATTTCGCGGTATTTCCGAATATTTCTTCGTTAAAAGAAACATCCTTGAAATATTTCAATTCGTGATCAGAGTTGTAAATAATGCATTACTTTGATAATGTATTAGTGTATTTATTACCCATTACACTGCATAATGTGAAATGGATAAGTGTACCATTACAAATTAAAAAAGTAATTTGTAATGGATGCATATCCCATTACAAATTAAAAAGTAATTTGTAATGGAGGCACGTGCCATTACAAATGAGAAAAGTAATGTGTAATGGATGCATGTTCCATTACAAACGAAAATAGTAATGTGTAATGGATGCATGTTCCATTACAATTAAAAAAGTAATGTGTAATGGATGCATGTGCCATTACAAATAAGAAAAGTAATGTGTAATGGATGCATATCCCATTACAAATACAAAAAGTAATGTGTAATGGATGCATGTGCTTACAATTAGTAATCGCACATTACTAATTGCACATTACCCATTACACTACATAATGTCTAATGGATAAGTATACCATTACAAAATACAAAAGTAATGTGTAATGGATACACGTGCCATTACAAATATAAAAAGTAATGTGTAATGGATGCATGTGCTATTACAATTAGTAATAGCACATTACTATTTGCACATCACCCATTACACTGCATAATGTGAAATGGATAAGTGTACCATTACAAAATACAAAAGTAATGTGTAATGGATGCATGTTCCATTAAAAATAAAAAAGTAATGTGCAATCTAATAAAAATTACAAGTTACTGATACAAAATTTGTCGCTTTATTGAATCCCTAAATAATGTGCATGTTCTTTTTTTTTAACTTTATGGATCATTTGTGATAATTGTGGATGGCCTTTTAGTGAGCGAAATAAAATAATGAGACAGCAATGTGTAAGTTTCTAATACGAGCACGGCAATTTTTCTATTTGTAATGGAATATTCTCCACTGCAAATTACATTTTTAAAATTGTAATTTGTAATGGAATGTGCATGCATTACACATTACTTTTTTCATTTGTAATGGAACACGCATCCATTACACATTACTTTTTTTTATTTGTAATGGCACATGCATCCACTACACATTACTTTTTTTATTTGTAATGGGACGTGCATCCATTACACACTACTTTTTTTAAATTGGAATGGAACACGCATCCATTACACATTACTATTTTCATTTGTAATGGAACATGCATACATTACACGTTACTTTTTTTTATTTTTAATGAAACACGCATCCATTACACACTTATTTTGTAATTTGTAATGGAAAACTTGTCCAATACACATTGTTTAAAGTAATGGGTAATGCATTACTCTTACATTACTATTTTCACAACCCTGTTCGTGATATGCTCAAGAATATTTTGTTTTTCAAGGGTACGATAATGTCACAATTGACGAGGAGAAAGGGCATCATAACTGGCTCGGACTCGTTGGACGGTTGGTTCACTATTTGTGCCGAGGTACCTCTCAACGACATGTTCGGTTATTCAGGCGAATTGAGATCATCGACTCAGGGCAAAGGAGAATTCTCGATGGAATATTCGAGATACAGTCCCTGTTTGCCTGACGTGCAGGAGCAATTGGTCAGAGAGTATCAGGAATCATTGCCCATTGCTCTACAACAAAAAAAGAAAATTTAAATTCTTAGAAAAAATTGTCTTATCTGTAATAATGTAATTAATCGTAAACGGATGACGCTGAGCTCTCGATCGCCAATACTGACATTTTTTTCTGTCAATTTGTAAATATTCGTATTCCATAAAAAAAAATCGTCTCAGTCGTATTTTGAAGCGCTTTTTTACCATTTTTTATTTGAAAACCTGCGAGGAATTTTTATTTTTTAAATTTATCAGCGAGGCTTTAGAAAAATTGTTCGCTGAAAATATGCAGACTTTGCAGCCAATTTTTGGAAACATTTTTTTCTGCTAAAATATGTTGATAAGAATGTTTGGCATTCAATTTGGAAAGGAAACGCTTCGAGGGTTTGTTTTATAAAAAAAAATAATTTTCAAAAAATGCTTGGCAAACCTCCAACTTTTGGAATTTTTCAACTACTAATCTCAATTTTTTTGCGAAAAAATTTACAAATTGTGATAATCGAGGAGAAAAGTCGTGCAAATCGAGCTGATCGTGGCTTTTCGATGAAAACAAAAATTAGTGTTTTTTTTTACTTAAGCAAAATTTTGATGGATGGAGCTAAAGACTCTCTCTGTAGGATTTTCCCTTCCCCTAAGAAATTTAAGGTACCAGTGCAAAAATTTGGAGTGGGAATGGAACCAGCAAAAGAGTCTTCAAAGCCTGAAACGCTTAGACTTAGATCAGTTGTACTGCGATCATCGTCGGCGATTTAATCCAACTCAACTTCAATCCTGCAAAGCTGTGTTTTCCCTCGAAATTGCAGGATGTCCTCTAATCTGAGCCGAAATGAACGGGAAAAAAACGACACTGAAAAAACCAAAGACAAAGGTGATATTTCTTTCCGTAATATTAAAAATAAAAAAAATTTCGTTTCACGAATAAGTTTTGGAGATTAAATAACGAAAAAACATTCAAATATATTTTCCTATTTTAGTCGTGAATTTATTTGAATATGTAATTTTCGTTAAGATATTTATTTCTTTCTTTGTTGAGCTCGGTGTTGTCATTTTTTTTTCTTTCTCTTGACGTTTGACTAGTTTCCATTAGAAAGGTGATTAGTTTCCATTATGAAAGGTAACAAAAGAATGTTTACATTTTGTGTGATGGGAACGAATTTCAAACGTCGAGAAGGAAAAAAAAAATATTGAGCTCAGTAATAAGAATCAGAGTCATGTCACAATTTTTTTCTGATTTCAAGAAGAAAATAGGAAAGCAAAAATAAATTAATTTTAGTATAGCCGAGAGTTTCTTGAGATGTTAAATTAACAATTGCTTATAATTAATAAAAAATATTAGAATAAAAATGGGATTTTAAAAAATCATAAAAATAGATAAAAGATTAAAAATGTCTTTTTATTTTAATTATTCGTAAAAATGATAGAATCTCGAAGGGACAAATTATCAAAGAGTTAGAATGATCAAAGATAATTAGAGCCAGAGTTTCGAAAATAGTAATGTAAAAGTAATACATTACCCATTACTTTAAACAATGTGTATTGGACAAGTTTTCCATTACAAATTACAAAAGTAATGTGTAATGGCTTCGTGTTCCATTACAATTAAAAAAATTAATGTGTAATGGATGCATGCCCCATTACAAATAAAAAAAGTAATGTGTAATGAATGCGTGCTTTATTACAAATACAAAAAGTAATGTGTAATGGATGCATGTCCCATTACAAATTACAATTTAAAAAAAAAGTTATTTACAGTGAAGAATATTCCATTACAAATAGAAAAATTGCTAAAAGTTCATCCACAATTATTATCACAAATGATCCATAAAGTTAAAAAAAAAAGAACATTCACATTATTTAGGGATTCAATAAAGCGACAAATTTTGTATCAGTAACTTGTAATTTTTATTAGATTGCTTATAATTATGGGTAACAGCGTGTAAAAGCAAGTTCAATATAAAGTTGGATAATTTTTGGGGTTGAGTACTCTTTCGTACTTCATATTTGACGATGAACTGTCTGTTTTTTTGTTTCTATTTTGTAACTTTATGGATCGTTTCTGATAATTGTGGATGAACTTTTAGTGAGCGAAATAAAATAATGAAAGAGCGATGTGCAAGTTATACGAGCACGGTAATTTTTCTATTTGTAATGGAATATTCTCCACTGCAAATTACTTTTTTTTATTTGTAATGGCACATACATCAATTACACATTACTTTTTTATTTGTAATGGGACATTCATCCATTACACATTACTTTTTTTATTTGCAATGGGACATGCATCCATTACACAATACTTTTTTATTTGTAATGGCACATGCATGCATTACACATTACTTTTTGTATTTGTAATGGAACACGCATTCATTACACGTTACTTTTTTTAAATGTAATGGAACACGCATCCATTACACATTATGCAGTGTAATGGGTAATAAATACACTAATGCATTATCAAATTGATGTATTATTTACAACTCTGATAAAAACTCACCATATTTGTTTTTTTTTTTGCAGATGAACCTCAACGTCAAAAATTATTGAGGGAGATAAGAGATCTTGAGCTTCTGATAAAACAAGTCGAATTGAGTCTCGGATCATCGCCTCACACCTTCGTCAAATTTGGGGATATTGTCCATGATGTGAATAAGATTATGATCAATCATGAGAAAACTTCGAAAGAAGAGGTGAACAACAATCGTGAACTGGTAGACACCGAAGCGACAATAAAAAATGAGCTTTGTTGGTTTGCTGGCGTAAGATCAATCAAGGCTGACGATGGTTTCGTTTTTGAATTTCAATCTCACGAAGAGGAATCGTCGTACTCGATTAAAATCTTACGGGAAAGTAATACGTGGAAATTGGACAAATGGATAATGCCAATGTCCATCAAGATAAAGGATATATTGGCAAATTATGTCATCGATTCACCTGAAAATATACAACTTTTCATTAAAGAATGCAAACACCAAATCGACTGTTATGGACGTCGAAAAAAACAGTACGAAGAGCTCGAGGTATAAACTACCGGCGAAAAGTTTCCGGTCGAAACTTCAAAAAATATCTGGAACGTTTTTTTAGGAAGAATTCGGCTTTATTTCCTGTTTTTTAAAATTATTTTGACAATTTGTTTTTAGATTTGGACTCTATTTCCAAAACAACCGTTTTTCGCCTTTTTTACGATTGGATTCATAAAGAGGAAAGTTTGAGTCCTTTTTTTTTAATTTCAAGCGATTTTTTTTTCCACAGTTATTCTGTTTTTTGTGAAAAAGGAGGAAATTTGAAAAATCCCGTATAACACGAAAACAAAGAGGATTCATGAAAAACTTCTTCTGCTTCTGTTTTCGTTGAGAGCAGAGGAATTTTTTCAAATTTTTTTTTCCAACATTTTTTTTTCTCGTTTTGAGATTGAAACAAGAATGTGGGAAAAAAAAAAAATTAAAAAATTTCTCTGAACTCAACGAAAACAGACGCAACTTTTTGCTATCTTGAAGTTTTTCATAAATCCTCTTTGTTATTGTGTTATACCGGATTTTTCAAATTACCTCTTTTTTCACAAAAAACAGAATAACGTTCGAAAAAAATTGCTCAAAGTTAAAAAAAAAGGAAATTGAAGCTCAAACTTTCCCCTTTATGAATCAAATCCTAAAAATGTATTTTAAAAATTTCCTCTGGAAGATGAGTGCAAGAGGGGGAAAAAAGGCGAAAAACAGTTGTTTTCAAAATAGAGTCCAAATCTAGAAACAAATTGTAGAAATAATTAAAAAAAACAGGAAATGAAGCCGAATTCTCCCTCTTTAAAATTCCGATTGTTAAATTAGTTTACGTTGACTTCCAGCAAAATGGCATAAAAAAATGTTCCAGCCCGTTTTTGAAGTTTTGTCCGGAAACTTTTCACCGGTGAATTTTATTATCAAAGGATTTTTTTTGCCTGAAATAATAAACAGATAAATTTTCATCATTCTCCGGATCGTTATTTTTCCGACTAATTGAGAGGTCCGTTTTTAGGATGATTTTAAAAAAACTTAAAAAATACTGAATCATTTCACTTTTTCTGACAAGTGATTCAATATTTCTATCATAATAAATTTTTATAATAATTTATCATATTTAAATATTCAAATGATCAGGACTCGATACAATATTTTACTCATTGCCAAATAATAATAGAAAATTATCAGCAAAAAAATAAATAATCAAGTAATAGTATATTACGATACTAGTGCGATGAAACTTTTTCTGACGAGGGTGAGTTGCAATCACACGAGTTGAGAAAAAGTTTCTCGCACTAGTATCCTACAAAATTTTATTGTACGAGTGCGCAAAGTGCCAGTTTGAGCATGCGCAGCGTGCGCAAAGTGGCACTTTGCGCACGGGGTGCAATAAAATAATATTCTAGCCCTTGCGGTGATAGTATTTATTGTCTTGATAATCTATTTTTTTTTTCATGCATTATATTTTTTGGTTTTGAAACATAAAAACGGAATTTGAGAATCAGTTTACACTTTTTGCTTTCTCATAAAGGAAGCTTTGTTTTCGTGAAAACATTTTTTTTACGCGATTTTTATGCCAATATGTTCAAAATGTCCTAAAACATCTAGAAATCATATTTAGAAAAAATGTCCGGATGGATGTGTGTGTGTGTGTGTGTATCCTGAGTTTCAGATATAAATAATTAATAACTCGAAAGCGCTTCGAGATATCGAGCTAAAATTTGGCACACTCGTCAAGCACGAATTGCTCTTCATTATGAAAAAAATGTTGTTTTAATTATAACGGGTGTTCAGACTTTATCGACTTTTTTCGTTTTTGCAAGAATGGCGTAAGCACTCTAACCTCTGCAACTTTCAAGATATTGCACTCAAACTTTGTACAGAATAAGTATAGCTATTAAGGTTGTTTGGTATTGAATTTGCCGAAAATCCATCGAGGGATTAAAATTTTATGAAATTTTGAATTTTTTGAAATATAACCTAAACGCTCTAACTTGTGCAATTTTTAAGATATTGTACTGAAACTTTGCACAGAGCTAATATAGCTAGCGAGGTTATTCGCTATTAAATTTGGCAAAAATCCATCGAGTGATTAAAATTTTATGAAATTTTTAATTTTTTGAAAAATAGCGTAAACGCTCTGACTCGTGCAATTTTTAAGATATTGCACTGAAACTTTACACAGAGCTAATATAGCTATCGAGAATGTTCGTTATTAAATTTGGCGAAAATCGATCGAATGATTAAATTTTTATCAAATTTTTATAAAAGAAGCGTGAACGCTATAACTTTTGAAATTTTTTAGATATTGCAATGAAATTTTGTGAAGAGCCAGTATAGCTATTAATGTTATTTGCTATCAAATTTGGGGAAAATCGATCGAATTTGCACATTGATTACTAATATTTTTCAATAGTTAACAAAGCTTCCTTTATGAAGAAGCCAAATTTGATCACTACTGTGTGTTGAAGGAAGCTATGTGAACTATGGATAAAGATGAGGAAGCAATGTGCAAATTCCAATTTGCAGGGTTTTTTTCGTGCAAAATAAACTTTTTTAAGACTACAATTTTTTTCAGGCTTTTTTTACCGATCTTGTGGACTACGATTGTCAATTGGGTAAAGATTATCGTCGATATATGCGAATTGTGATAACGCTTGGAAAACGTTTCTCGTCCAACGATAAAACGCCCATAGTCGTTTATTTGCATTATCGGACTAACGAAACTCTACCGTCGAAAATAACGATCGAGGGCGACGATTTAGCTCGACCGAATTTCAAATTATCCGACGAAAAGAGTCAAAAGTTGACGGCATTGTTTAAGCCTTTCAAAAAAAACAATCTTCGAAAAGCTGCCGAAAAAATTTTACTCTCAACCGAGGGTCAATCAATGTGGAAACGCTTCCCGAGTGACGTCGATGACGATATTATCGATGTAAGAAATTTCAATTAAAAATCATTCAAATTGGAATCAGTCCAAATTAGCAATAACAGATTCTATATTTCTGAATTTCGTCATTTTTTCTCACGTTCAACCCTTGAAGCAATTATCTTCAAATTTTATTCAAACTGTCTTTGTCTCCTCATTCTGCAAAAAAAACATTTTTTTTAATATTTGCAAAATACTGAAAGTATCCATTTTTATGAAATTAAAATTTTTTTTTGTACTGAACCCTTGAAATGATTTTTTCCAAATTCGGTGATAATCGTTTTTTTTGACCATAAAGAACTGTGAAAAAAATTGACCTCGATAACTGCAAAATGACAAAAGTTAAAGAAAGTTACACTTTTGTTTACAATATATATTTGCATAAAATTGAGTAAAATGCATGAAAATCATGAGAATTGGTTACCGGATTTTTTTTTTGCAGGAAGGTCAGGACGTCGAATCTGAATCCCATATGACGAGTATTTTGAAAAAAGGATCGAAAAGGAGGAAGGAAAATGGTGCAATGAAAAAAAAGGATACCGAGAGGGGAAAAAGAAAAAAGGATACAGAGAGTGATAACGAGATCAACGATACTGCCGATTCCAACGATTTATCGAAAATGGAAATTTCAGAGGTCGATGAGGATCGATCTGGCGCTACTCGGAAAATCCCGAAAAAAGGTAAAAGGAGAGCTGCAAAGAGGAAAAAATGTTGACATTAGTCCAAAAAATGTGCCAAAAAAAAAATTTCGATGAGAATGGCGAAATTAATTTGTTAAATTTTTCAGAAATAGCAAAGCTATATTTTGGTATTATTCGAATATTGTTAAGATATATAGTTTATTTATTTAGCATATGGGTCATTCCATGTCAAATCGACCGAGAGTTGGAATCGACTCCTTTCAATTTCGATGAAATTTGGTCAGAAGTTTTCGTTTTCAATAAAACGAAGTTCCAACAAAGGAGAAATAATTTTTAAAAAATTTTTAAAAGTTATGCAAAATTCAAAATTCCACACTATTTCAAATCTGTCAAGTTTATTTTTTAAATATCTTGAAAACTATGATAGTTACGAAAAATCGTTCTGAATTTGCTTTAAAGAGTACACTTAGGGCTACGAAAAAAAAATATTCCGAAATTTTTTTTGAAAAATGATGAATTTGGAGAATTTTGAATTTTCAAAAATCGTCAAAATCCAAGTTCCATATTTTATTTTTGGTTAAATTTTTTTTATATAATACCTTGTACTGATCTTAAAAGATCCTGAAATTTTCAGAGAGGTGTTTTTTTGTTTCAAAAATATAAATTTTTGAATTTTGGTAAAAATTTTTTTTTTTTCAATTGTCATTATTTTAATTTTTTACTGCTCAAAATTACAGAATTACATGGTTGCGCAACTTTATTTAACTTGGAGGAAAAACAAAAAAAATTTTTTTGCAACAATTCGAAAAATTTTATTTTTGAAACAAAAACACCATCCTGAAAATGTCAGAGTCTTTTAAGATCAGTACAACGTATTATATTTAAAAAATTGAACAAAAAATTTAATGTTCATCGTGGATTTGCACAATTTTTAAAAATTCAGTCATTTATATTTTTGAAGAAAAAAAAACATCTCTCTGAAAATTTCAGGATCTTTTAAGACCAGTACAAGGTATTACATTAAAAAAAATTAAACCAAAAATAAAATATGGAACTTGGATGTTCACTATTTTTGAAAATTCAAAATTCTCCAAATTCATGATTTTTCAAAAAAAAAAAAAAATCGGAATATTTTTTTTTTCGTAGCCCCAATTATATTCTTCAAAAAGGAATTCAGAACGATTTTTCGTAACTATAATAGTTGTCGAGAGATTTGAAAAATTGTGAAATTTTAAATTTTGAATAACTTTTGAAAAAAAAAATTATTTTTTTCCTTTGGTAGAACAACGTTTTATTGAAAACGAAATATTCTGACAACATTTCATCAAAATTGAGAGGGTTCGATTCCAACTCTTGGTCGATTTGACATGGAATGACCCATACATATTTTGTATTTTTGTTAAAATCGGTTGAAAAACAGTTATGTTGAATTTAACAATTTTTGAGTTTTTTAATTAAGGAAAAAAGGAAAAAGTGTTCAATGAAACACGATTGATTTAGACAGCTCCCTACACAGCGTTTATTATTTTTTTTTTTTAAGACCAAGTTGCTCGTCATAGTCACGAAGACTTTGTGCATAGCTTTAACGGTGAAATTTTTTAGGTTTCTTTTTTAAATTTAAATATTGTAACATTATATCGTCCGTGTAGTACAAATACTTATCGATTATTATGCCGTTTTTTTTTAACTCTTCAGCATCTAAAACTAGACGAATGTGTGACTTTTTTGCGTTTATATCAAGCATTTGCGATATTTCATATAATCATAGGACATTATTACATACAAAGATTGAATATATTAAGTTTTTTTTAAATCCTTCATTTGTAATCTTAGGTTTCGGAAGATTATTATTATTATTTTTTTCGTACGTTTGATGACAAGTCTCCTGGAATATAATTTATTTTTTAGACCGGAAATCAATTTTTCTCATCGAATACGTTAATATTATAATCATTGTTATTTTAAATCTTCCGGAAAAAATCGTTTCTTCGACTTTGAAGATTAATAAATACGTAAATACTATTTATTGCACTTCGTGCGTAAAGTGACCACTTCTCGCACGCTTCGCTTCGCTGCGCGTGCGAGAAGCGGGCACTTGACGCACTCGTGCGATAAAATTTTGTACGATACTCGTGCGAGAAAAAGTTTCATCGCACTCGTATCGTAATGTACTATTTCAAAATTCGCATCGACTTATCGGAGCATTGTTTTTTTTTAACGCGATTACCACGAATTATTCATGCACGTTTCAATTTTTTCTAACATTAATTCTCAAATATTCCGTCGTCAATCGTGAATCTCCAGCGTTTGTTATAATTTATATTCCCATTAATTCTAAACGTCAATCGTTTCTTCGGTACGGATTTTTTTTTTCGCTTTTTCGTTTCCTTCGTTTATCCGCGATATATACACAAATGTATTTACAAAATTTGACACTGAAATTTCGAGACTCAGCGCCATCGATGCATTGTTCTCGATTATTTTGTTATCACTCCATTATTTTTCCTCCCTCTAATTTCAATACGATCGCGATAAACATTCTTTGGTCTTGCACATTCCAGTATTCGAGAATGTCATAATTTTTTTTTCTTTCACTTCCGGTATATCTCGATCGAGTATCCTCGACGCCCTTAATTCAACATTTTTGTTACAACGTATCTAGTGACTAATATATATCATCCAATCTAGCGGACGAAATATACAATAATACACATATATATATATATGCATATAAATATATTATATCTACTAAAAAAAACAGTTATGGCATTACAAAAAAATTTACACCCTTCCAAGGTTCAAAATTCATTCTTCTTCCTCGATATTTTTCTTTTCTCGTCCTGTTTCCTGTTCAGTATATTTAATTCGCGACGAATATATTCTAATAATACTTCTTGTTTGTCATGCAATTATCATTCATCGCCGTTTTAACGTTCAAGTACAGTATTTTAATTCTAATAAATTTCGCAAAGCGTTTCTCGTTATATCTTGTCTTTTCATTTTTCTTTGTTTTTTTTTCTTTCTTTACCCTTTACTCCAGATATCACTGCGTATAACAGACTGGTTCGACGAGAAACGAAACAATTAAACAATGAAAATTCAAAATAGATATGGGGCATTCCATACCAAATCGATCTGAGAGTGACCCTCGACCTCGCTGATTTCGTTTACGATTTTTTTATATGATTCTTTCAACTCGAAATAACATTACGAATTTTTTTCAGATTTTTAAAACCAAATTTGAGTACGTTATGATTTTTTAAACATTTTTTTCGAAAACCTCGACGGCCGTGATTTAAAAATCTGAAAAAATTCTCAAAAATCCGGTGTCAAAAATGAAAATTTTTGACCCAAACTCTTCCACCTCGATTTTAGGTTTTCATGAAGAAAACGCGAAAAAAATAGATGCAGAAATTGATTTTCCGTGAAAAGTGGCTTGAATATTTTTATCGTTAACCAACAATTTTCAAAAATAGTTGGTTAATTTCTGCATCTATTTTTTTTTGCATTTTCTTCATAAAAACCTAAAATCGAGGTGGAAGCGAAAGCCTGGACATCATGAATTTTTTGTCAAAATCTTTCATTTTTGACACCGGATTTTTGAGAATTTTTTCAGATTTTTAAATTACGGCCCTCGAGGTTTTCGAAAAAAAATGTTAAAAAAATCATAACGTACTCAAATTTGGCTTTAAAAATCTGAAAAAAGTTCTGAATGTTATTTTGAGTTGGAAGAATCATATAAAAAATCGTAAACGAAATCAGCGAGGTCGGGCGTCACACTCAGGTCGACTTGGATCAGAATGCCCCATATAAAAGGACGTTTTCGCTCAAGTTTCCACATTGCTCGTCTCTGAAACGAAATTTACCACTATTTATATTGACCTTGAATATTATTGGAGGAAGCGGATTGGGAATGCTGGAGAATAGAATCGAGAATTTAACAAAATAGTTGTTCCAAGATTTACAAAATTTAATTTAATTCAAAGGATTGCTGAAACGATTGATTGGACTATTTTAAAGATGAACTTTGATTATCGAAATTTCCGAATAAATGGGAAATTTCATCAACATTTATTTATGTAAATTGCAAAAATCTCAAACAAATTGATGATTAAATTTCGAAGGGTGAACTTTGTGAATTTTACGTTTTTTAATTCTTTGCTCAACTTTAAATTCGAGTTTTTATATTTAGCTTGCGGAATCGAAAAATTCGCCATCGGCAATCTGTTTCCTCCGATAAAAAAAAAAAAAACATGTACTTTGAGAATGTTGGCAGCTTGACAATGTCGTTAATTTTTACGGTCAACGACTTTTGTTTTTTTACGTACAAGAGAGAAGGCAGCTTCTCGACGAAAATTAATTAAAACGAAATTTTATAGAACGCTTTTCGTTCTCCTATATAATATTCTTATTACGAACTAAGTGTGAATGGCGTGTACTTTTCGTACTAGTATGATCGTTTCTTGCCTCTAATTAGTAACTTTTTTCCCTGACTCACGAAACCGGAAGTTAGTGAAAATGTTAAATATCACATTTCGCTCTCAAACTGTGAATATATGGAGCATTCCACGACAAATCGACCACTTTAAAACCCGACCCCTTTCGATTTGACTGAAACTTTTTTATCATTTTCTACCCTTTCAAAAACATTTTTCAGAATTTTTTCAAATTTTTTTACTCAATCGATAAAAAGTTATGAATTTTTCAAAAAAAATTGGCTTTTTATATTTCAAATGGCTATAATTTTTTCAAAATTTGACTTATCGGAACGTTTTTTTTTCAAAATTTTCGTTTTTTACTGCACTTTTTGAAAAAAAATACAAGAACATTATAGAAACTCATCTTCGTTGTTTTTCTTCAGATTTTTGAAAAAAAATCGAAAATTTCTCGATTATTACCTTTTTTGATTTTTTTTTTCTTTTCATTATATTAAACTTTGACATTTTCTGCAAATCCTCAAATTTTTTCAGAGCGGTGTTTTTTCGATTCCTATTTTTTTTTCCAAATGAAAAAAAAAAAATTTCAACTTGCCTTATTTCTCATAACACCATTCTGGAAATTTTTGAAGGTGTTCAGAGAATTTCCAAACTTGAAAAAAATAAAAAAACAAAAATTGAAAGTGGTAATCATCGAGAAATTTTCGATTTTTTCCAAAAATCTAAAAAAAAAGCGATGAAGAAGGGTTTCAATAATTTTTTTGTATTTTCTTTCAAAAAGTACATTAAAAGACGAAAATTTTGAAAAAAAAAACGTTCCGATAAGTCAAATTTTGAAAAAGTTATAGCTATTTGAAAAATAAAAAGCCAATTTTTTTGAATAATTCATAACTTTTTATCGGTTGAGTAAAAAAATTTGAAAAAATTCTGAAAAATGCTTTTGACAGGGTAAAAGAAGATAAAAAAGTTTCAGCCAAATCCAAAGAGGTCGGGTTCTAAAGTGGCCAATTTGGCGTGAAATGCCCCACATATATATAATATTTACGAAAAAAGATGTTCGATTAGTCTCATGTGAAAAGTAGATATTACATGTCACATTACGTAATCATAATGGTAAATTAAATTTTTTCCATTCTTCACCATTGTCGATTTTTTTTTTCAATTATCAATTATTTTCAATTATTTTTTCTGATTATTCGTCTCCGACTAAAGAAAATTTTGACAAATTACGTTGATTTCCGTAAAAAAGACACCGGAAAATTCTGAATCTCGAGTTAATTGTATTCTCTACTTTTTCGGTTTAAAAATTTTTTTTCAGTTCTTAGTTCGATATGAAGATAATCGATCAATCGATTACGGCAAAGTCTTGTTTCAAGTTTCGAGTATTTATTACGACGGATTTGCCAGAAACGCTTTTTATTTCTCAAGTGTGAATCGTCGCGATTTTCAAAAAGTTTTGACAAACCGTATGAATTTATGAATTCGAAAATTCTTTCAGTCCGGGAAACAATGTTTGATGAAAATTTGAGTAGTTTGAGATGCAGAAAATTTGAAATCATTCCCGCTCAAAAGTTTGGAAACATCAATATTTCTTGCTGCACTGAAAGTTGCATAACTCCGTCAAAAAAAAAGATAATCGAATTTAAAAAAAAGCGTTTTGACCGGAAAGAATTTAGCTTTATTTTGCGGTTTTTTTAAAAATATTTTTTACGATTTTTTTTCGATTCCATGGCCATTTTTCTACGTGCCCGATTTTCAGCCTTTTTTTGACCATCGAGAATTGGGCGCATAACTTAAGGACATTTTTTTTGTCTTTTTTATCTACGGTACATTTGAAATTATTAACAGACGCTCCATTTTCGTTTTGTACAAATTTTCGTACGATTTCTACTCGCAAAGTTATTTCACTTTTGGCTAAAAAAGACAAATTTTGAAAGATGCGACGTAACTCAAAAACTAAAGAGTTTAAGAGAAAATGTCAAGTATGAAAAAAGTTCCGTGGTCATACACGAAATGGCCTGGAATTATTTCAGAATTTCCCTATGAAATTTTTGTTTTTACTATTTTCGCTCGAAACTTTGATGATCACGTCTCAGCGAAAAATGGTCTCTGATCGAAATTTCCGTACTTCGTGATGCAATAAAAATCTGAACAAATTCAGCAACATTTGGCATGGTATAAACAACAATGATCAATAATAATTGTTGATCATTGTTCATCATTGCTTAATTGTTTAAACAATTGTTTCAACAATTTGTTAATGACTTTTGGTCAATATTATTATTCATAATTGTTATTTATAGCATGTCAAATGTTGCTGAATTTTTTCAGATTTTTATTGCATCACGAAGTACGGAAATTTCAATCAGATACAATTTTTAAAAATAGTAAAAATAGAAAATAGTAAAAAAAAATCATAGGAAAATTCTAAAATAATTCCAGGCGATTCCGCGTAGACATACGCTACTTTTTTCAAACTTGAAATTTTCTCTCAAACTTTATAGTTTTTGAGTTACGTTGCATCTTTCAAAATTTGTATTTTTTAGCCAAAATAACTTTGCGAAAAAAAAATCATACAAAAAATTTGAAAAAACGAAAATGGAGCGTCTGCTAACTCTTGCAAATGTACCGTAAATAAAAAACAAAAAAAAATGTCCTCGAGTAATGCGTCCAATTCGCGACGGTCTAAAAAAAAGCCGAAAAACGGTTACGTACAAAAATGCGTAACGGATCGAAAAAAAATTACAAAAAATATTTTAAAAGAGCAAAATTGGTGTTTCCGAACTTTTGAGCGGGAGTGTAAATCAATCGCACTCAAAAGACAAATTGCATTGAACGCGGAAAAAAAATAATCTCAAAAATGGCTGATAGTTTGAAAAAAAGGAAAACTTTGAGGTATTCCTGCTCAACGGGACCCCCTTTTAGGCCGACCTCTTTCGATTTTCTTGAAACTCGAGTATGTTTTAGTATTGCCTGAAAGTATGTTGTACACCAATTTTCAGATCTCTAACTATAATACTCTTTGGAATACACCAAAAGTTATATTTCAAACTTTTTGCGCGAAATAAAATCGAAAAAATTTTTTAACAATAGCTCACGATCGGAAATTTCCTGCGCTTTTCGAAAAAAATATCAGCAATGCTGAAAAAAAACGAATAATTTAATTCAGCGGGATAATTTTTTTCATGTTTTGTATATATCTGAGAAGTCACTATATAAATTTCAAGTTGGAACTCGCATCCGTTTACTAATGCCAAGTCTTTTAGTAGGATAAAAATTCTTAAATATTGTGTTTTTCGTATTCAACAGTTCTCTGATAAATTATATACCTTTTTCAACGAATTTCGAATTTGATAAATTTTTTAAATTCAAAATTTCATAAATTTGATTTAATAAATTTAATTTAATAAATTGAATAAATTTGATTATTTCATAAATTTAATTTAATTAATTTAAAAAATTTACTAAATTCAAAATTCGTTAAAAAAACGCTATATAATACATCAGGGAACTGTTGAATACGAAAAACACGACATTTAAGAATTCTTATCCTACCAAAAGACTTGGCATTAGTAAACGGATGTAAGTTCCAGCTTGAAATTTATATCGTGACTTCTCAGATATATACAAAACATGAAAAAAAATTGTTCCACCGAATTGAATCATGCTCTTGTTTTGTAAATCAATTTTTTCGGTTTTTGGCCGAAATTTAAATGAATTCGTTTTTTTTTCGGAATCGCTGATATTTTTTTCGAAAATCGCAGCAAATTTCCGATCGAAAGCTATTGTCAAAGAATTTTTTCGATTTTATTTCGCGCCGTGCCAAAACTCCGAAGCGCTGAATACGCAAAAAATGTGAAATATGACTTTTGGTGTATTCCAAAGAGTATTATAGTTAGAGATCTGAAAATTGGTGTACAATATACTTTCGGGCAACACTGAAACATACTCGAGGGTCAAGACAATCGAAAGAGGTCGGCCTAAAAGAGTATTCCCGTGAGCGGAAATACCTCCTTTACATTTTGTCAATTTTGTTAACTTTTTGAAAATCCTTTTTACGTTCATTCAGGATTGTTGAAGCAGTCTCGAGGCTACGAATGCGCGATAATCGAGGATCGTTTTAACGGTGAAATATAGTTTTTTCAAAAATCGTCGTTAATTTGTGGATTTGCGTGATAAATTTTTACGTCCGAGACTGACGATACTGACGACGCTCGCTGAACTCGAAGTTCTCGTCAGTGAATTCAGACTGGCCGAATGTTAATCCTGAAGCATGTGAACGAAACTGATGGGAAACATTCCTCTTCGTTCCGGTGATCTCTCGAGCGCCCCCTCCATCCAATTGTCATCGTCGGTTTGTTCGTTCGTGACGATTATGACCTCGCCTTCGCGAAACGACAATTCGTCCTCGTTGTCGGCCTCGCAATCGTAAAGCGCGCGACAACGTCGCAAACCGTTGAGATTCGACGTCGTTGGCTGAAGGGAATAAAACAAAAAAGGCTGTCCCAGTAGGAAGCATTAATGCAATAACACATGTTCACGAACAAAAAAAAAAAAAAAGAATTTCTCATTCTCGTCCAACGAAGAAAAAGAATTCATTTTCGAAAATTTTCGAAATACAATTTTATAAATTTTAGACAAAATAGCTCAAAATATAACGAAATATACTGTCAGGAATGTTCGAAATAATTTTTCAAAATATAATTTAATAATATTTGGGGCGTTCCATCCCAAATGAGACAGTTTGAAAGACTTTTTTTTATTATTTCCTCAATTTTTTTATATTTTTTGTACCCATTGAAAGACCCTTCTTGTTAAATTTTGAAATTTTTTTGTTTACCCGTTCAAAAGATATTAAATTAACAAAAAAACCGCTCTTTTTTTTGGTATTTTGGTCATAACTTCTTTGATAATGGTCCAAATTGAAAGTTTTTTTTCAAAATTTTTGTTTTTTCATGGCCTTTTCAGAAAAAAATACAACAAAAATATTCAACGTGTTTTTGAATGAGTTTTTTGAGTTTTAAACTTTAAATCGCGTTTTGAAAAGGGAGTGTCATTTTTTTATTATTTTTTGTTTTATAAATTATTATTAATACCAATTTTTGCTACTGTATAGTACTTTTTTCAATATTTAGAATTTATCTTGACACTTTTTTACTTTTTATTGTTAACAGGTTCTTAAAATTAATAATTAATTTTTTGAAAACCTTACATATACGATTATTTCCTGAATTTAAATATTCCTTTGTGTATAATTGAATGAAATTTTTGTGTCCCCCTGTGATTGATTTCGCAATATTATATCGCAAATAAAAATCGTTGAATAGATACATATTTAAGAAAAAAAAAATTTAAATAAAAAATGATACACTTTTAAAAACTCGATTTAAAGTTTAAAACTCAAAAAACTCATTCAAAAACACGTCGAATATTTTTGCTGTATTTTTTTCTGAAAAAACCATAAAAAAACAAAAATTTTGAAAAAAAAACTTTCAATTTGGACCATTATTAAAGAAGTTATGACCAAACTACCAAAAAAGAGCGGTTTTTAAAAAATTGAATATCTTTTGAACGGGTAATCAAAAAAATTTCAAAATTCAACAGGAAGGTTCTTTTGATGGGTACTAAAAAATATAAAAAAATTGAGGAAATCAAAAAATAAAAAGTTTTGCAACCTGTCCGATTTGGGATGGAACGCCCCAAATAAATGTAATATTTATAAAATATGATTTTATAAATCTTACACAAAATTCCTCATATTATAACGGAATATCATTTCACAAATTTTTATAATATTTCTCAGAATATGACCGAATATAATTTTAGAAATCCCAGACAAAATTGATCAGAAATTAAATCATTTTTTTCGTTGGAGAATATTAAACTATTGGAAATTCTAGAAAAATCTAGAAACTTAAAAAAAAAGCACGCATTATTTATAACGACAAGACGTTAAAACAAGAGAAACGAAGAACAAAATTGGCACATTTTTGCGTGGTAACGAAAGCTGCAAAAAAAATTTGTAATTAAAATATTCCACACGAAATCGCACACAATCCATAATGACAAAGAACAGAAAAGTTCAAGGACGAAAGAAACCCCAGAAATTCCAGGGAAACATCCAAGCTCATGCGATATTATGTTATGTACAAATGAAAAATTACATTGATTCTCAATATTTTAATGTAAATTGAGACGCCGAAAAATATTAATTTTTCAAAATTGAATTGCTCAACGAAATTTCAAATCACAATAATTTTGATTTGGGCTTTGAGAAAAAAAATCAGAATTATCAGAATATATCAGATTATGAAATATAAATATTACATCGATCGCAGATTTAAAAATCTAATTTAAAAAAAAAAATATATATATATATATAAAGCAATGGAAAACTCTAAGGACGCTGAAATTTTGAAAAAATTTTAAATTCAAAATCTCGACGATTGATTCAATTGAAAAGCGTTATTTCCAACCCCGATGAGCATTAAAATTTCTGATAAACGAGTGCCTCGAATTTGAGATATATTGTAAAATGTTATTTTTTTAAATATCTTTCATTCCGACTTTGAACAGAATTTGGGCAACATAATAAAAGAAAAAAATTAATACCGCATTGACGACGAGGTGCAGATGTAATGTAAATTACGAAAAAAATCGAAAAATCTCCTCCCAAGCTGATGAATGATAAATGAAAATTATATGTATAAATTTTTTAATAGTGATGAAACTAAAGAATGAATTTATATATGCAATGAAAAGCACAACTGACCATGCGAAGCGTCGCCACACTTGAAATAATTTTCCTTTGATTTTAACAATAAATTACGGATATAAAAAAAATATATGTATATAAATATTGTACATTGAAATTTTGAGAATATTTTCAAGTGTAGCAGGCCATATTGTGGTGTGCCAAATGTTTACCAGATTCGTGTTTGGGAGCAAAGATGAAGGCTCCTCGGCGTAGCTCTCTAGTCTTGAACGGTCCCTTCTCTGTACCAATAACGGTTAATGACAATCCAATTTTTTTGTTTACAAAACCAATTACGTTTGCCAGACACATGGTCGAATTTTTACCATTATTTCTTTCACGAGAGAATTTTCTCTCTCTCTCTCTCTCTCTTCGTATTTATTGGAAATCATTTGTCAATGGATTCTTCGATTCAAATCGATTTTCCTCACTTTTTCATTTCCATTCAATCCACAAATTATGGTCGGTATAATCTTTCTTTTGCTCTCTCTCTCTCTCTCTCTCTCTCTCTCTCTCTCTCTCTCTCTCTCTCTCTCTCTCTCTCTCTCCCTCTCTCTCTCTCTCTCTCTCTTCATTGGGATCAGAGTTGCAAAAATAGTAATGTAAAAGTAATGCATTACCTATTACTTTAAACAATGTGTAAAGGACAAGTTCTCCATTACAAATTACAAAAGTAATGTGTAAACTGTAATGTATGCATGTTCCATTACAAACGAAAATAGTAACGTGTAATGGATGCATGTTCTATTATAAACGAAAATAGTAATGTGTAATGGATGCATGTCCCATTGCAAATAAAAAAAGTAACGTGTAATGGATGCATGTCCCATTACAAATAAAAAAAATAAAAATAAAGTAATGTGTAATGGATGCATGTCCCATTAAAAATAAAAAAGTAATGTGTAATGGATGCATGTTCCATTACAAACGAAAATAGTAATGTGTAATGAACGCGTGTCCTATTACAAATAGAAAAAAGAAATGTGTAATGGATGCATGTGCCATTACAAATAAAAAAGTAATGTGTAATGTATGCATGTTCCATTACAAACGAAAATAGTAATGTGTAATGGATGCATGTGCCATTACAAATAAAAAATTAATGTGTAATGGATGTGTGTTCCATTACAAATAAAAAAGTAATGTGTAATGTATGCACGTTCCATTACAAATTACAATTTAAAAAAATAGTAATTTACAGTGGAGAATATTCCATTACAAATAGAAAACTGCTAAAAGTTCATCCCCAATTATCACAAATGATCCATAAAGTTAAAAAAAAAAGAACATTCACATTATTTAGGGATTCAATAAAGCGACAAATTTTGTATCAGTAACTTGTTATTTTTATTAGATTGCTTATAATTATGAGTAACAGCGTGTAAAAGCAAGTTCAATATAAAGTTGGATAATTTTTGGGGTTGAGTACATTTTTGTTCTTCATATTTAACGATGAACTGTCTGTTTTTTTGTTTCTATTTTTTTAACTTTATGGATCGTTTGTGATAATTGTGGATGAACTTTTAGTGAGCGAAATAAAATAATGAGACAGCAATGTGCAAGTTTCTAATATGAGCACGGCAATTTTTCTATTTGTAATGGAATATTCTCCACTGCAAATTACTTTTTTTTTAAATTGCAATTTGTAATGGAACACGAATCCATTACACATTATTTTTTTTATTTGTAATGGAACATGCATCCATTACACATTACTTTTTTTATTTGTAATGGAACATGCATACGTTACACATTACTTTTTTTAATTTGTAATGGCACATGCATCTATTACACATTACTTTTTTTAATTGTAATGGAACACGAATCCATCACACATGACCTTTTTATTTGTAATGGAACACGAATCCATTACACATGACCTATTTTTATTTGTAATGGCACATGCATCTATTACACATTAATTTTTTATTTGTAATGGCACACGCATTCATTACACATTACTTTTGTATTTTGTAATGTTACACTTATCCATTTTACATTATGCAGTGTAATGGGCAATAAATACACTAATGCATTATCAAAGTAATGCATTATTTACAACTCTGATTGGGATACATCGGATCGGATAATGAATTTTGCTTTGATTATTCGAAATATCGTTAGTAATGTAGTGAAGAGAGAATTAAAAGCCAAAGTAAAGATGCATGATTGCACGTGATTAGTATGAGGTGTTTCGGTGCTCAAGCGATTAATTGAGAAAATTTTCAACGAAAGAGAATAAGGTGAAAGATAAAAACAACGTAAAGAAAAATGAAGAAAAAAAACTACCGATTGATCAATGAACTGGGATTTTTTCGATGAATTCTTAAAAAAAATTTCGACGTGTTATCACTAATTTTGGTATGTTATTTTTTTCAATGACAATTTTTGTGATATTTTTAGTTTTTTTTTTTCAAAGTTGAACAAAGATTCGTTGAGGCTAATTGGAAAATAAAATAAAATAATGATACAAAGGTAAAATGGCAGTAAATGTATGGGGCTTTCCATGTCAAATCAACCACTTTTAAACCCGACCCCTTTCGATTTGGCTGATTTTCTTTTCCTTTTCCACCGCATTAAAAACATTTTTCAGGAAATTTTCAAATTTTTTTACCCAACCCAAGAAAAAACTTGTTTCAAATAGCTATTAACAGCAAATTCAGCCAAATCGAAAGGGGTCGGGTTCAAAAGTGGTCGATTTCACATGGAATGACCCATATTTATTTGAGTTATTCCAAGATTTTTTGATTTTTATCACCCATACTATTTTTTTTCATTTGCAAATTGAAAATAATAATTGAAAATAATCCAACAAATGAATAAATGAAAATATTTTGGATTTCTCAGTGTTCGATGTAATGATCGATAATTGAAAATGGTTGTCAATAATAGTGTACAATTCTTTGACCTATTGTCGGAGGATCTTTCGAAAAGTCATCCCAAGACCAAAAATAAAATCAACCATCACCGAGAGGGAAAAATAAAAAAAAACGAAAAATCAAGACTATTGGCAATCAAATTATAATTTTTTTTTCGTTCATCTCGAATGTGAGAATGTTACCTTTCGCGGCGGAGGTACAGGATTACCGATTCCATGATCGGAACACATTGAGCTGAGAGACTCGCTGCTGCGACCGTTGCTCAGTCTCGATGAGCTCGGAATCGAGGGCGCCGGTGGAGGAGGATTTCTCGGCCTCTGTAGAGTTGAACTGTTTACTTTGTCCATGCCTGAAAGAAAAAATAAAAATAGATCAGTGTTGGGCGAATTTGTAATTAATTAATTACAAATTACAACTTGTAATTTGTAATTCAACTAAAATTCATTACCCATTACAACTGTAATTCTTAATTAAACCGAAATCCATTAACCACTACAATTGTAATTTGTAATTAAACTGAAATCCATTACCCATTACAACTGTAATTTGTAATTAAACCGAAATCCATTAACCACTACAATTGTAATTTGTAATTAAACCAAAATCCATTAACCACTACAATTGTAATTTGTAATTAAACCGAAATCCATTAACCACTACAATTGTAATTTGTAATTGAACTGAAATCCATTACCCATTACAATTGTAATTTGTAATTAAACCGAAATCCATTAACCACTACAATTGTAATTTGTAATTAAACCGAAATCCATTAACCATTATAATTGTAATTTGTAATTACAACGGAAATTCATTGCCCATTACAATTGTAATTTGTAATTAAACCAAAATCCATTGATCATTACAATTGCAATTTGTAATTAAACCGAAATCCATTAACCATTACAATTATAATTTGTAATTAAACGGAAATCCATTACCCATTACAATTGTAATTTGTGATTAAACCGAAATCCATTAACCATTACAATTGTAATTTGTAATTAAACCGAAATCCATTACCAATTACAATTGTAATTTGTAATACAACCAAAATCCATTAACCATTACATTTTTAAACTGTAATTAACCCGATATCGATCAACCATTACAATTTAAAAATGTAATTAAACCGAAATTCATCACCCATTACAATTTGAAAATGTAATTAAACCGAAATCTATCAACCATTACTATTTTTAATTATAATTAAACCGTCCGGAAACAAAATAATTAATAATGAAATTTTGATCGAACGCGATTAAAAGTGACCGACGCATATGATCATTTTGTTTCTGGACGGTTTAATTACAATAAAAAGTTGTAATGGTTGATAGATTTCGGTTTCTTTTAATTTTTAAATTGTTATGGCTGATAAATTTCAGTTTAATTACAGTTTAAAATTGTAATGGTTAATGCTTTTCAGTTTAATTACAATTAATAATTAAAAATTGTAATGGTTGATGGATCTCGGTTTAATTACAGTTTAAAAGTGTAATGCTTAATGGATTTCGATTCAATTACAAATTACAATTTTAATGGTTAATGGATTAGATTTGATTACAAATTACAATTGTAATGGTTAATGGATCCGTATTTATTCAATAAATACGGATCACCGATAAAAGAATTTCCTCTTTCATCAAATGTGAAGTTTCACTTCCTTTTTATTCGACGAATTAAATGGAGAAAAGATAATTAAAAAAAAAAAAAGAAAACGCCACGCAAGCAACTTGGGAAGATAAAAAAAATTGAAAACAAATTGAATTTTCGAGATGAAAATTAATCCCGTGGGTTTTCTTGCTCCATTGCATTAGATTGATAATGTATTTTTGAGAAAATTTTTAATGTTCAAACTTTCGTACCGAAAATATAATTACAATAAAATAAAAAAAATATAAAAATACGAGATATTTTTCTTTAAAATAATGCAAGCGCGGAAGAACCAAGTGCGATGTTCGAATTTGATGGAGAATTGAAATTGAAGATGTTTCAGTTTTATCGGTACAATCGAATACACTACCGGCAAAAAGTTTCCGGACAAAACTTCAAAAAGGGTCCGGAACGTTTTTTTATGCCATTTCGCCAGAAGTCAACTAATTTAGCAAACGGCATTTTAAAATCGAAGAATTCGGCTTCATTTCCTGTTTTTGAAATTATTTTTACAATTTGTTTCTAGATTTGGACTCTATTTTGAAAACAACTGTTTTTCGCCTTTTTTCCTCTCTTCAGGCGCACCCATCTTCTAGAGGAATTTTTTTTAAATTTATTTTTACGATTGGATTCATAAAGGGGAAAGTCTGAGCTTCAATTTCCTCTTTTTAAAAACTTTGAGCGATTTTTACAAGCTTTTATTTACTTTCACCTGTCCCGTCGTCGGTCTGTCTGTAATTAAATCTTGCAAGCTAAATTTTACCCACTCCCGGTTTCCGATTGAGTTAAAAAATTGCATGCATATGTAATTGTAATATGCATAAATTGTAATATGTATATGTAATATGACAATGCAATGATATTACAGAAAATTTGCAAATTTTTGGCAAAAAGATTGTTTCGCAACATTTTTTATACAAAATTTGCTTGAAAATTGTTTTGCGACAAAAAATGTTACGCATAATTTTTTGCAAAAAAATTGTTTTGCAAAATTTTGTTCACAAAATGGTTTTAAGTAATTGATTTGCAACCTTTTCTACAAAAATTTTGCGCAGCAGTCTTTTTCCACAAAATTTTGTGAACAAATTTTTTTGCATAAATTTTTGCAGAAAAATGTTGCAAATTAATTGTGTGAAACAATTTTGTCTAACAAATTTTGCAAAATAATTTCTGTGCAAAACATTTTGCGAAACTTTTTTTTGCAAAAACTATGCGAAACTAGATATAAATCGATAAACTAGTTATTTAACATCATGAATACTAAAAAGTAAAAAATAAATAAACGAATTTTTTTTTAAACAAGCTTTTATTAGTTGTTAATAAAAAATAACTAACAAGTACAAAATAATTTTATTCCGATTGGAAATGAGTTTTCAAGTAAAAGTGTATTACATTTTAACAGCAAGAGAAAAAAAGAGGATGTAACACGCTTTTATTTGAAAACTTATTTCCAATCGGAATAAAATTATTTTTAACTTTTAAGTTATTTTTTATTAACAACTAATAAAAGCTTGTTTAAAAAAAAAAATCGTTTATTTTTTCTTCCTAAAGTCATTCTGTTTTTTGTGAAAAAAGAGGAAATTTGAAATATCCCGTATAACACGAAAACAAAGAGGATTTATGAAAAACTTCAGAATAGCAAAAAGTTGTGTCTGTTTTCGTTGAGTTCAGAGGAATTTTTTCAGATTTTTTTCCAACATTTTTTTTTCTCATTTTTTGGGTCGGAGCTCGGATCATTCAATGACCATAACTCAAGAATTATGGGATTATTGATAAAATTTCAAGAGGGTAAAATACTGAATTTTACTACTTTCAACACATTGGAATTTTTTTTCAAATTTTTTTTCCAAATTTTTTTTTCCAGCCTCAACATAAGAAAACAATATTTTAGAAAAAAAATCTGAAAAAATTCCTCTGAACTCAACGAAAACAGACGCAACTTTTTGCTGTCTCGAAGTTGTTCATGAATCCTCATCGTTTTCGTGTTATACGGGATTTTTCAAATTTCCTGTTTTTTTTTCACAAAAAACCGAATAACTTTGGGGAAAAAAATCGCTAAAAATTAAAAAAAAAAAAAAGGAAATTGAAGCTCAAATTTTCCCCTTTATGAATCCAATCGTAAAAATGTAGAAAAAAAATGTAGAAAAAAAATTAGTAGATGTTTGCGCCTGAAGAGAGGGGAAAAAAGGCGAAAAACAATTGTTTTCAAAATAGAGTCGAAATCTTGAAAAAAAATTGTAAAAATAATTTAAAAAACAGGAAACGAAGCCGAATTCTTCCCCTTCAAAATACCGCTTGTTAAATCAGTCTAAGTTGATTTCCGGCGAAATGGCATGAAAAAACGTTCCGGACCTTTTTTGAAGTTTCGTCCGAAAACTTTTTGCCGGTGGTGGAGAGAGTTTTGAGATTAACCGTGACTCGTTGACGAATCGCCACTGGGTGATCTCTTGTGATGCTGAACACTGCCAAGTGTGTTCAAAGTGTGTGGCAATGTGTGCAACGAGTGACCGGCCAATATGGGCTCGCTGGTGGTTCTGCTGTGGGACGAGCTGGCCAATGATGCCGAGGACGGGAGTGTGCCATAATGGGCAGTAAGCAATCCCGTTACAGCTGTACCAGGTGGCGGTGGTGGAGCAACACGTTTTTTCAATGATCCATGAATGTTGGCCGACAAATCGGCACCGATGGGACTCGGAACTGCGAATGAAAAAGAGCATACAAATTTATCAATATTTGTCCACGTAATTTTTTCACCGTACAAACTCTTGCAAATTCAAAAAGATTTAAAAAAAAAAATTCTTCTCTGCTTTCCATAGAGAGGAGTTTCGTTTTCGTGAAAAGGGGTTTAGCCGGATAAGAATGGAGAATCAACGAATTTTGTGACGCCAATTTTTTCCAAAGTTCCTAACTTGAGAAAATAATTTTGTGCAAAATTACAGCTTTCTATATCAATGACGAGGGGTATTCCTGCCAGAGTTGTAAATAATGCATTACATTGATAATGCATTACTGTTTTTTTTACCCATTACACTGCGTAATGTGAAATGGATAAGTGTACCATTACAAAATACAAAAGTAATGTGTAATGGATGTACGTTCCATTATAAATAAAAGAAAGTAATGTGTAATGGATGCATATCCCATTACAAATAAAAAAAATAATGTGCAATGGATGCATCTGCCATTGCAAATAAAAAAGTAATGTATAATGGATGCGTGTTCCATTACAAATAAAAAAGTAATGTATAATGTATGCATGTCCCATTACAAATTACAATTTTAAAAAGATGTAATTTGCAGTGGAGAATATTCCATTACAAATAAAAATTTATACAAAATTTGCTTGAAAATTGTTTTGCGACAAAAAATGTTTCGCATAATTTTTTGCAAAATTTTGTTCACAAAATGGTTTTAAGTAATTGATTTGCAACCTTCTCTACAAAAATTCCCTTCATGTACGTTCCATTACAAATAAAAGAAAGTAATGTGTAATGGATGCATGTACCATTACAAATAAAAAAGTAATGTGTAATGGATGCGTGTTCCATTACAAATAAAAAAGTAATGTATAATGTATGCATGTCCCATTACGAATTACAATTTTAAAAAGAAGTAATTTGCAGTGGAGAATATTCCATTACAAATAAAAAAATTGCCGTGCTCGTATTAGAAACTTGCACATTGCTGACTCATTATTTTATTTCGCTCACTGAAAGTTCATCCACAATTATCACAAATGATCCATAAAGTTAAAAAATAGAAACATAAAAACAGACAGTTCATCGTTAAATATGAAGTACGAAAATGTACTCAACCCCAAAAATTATCCAACTTTATATTGAACTTGCTTTTACACGCGGTTACCCATAATTATAAGCAATCTAATAAAAATTACAAGTTACTGATACAAAACTTGTCGCTTTATTGAATCCCTAAATAATGTGAATGTTTTTTTTTATAACTTTATGGATCATTGGTGATAATTGTGGACGAACTTTTAGCAATTTTTCTATTTGTAATGGAATATTCTCCACTGTAAATTGCTTTTTTTAATAAAATTGTAATTTGTAATGGAACGCGTATGCATGACACATTACTTTTTTATTTGTAATGGAACTTACATCCATTACACATTACTTTTTTATTTGTAATGGGACATGCATACATTACACATTACTTTTTTTATTTGTAATGGAACACGCATACATTACACATTACTTTTTTTATTTGTAATGGCATATGCATCCATTACGCATTACTTTTTTTATTTGTAATGGGACATGCATCCATTACACATTACTATTTTCGTTTGTAATCGAACATGCATACACTATAGAGTACCTTTATTGAATCCCTAAATAATGTGCATGTTCTTTTTTTTTTAACTTTCTGGATCATTTCTGATAATTGTGGATGAACTTTTAGTAAGCGAAATAAAATAATGAGACAACAACGTGCAAGGTTCTAATACGAGCACGGCAATTTTTTTATTTGTAATCGAATATTCTCCACTGCAAATTCCTTTTTTCAAAAATTGTAATTTGTAATGGAACGTGCATACATTACACATTAGTTTTTTATTTGTAATGGAACACGCCTCCGTTACTCATTACTTTTTTTTGTTTGTAATGAAACATGCATACATTAGACATTACTTTTATTTGTAATGGGACATGCATCCATTACACATTACTTTTTTTAATTGTAATGGAAAACGCATCCATTACATATTACTATTTTCATTTGTAATGGAACATGCATACATTACACATTACTTTTTTTATTTGTAATGGAAAACTTGTCCAATACACATTTTTAAAGTAATGGGTAATGCATTACTTTTACATTACTGTTTTCACAACTCTGCTCCCTGCTAAGAAAAACGTGTTTTTTCGATTTTTCCATTTTTTAAATACCAAGAGAAGACCGAAAAATCTTAAAAAATTCTGAAAAATCACAAACGTGTCAATGTTAATGAGAATTTTTTTTTTTTTTTTTTTTTAATGTGAAACTTTATTTCTAATCATCGAATCTTTATTTAGAAACATTGTTTTGTAGCAAAGCGATTTTTCTACTATTATGACAAAAATTGACATGATTTTACTCTTCATTCCCTACATTTAAAAAAAAAACCCAAAATTCGACCTGGAACACACTGAAAAAAAACCGACATAATTTCTCATTTTTCATTGGAAATCCATAAATAAATCATTCTTTCGGTTTAATAAATGGGTGTCATGGCTGAAAAATAGGAAACAGGACTCTTCGATGTTGAAGAGGTCAATGCCGTGATTTTGTCGTTTTTTTTTTTTTTTTTTAATGTGTTGCAGGTCGAATTTTAGCAATTTTTTTTTAAATGTAGATAATGAAGAGTAAAATCATGTCAATTTTTGTTATAATAGTAGAAAAATCTCTTCGTTACAAAAAAATGTTTTTAAAGGAAAATTCGATTCAAAGAAAGCTTCGAAAAACCGAAATTGTGAGCTTTTTAGAGGAAAACATAGTTTTTATTTCCAAAAAACGAAATCTTTAGAAATATTCGACTCACCGACGACGGGTTTTCGGGTTTGCGGTGGCGGTGGCGGTGGCATTTGTTGTCTATTTGTGGCGGAATTCGGGGACGAGCCACTCTGAAGACTGTCGCATGTGCTGCTACGACTTCTGAGCGTTACCGGAGAATCACCGGGTCCTCCTGTGCCCCCTCCACCGGCGTACGACGGTGGCCTACTACGTGACTTCTTTTCCGGCGTCAAACATCCATTCTGAGTAAATCGACGTTGTCAACGACACAACGATATGCGCGCGAATAAATTCGAGAACGGAAAAAAAATAATAAAACAAAAAAATCTATTTGATTTGACGAAAAATGCAATGACTCACTCTGTCCTCGATTATCGTCTCGTCATCCGAGAAATCGGTCGAACCCTCGTCGTGCGACAAATTCCAGTCGATGTTGACATTGTCGAGAAGTGTTTTTTGCCGTTGCAATGCACTGTTCAACTGTGAAATTAATTTTCGATAAAAATATTCACTAATTCAGAGAATAATTGAATCTTGGAATTTTGCTTTGGAAATGAATCTTGGTTATGAATTGGAAAAATTGAATTTCACTGAAAGTGTTGCTTTTTTAATGTAACGTTGCTTTCTTAAATTAATCACCAGCCTGATTGAATATGATTTTCAATTTTCGTAGCAAGAATTTTGATTAAAGAAATTTTTCTCAGTAAAGGAAATCTATTATTCTTGGTTATGAATTGGAAAAATTAAATTTTACTGAAAGTGTTGCTTTTTTAATGTAATGTTGCTGTTTCAATTAATTACCGGTCTGATTGAATATAATTTCCAATTTTCATAGCAAGAATTTGGATTAAAGAAATCTTTCTCAGTAAAGGAAATCTATTATTCTTGGTTATGAATTGGAAAAATTGAATTTTACTGAAAGTGTTGCTTTTTTAATGTAACGTTGCTTTTTTCAATTAATCACCAGTCTGATTGAATATAATTTTCAATTTTCATAGTGAGAATTTTGATTTAAGAAATCTTTCTCAGTAAAAGAAATCTATTATTCTTGGTTATGAATTGAAAAAATGAAATTTTACTGAAAGTGTTGCTTTTTTAATGTAATGTTGCTTTTTTAAATTAATCACCAGTCTGACTGAATATAATTTTCAATTTTCATAGCAAGAATTTTGATTAAAGAAATCGTTCTCAATAAAGGAAATCTATTATTCTTGGTTATGAATTGGAAAAATTGAATTTTACTGGAAGTGTTGCTTTTTTAATGTAACGTTGCTTTTTTCAATTAATCACCAGTCTGATTGAATATAATTTTCAATTTTCATAGCGAGAATTTTGATTTAAGAAATCTTTCTCAGTAAAGGAAATCTATTATTCTTGGTTATGAATTGGAAAAATTAAATTTTACTGAAAGTGTTGCTTTTTTAATGTAATGTTGCTGTTTCAATTAATTACCGGTCTGATTGAATATAATTTCCAATTTTCATAGCAAGAATTTGGATTAAAGAAATTTTTCTCAGTAAAGGAAATCTATTATTCTTGGTTATGAATTGGAAACATTGAATTTTACTGAAAGTGTTGCTTTTTTAATGTAACGTTGCTTTTTTCAATTAATCACCAGTCTGATTGAATATAATTTTCAATTTTCATAGTGAGAATTTTGATTTAAGAAATCTTTCTCAGTAAAGGAAATCTATTATTCTTGGTTATGAATTGAAAAAATGAAATTTTACTGAAAGTGTTGCTTTTTTAATGTAATGTTGCTTTTTTAAATTAATAAACAGTCTGACTGAATATAATTTTCAATTTTCATAGCGAGAATTTTGATTTAAGAAATCTTTCTCAGTAAAGGAAATCTATTATTCTTGGTTATGAATTGGAAAAATTAAATTTTACTGAAAGTGTTGCTTTTTTAATGGAATGTTGCTTTTTCAATTAATTACCAGTCTGATTGAATATAATTTCCAATTTTCATAGCAAGAATTTGGATTAAAGAAATCTTTCTCAGTGAAGGAAATCTATCATTCTTGGTTATGAATTGGAAAAATTGAATTTCACTGAAAGTGTTGCTTTTTTAATGTAACGTTGCTTTTTTCAATTAATCACCAGTCTGATTGAATATAATTTTCAATTGTCATAGCGAGAATTTTGATTTAAGAAATCTTTCTCAGTAAAGGAAATCTATTATTCTTGGTTATGAATTGGAAAAATTAAATTTTACCGAAAGTGTTGCTTTTTTAATGTAACGTTGCTTTTTTAAATTAATAAACAGTCTGACTGAATATAATTTTCAATTTTCATAGCAAGAATTTGGATTGAAGAAACCTTTCTCAATAAAGGAAATCTATTATTCTTGGTTATGAATTGAAAAAATGGAATTTTACTGAAAGTGTCGCTTTTTTAATGTAATGTTGCTTTTTTAAATTAACCACCAATCTGATTGATTATAATTTTCAATTTTCATAGCAAGAATTTTGATTTAAGAAATCTTTCTCAGTAAAGGAAATCTATTACTCTTGGTTATGAATTGAAAAAATGGAATTTTACTGAGTGTTGCATTTTTAATGTAATGTTGCGTTTTTAAATTAATTTGGCTTTCTCATAGAGGAAGCTTCCTCTATGAGAAAGCCAAATTTGATCGCCGTACTTTGTGATGAAGGAAGCAATGTGAACTATTGATAAATATGAGGAAGCAATGTGCAAATATCCAATTTGCAGGGTTTGTTTTTCTTTACCAATTCCTTGCAAGTGTGATGTCCCATCTCCTGCGCAATGTCGAGCGGTGTTTTGTCCTGATTATTTCTCAGGGTCGGATCGGCACCGGCTCGCAGAAGCAATTTCATCGCTTCGGCACGATCGTGACGTGCCGATAGATGAAGTGCCGTTTCACCGGCCAAACTCGTACGATCTATGCCGCCGGTTGGCATATTTTGAGCCAGAAAATCGACGATGTGAAGGCTCGCTCCCATTTCACGTAGAACAGCCAAGTGCAACGCCGTTTCGCCAATGTCCTGAGAAAAAAGTAATTTTTTTAAATAGTATTTTTCACAAGTTGTTTGAGTAACAACCATAAAATACTTAATATTATAGTTCTGTGAACGACCAAATTAATAGAGTTAATTGAATAATTAATTGAATAATTGATTGAATAATTGATTGAATAATTAATTGAATAATTAATTGAATAATTAATTGAATAATTAATTGAATAACCTTGTAAACTGGATTACTCTGGCAAAAGATTATTTTCATCTCGCCAGTGGCAAAAATTTTTTTTTCAATACTCACCGAGGTCGGTAGAGGCGCTGCAAGATCGACGTTTTCCGCATAAACTTGCAACAATTGTTGCAAATCACGATTATTTACAGCGTGCTCGAGATCCGACAATAAATCGTGCTCATCGGCGCAGGTGTTCATGATATATCGTTTGTCCACGTATTTTGCCCTTATGAATTCATAACGTTCGTCCCTTTCGGAAAAAAAATCCAATTATTAATATACCATACATTGATTTATAACAATTCGAAATACCAGCTCACTGAAATTTCGAATTGTTATAAATTGTTATTTTTATTGTTGAATTGTTACTGTTGTTTCGAGATAAATCTCGATTTATTCAGATAATGATTATGATAATTGTTATTGTTATTGTTGAATTGTTATTGTTGTTTCGAGATAAATCTCGATTTATTTAGATAATGAATAACTATGTTGTTAAAATTTGGGATTTTAACACAATTTTCTCCATTTATCACAGAAATAATTCACAGATCTGATAATTAAAAAATTAACAAAGATAAAAACAGTGCAAGAGTATTTTCAAACGTTTCCACTCTCAAATTGGGGAAAAAAATGAAAAGTCGAAAAAAAATTACTGGAACCAAAGTGAAAAGTTGCCGAAAAAATTGTGGGAAAAATTGTAATTTGTAGATACGAAATTCGAAAAAAATAACATCCAATAATTAATGTAACATTGTATTGATTTTTAAAAAAATTTAAATTACAGTTTATCTTGATTTATTTAGAAAATTTGGGATTTAAAAAAATTCTCTGGTCCATTTATCATAGAAATAATTCGCAGATCTGATAATTAAAAAATTAACAAATAAAATAACAATGCAAGAGTATTTTCGATAATTTCAATTCTCAAATGTCGAAAAAAAATTAAAAGCTAAAAGATAATTACTGGAACAAAAGTGAAAAATCATTGTTGCCGCAAAAATTGTGAAAAAAAATTGTAATTTATAGATACGAAATTCGAAAAAAAACAACATCCATATAATTAACATTCATATCCAACATAATTAATGTAACATATATTGATTTGAAAAAATTTGAACTTTCAGTTTATCTCGATTCATTTAGATAATGAATATCTACGTTGTTAAAATTTGGGATTTAAAAAAAACTCTCTCCATTTATCACAGAAACAATTCGCAGATCCGATAATTAAAAAATTAACAAAGAAAATAACAGTGCAAGAGTATTTTCGAAGATTTCGATTCTGAAATTGGTAAATAAATGAAAAGCCAAAAGAAAATTACTGGGACAAAAGTGAAAAATCATTGTTGTCGAAAGAATTGTGAAAAAAAATTATAATTTATAGATACGAAATTAAAAAAAAAAACAACATCCAATAATTAATGTAACATATATTGATTTAAACAAATTTGATATTTCAGTTTATTTTGATTTATTTAGATAAAAAATATCTATGTTGTTAAAAATTTGGGATTTAAAAATAAATTTCTCCATTTATCACAGAAATAATTCACAGATCTTATAATTAAAAAATGGACAAAGAAAAAAACAGTGCAAGAGTATTTTCCAACATTTCGATTCTCAAATTGGGAAAAAAATTAAGTCGAAATAAAATTACTGAAACAGAAGTAAAAAATCATTATTGCCGAAAAAATTGTGGAAAAAAATTGTAATTTAAAGATACGAAATTCGAAAAAACAACATCCAATAATTAATGTAATATATATTGATTTAAACAAATTTGAAATTTCAGTTTATCTTGATTTATTTAGATAACAAATATCTTTGTTGTAAATTCAGGATTTAGAAATAAATTTCTCCATTTATCACAAAAATAATTCACAGATCTGATAACTGAAAAACGAACAAAGAAAAAAACAGTGCAAGAGTATTTTCCAACATTTCGATTCTCAAATTGGGAAAAAAATTAAGTCGAAAGAAAATTTCTGAAACAAAAGTGAAAAATCATTATTGCTGACAAAAATTGTTAAAAAAAATTGTAATTGTAATTGTAATTTAAAAAATTGTACAAAATTGAATTGAATAGTAATTTAACGCACGAAGAATTGACTCACATTGTTGATGATGGCGTAGGTTTGAGATTGTGATGCAGCGTAGCTTCCATGACTTCGTTGAACGACTGATTGGTCATGTAACGCGCGAGCAGTAATTGCGCAGTGCCCATATTGTCGAGGGTCAATGATTGTATTCTCGATATGTGAACTCCCAAATCTCTGTGAATACCGCTGCACTCGATGCAAACGATTATACCAAAATTCGTCGAAAGCCAGGTAGCATCTGTCGAAAGATTTAGCGGATGGCAAACAAATTTACCATTTTCCGAATGAAAAACGTAAAAGAAAATGAAAAAATTGGAATTCCCGAGATTTTTAAACAAAATATTTACAGTACGTGTAAAACTTGCCATTTTACATTCGCAATTCGTAATTTTTCAACCGCGTTAATTATTTGATTCTTTGAAGCCAAAAGCATGGCTGCGTTCGTGCTACGATTCTCCATCGACTGTGCAAATTACAGTCAATTTGATTCAACCGTTCCGGAGAAAATTAGATTTTGAATCTCGAGGTGGAGCGTCAAGCGCTACAATCATGTGGCTCGAAGGACGCCATCTTGGATTTCGTCAGGCAAAATGGAAATCCAAGATGGCGTCCTTCGAGCCATATGATCGTATCCCTCGACGCTCCACCTCGATATTTAAAATCTAATTTTCTCCGAGACGGGTGAATCAAATTGAATGTAATTTGCACAGTCGATGGAGGATCGTAGAACGAACACAACCATGCTTTTGGTTTCAAAGAATCAAATAATTCGTTCTCTAGATATTCATTTAGAGAACGAGTGTGATTAATTTACCATTCTGCGAATGGCAAACGTAAAAGAATTTGAGAAATTGCAATTCCTGCAATTGTCAAAAAAATGGTTCAATAAATTTACCATTTTGCGACGAGCAATCGCAGCAATGATCGTTGCCAGGAAGTCTCATAATGCATCGTATCACCGCTTGTTGAAGTTCAACGAGGTTAGGGTTGCCCTGACCGGCTTCGGTTTTTCCGCTGGCGTCAAACGCCCGCAGCAAAGCTCTCTCCTTGCAATTTACGAGCACCGACATCCACGCTTTTTGATCCGCCTCGTCCTCAGCTTGAAAATGATAAGTCCTATTGTCTAAAAAAAAAAAAAAAACAATTCATCATACCGAACAACGAGTCCAAGATTTTTTGTTAAACTTTTGCAAATGTAGTATGGAAAAAAAATGCTTACAACTGATGAGATCGAATCCCCTTTTGTCATCGGGAACGAGTTTAATCTGACACGTTAACAAATTTACACGAGTCGGCGGTTTGTTCTCGTCGGCGTGACAAATATCGAGATAACCCTCGGCCTGTACCGCGCATCTTCTCTTCTGCCAAACTCGTCGCATTTTGCCCTCGCTTTTCTTCAACAAATGCCCGGATCGCGTGACACCATGCTGCTTGTCACCCTGAAGCTGATGAAGCGAGTAACCGGCGCTCGCATTCGCGTTCAACTGTAAGAAAAGAAATTATGAGATTTTCAAGAATAAAAAAATGCAACAGTCGCTGATTCGTTTGCGAAGGCAAAAATTATTTTTTTCAATCACATTAATTATTTGATTCTTTGAAACCAAAAGCATGGTTGCATTCGTGCCAATATTCTCCATCGACTGTGCAAATTACATTCATTTTGATCGAGCCGTTTCGGAGAAAATTAGATTTTAAATCTCGAGGTGGAGCGTCAAGCGATACGATCATATGGCGCGAAGGACGCCATCTTGGATTTCGTCAGACACCGCCATGATGAAAAATTCCTTTTCACGGGGGAAAAAAGTTATTCCTCGTTATTAAAACTCACTTCTTTGTCACAACCGGAACTCCTCAGCAAACTTCGAAGTTCCGTTAATCGTCGCCTTTCTTCGTCCTGATTTTGCCGAATTTTTTGTAGTTTCACGCTGAGGTCCGCCACGTAAGATCCAAAGTGTTCGATCGTCTTGAGGCCATCTTGAAAGTAACTGAACGAGAAAATCGATTGTATCTTCGGAAAATAAATGCTCGTATTTGCAAAATTAATTTTTTTTTTGCAAAATTATTGACTTTTACGATGAAAAAAATAATAATTTCGGTACGAATGTAGGAAAAATAATGAAAAATTGATCTCACTTGGTTTGAGCGTGATAATACTCGACGAGGTGTTGCAAAAGTTCGATGCCCTTCTTCGTTTTTATTTCATTGACTTTGATGAGATACTGCGGATAGAAAATAATCGGAATTAATTTTTCACGTCAATTTTGAAATATTGTTTGTAAATTAATTTTTTTTTAAATGGAGTAATTCATCGTTCGTCTAACCTCGCACATTTGTAATTGAAACAATCTTCTCTCCTTTTCCATCTCGTCCGCAATTTCGGCGGGTGTTACTTCGGAACGAATGAGGCCAGCCTCTTTCGCGTGTTGCTTCTTCTCTTTTTCGATCTTCGCGTATTTTGCCTCGTAATCCTTCCACGCTTTTTCAAAAGGCCTCTTCAAGTCTCCCTTAACGCCTCTGAGGTCACCCTTCAATACCGAGTCCAGTGGAAACATGACTATGTTGTTTATGTTTTGCATCTGCGACAAAAAAATAATAATATTAATAATGAGAAATATTCATTTCATTGCAATTTTCAAGTAAATTTTTTTTTTTATAATAGTACAAAAATTTAAAAATCTTTATGAGATTCATGATGTTTTTATACCACAAAATTTACAACCTCTATCATTATTATTGCGAACTATATTTATAATTTATAATTATAATCAGCAATTTAATTAATTTGGGATTTATGGTAATCAGAGTTGTAAATAATGCATTACTTTGATAATGTCTTATTATATTTATCACCCATTACACTGCATAATGTGAAATGGATAAGTGTACCATTACAAAATACAAAAGTAATGTGTGATGGATGCGTGTTCCATTACAAATAAAAAAGTAATGTGTAATGGATGCATGTGCCATTACAAATGAAAAAAGTAATGTGACATGGATGCGTGTTCCATTACAAATAAAAAAGTAATGTGTAATGGATGCATGTGCCATTACAAATAAAAAAAATAATGTGTAATGGATGCATGTGCCATTACAAATAAAAAAAGTAATGTGTAATGGATGCATGTCCCATTACAAATAAAAAAAGTAATGGGTAATGGATGCGTGTTCCATTACAAATAAAAAAAGTAATGGGTAATGGATGCGTGTTCCATTACAAATAAAAAATTAATGTATAATGTATGCACGTTCTATTACAAATAGAAAAATTGCCGTGCTCGTATTAGAAACTTGCACATTGCTGTCTCATTATTTTATTTCGCTCACTAAACGTTCATCCACAATTATCACAAATGATCCGTAAAGTTAAAAAATAGAAACAAAAAAAGACAGTTGATGGTTAAATATGAAGTACGAAAATGTACTCAACTCCAAAAATTATCCAATTTTATATTGAACTTGTTTTTACACGCTGTTACCCATAATTATAAGCAATTTAATAAAAATTACAAGTTACTGCTACAAAATTTGTCGCTTTATTGAATCCCTAAATAATGTGCATGTTTTTTTTTTAACTCATTTGTGATAATTGTGGATCAACTTTTGGTGAGCGAAATAAAATAATGAGACTGCAATGTGCAAGTTTCTAATACGAGCACCGCAGTTTTTCTATTTGTCATGAAATATTCTCCACTGCAAATTACTTTTTTTTAAATTGTAATTTGCAATGGGACGTGCATACATTACACATTAGTACTTTTTTTTATTTGTAATGGGACATGCATACATTACACATCACTTTTTTAATTGTAATGGAACACGCAACCAATACACATTACTATTTTCATTTGTAATGGAACATGCATACATTACACATTACTTTTTTTTATTTGTAATGCCACATGCACCTATTACACAATACTTTTTTATTTGCAATGGGACATGCATCCATTACACATTACTTTTTTTTAATTGTAATGGAACACACATCCATTACACATTACTATTTTCATTTGTAATGGAACACGAATCCATTGCACATTACTTTTTTTTATGTGTAATGGCACATGCGTCCATTAGACATTACTTTCTTTATTTGAAATGGGACATGCATCCATTACACATTACTTTTTTTTATTGTAATGGAACACGCATTCATTACACATTACTATTTTCATTTGTAATGGAACATGCATACATTACACATTACTTTTTTTTATTTGTAATGCCACATGCATCCATTACACAATACTTTTTTATTTGTAATGGGACATGCATCCATTACACATTACTTTTTTTAATTGTAATGGAACACACATCCATTACACATTACTATTTTCATTTGTAATGGAACATGCATACATTACACATTACTTTTTTATTTGTAATGGAACACGCATCCATTGCACATTACTTTTTTTATGTGTAATCGCACATGCATCCATTGCACATTACTTTCTTTATTTGTAATGGGACATGCGTCCATTACACATTACTTTTTTTAATTGTAATGGAACACGCATCCATTACACATTACTATTTTCATTTGTAATGGACAACTTGTCCAATACACATTGTTTGAAGTAATGGGTAATGCATTACTTTTACATTACTATTTTCACAACTCTGATGGTAATTACCTTTAGTAATTTATACTTATAATTTTTTAAATAAAAATTTGTTCTTAATGGTCATTTACAAAATTCTTGATTTTTCAGGAAGGAATTTAAAAATAAAATAAAAAACCAGCCGTTGTAATCACGAGTGGGAGCGAAAAAAAAATTAATCTGCATTGATCAATGCTTGAGAAGGAAGAAAAAAAAGGAAAAACCTCGGGTTTGATCGTTCATCGGGAACAATGAAACGCATGGAAAGACAAGTCACAGAGTGGCTGACCATAAATAGAGAGGATATGATTTAAAGAAAAAAGTGCACGTGCGAAGAATCGTATATGAGGATGGATTACGTAACGCGTGCTTGGGGAACTAAACAAAACGACATGTTGACGGTATAATTAATTCACGGTCATCACACGACAAACGAGAAATATAAATGCGCGCGGAAACAGACAAGCGCGAGTGTTTTTTGAAAATAATACCCACCAAAAAAAATCATACAGCACGAAAATTGCAAGTAAGGAACGAAACAAGCAAATTTGTCTCTTGAAATTTTTACATACTCAAAAATCATTTTGTTATTTGAGTTTTTTTGATTTTATACTATCTAAAATCTAAAAAAAAAACATATATGGGGCGTTCCACGGAAAATCGGACAACATTTGCTTCTGCTTCTCCGATTCTTTTGAATTTTTTTTGTTTTAGTGTTGTTTGAAAGAGAAAACATTTTCAAACCGTATTCCTATAAGATTTCAAGAAAAATTTCAAGAAAATCGATCAGTACGTGTTTTTTGTGAATCAACAATTTATATAAAAAACTTGAAAATATTATAGAAATACAGTTTAAAATTTTTTTTCAATATCCTTCATCAAAAGTACATTCAGAAACAAAATTTTTGAAAAACGAACGTCCCATTTGGCCCATTTTTCGGAAAGTTATGGACGTTTAAAAAAAAAAGTAACGTAATTTCTGAAAAATCGATGTCTTGAAAACGGTTCGACAAAAAAAATTGAAAAAAATCATGGATGCCTCTTTCAATCAATACTAAAACATAAAAAAAAATTCAAAGAAATCGGAGATGCAAATGGTGTCCGATTTCCCATGGAACGCCCCATATATTTAATAAAATAACGAAAACACGATCCTCTAATAAATAATTATGTTTGCAAAAAAAACTTGTCAAACAATGACAATTTTTTTTCCTTCGCAGTGGATTTCCTTCTTAATGGGGATTTTTTTTTTTTTTAAATAAAATAAAAAATTCTTCGAAACGTACCAGAGTCTTCATAAGTGCACTGAGTTCCTTCGTGACGACGGCGAATTTGAGAAATGCAGCTCCAATGTCCGGCTCTTGTTCCTTCAGAGCCGCATCGCCGAGTCTTTCTAAGGCTCTTCCAAGATAGACCTCATTGTCGACGTGAGCTTTAACCGCGCAAAAAAAAAGTAAAAATCAATTTCCAATTTTCCTTCAACAAGGAATAAAAATTATGAGAAGGACCAAAACATCAAGAAAAAAAAAATTAAATTATTGTTTGAAAATTAAGTTATTAAAATCGGTTATCATATTATTAATCTTCAGCATTGAATTATTAATTAAGTTAAAAATATTGAAGATGAAGTCATCAATGTTCTTGCATCATCGTTTTATATTGATCAGCTGAAAAAAAAGTGCATGCAATCATAGAAAATTATGTGAAAATTGTCGACGATCGATGATGTTTAAATTTGCAAGAAATTTCGCTAGAGCGAATATACGAAGGAGGTTATATCGAGGTCGGAATATAATATCGCGTGCGTGACTACAGCCGAACGCGATTGCCGTTTATAAAACCGTTGGGAGTCGCTGATATTAGATAGAGAGACGGAGAGATATAGAAATATATGGAAAGCCCCTCGAGAGCGAAAAATAAGGACGGTGTGTGAAAGAGAAACGGAGAGGGAGAGAGAGACAGAGGTGAATCGGAAGTTGGAGGGCGTTACCGTAGTTTATCGTGGCATGCGCGGATAGCACGAGCGTAGAAAAGCCACGTCGAGCGTGCGAGAAAAATGAGAACGCGATTGAAAAAAAAATGTAATCAGGCAAAGGGAAAGAGTTTGGAGAGACCTCTGAACGGAACAAATGTTTATGCACATCATTCGTCATCGAAGAAAGAAATTGTTCATTTCAACCACCTTAATTGTTTAGTTCTTCAGAACTAAAAGCATGGTTGCATTTGTTCCAGTATTCTCCAGTGACTGTTCAAATTTCATTCGATTCGGTTCAGCCATCTCCGAGAAAATTCGATTTGAAATCTCGAGGTGGAGCGTCGAACGGCAAAATGGTCGCGCAGGACGCCATCTTAGATTTCATCGGGCACCGCCATGATGGTGGCACTTCAAGACTTTCGTGAATTCTTTTGGAACAAATGACTCCTGGATGCTATTATTGATTAAATATAAATGGTATTTTGAAAATAATGGATTTGGTAGAATTATATTGTTGAAAGGGTAATTTCGATAACAATAAAGTGTGAATTACCTCGCATCATGAGTGTAAATTTCCCTTTACGAAAAGAAGGGGCGACGAGAAGGTATCCCAAAGTGTAATAAAGGGTATTTCTGAATAAGGAAGAAGGGTTTATCAACACAACAGGCGTCATAAAAGTTCCCTGGGGTCTTTTTTTATGACCCTAGCCTGGGCTTGAGCCATTTTTCACGGTAGCTTAGCCCAGTTAACCCTTCAACAAGGAGAGAAAAAATCTTGTATGGGAAAAGAGGGAACAAAGGATTCACGAAGCTGAAGTGAATGGTAAGGTGTCGATGCATTTTGCACTCTGCTTACGCGAACGAACTATGTTCATAGAGGCTGTTGGTGCCCCCAATGGGGTTTTTTATCCCATTATCACGGGGTGAGTGAGTCGAGTGTCGAGGTTTGCCTGGCTATTTTCCCGATCGGAATGAGAAGAGGCTATTCCCAAGTAAAGCGTAGAAAAGGCACACGGCGCCAGGAAAAATCGATCTGTCTACCCCGTCAGCCATCGGTCTTTCAACCCCCCTTTGAGGAAAACGCCATTGCCGAGCTGAGCACGCCCTCTTTCAATTATGAACTGACCCACAACGACTATTTATCTTGAAGAGATCGTCGCTATTCAGTATTCACGAAACTATTACGACTTGTCCAATTCAACAGACTTAAGGGAGTATTCTGGTATAGAATTTTGAAAAAAAGGCTCATTTTAAAAAACCTCAAAATAGCGAAATTTCAAATGCTCATAACTTTACTTGAAAGGGGGGTATGCAAAAAATTGCAAAAGTCGATGGTTCAGCTTTAAAAATCTACAAAAAATTGAAAAATCATCGGAATCGGATGAACCAAGCGGGGTTTTGAACCTTCAACGATCGCGAAGAGAATAAGCTCAAGTTCTGAATAATCGAATTTCTTTTTTATGAGCAAATTAAAATTCTACGGTAATTATTAATATTGGAGATTGAAATATAAATATCGAATACTAAATTATTAGTGTTGAATATTAATATATATATTAATATATTAATATATATTAATATATAATATTAAAAAATAATTGTGCCATTTGTAAATATTTTTTAATAGAAAAATTATGAAAGATACACAAAAACAAACTGTTGAAAGTGCACCAATGTTTATCTGAGAAAATTGACATGATTCCTTAAAAAAAAAATCCAACACATTCTGATGTTTTTCGGCGATTAATATAGGAACAAATTCTCAATGAAACAACTTATGGATCCTTAGCATAGGAAAAAAAATTGATTGTGGATTCACTCACCGTTTCCCGAATTGTGTATAGCCTTAATGGCTTTTTTCAGTTTCGTCAGGCCATCTCGATCAAAGTCCAGAGTCTGAAAAACAAATACAAGCCAAATTGAATAAATTGCTTCTCGATCATCAACATTCGATATACTTTCTCCCGAATATTGAAATATAATAATATAAATTATAAAAAATAATAAATATATATAATAATAATAAATATAAATATTAGATAAATAATCACAATATAAAAAAAAAAAACTTGAATATGAGGTATTCCAGCCCAAGTGTGTAAATCCGTGACCCTGATCCTCTCAGATTTATTTAATTTTTTTTCATATGATTGCATTGAGTCTAAAATACACCCTCATAATTTTTTTAGATTTTTCCAAATATCCCTTATTTCAGAAAAAAAAATTTGTTGAAAAAAACCGCCATTTTTTTTAATCTAAAAAAATTCTGAAAAAACCGTGATAATATATAAAAATTTGCAAGCTATCACCCGTAGTGGGCAGTTTTTTGTTTCTGTGTTTTACGTATTGTATTTCAAAAACAATTTTTTTTTTTTAAAAGACGCCATTTTTTTTCAATCTAAAAAAATTCTGAAAAAACCGTGATAATATATAAAAATTTGCAAGCTATCACCTGTAGTGGGCAGATTTTTTTTTCTGTGTTTTACAAGCTATCAACGTTCTCAAAATTCCAAAAAATTCTCAAATAGCTCACCTTGAGCATTTTTTGGAATTTTGGGAACGTTAATATAGCTTGTAAAACACAGAAAAAAAATCTGCTCACTCGAGGTGATAGCTTGAATTTTTTAATACATTATCACGGTTTGTTCCGAATTTTTTTAGATTAAAAAAAAATGGCTGTTTTTTTCAAAATTTTTTTTTTTAAATAAGGGATGTTTGGAAAATTCTAAAAAAATTATGAGGGTGTACTCTAGACTCAATGCGATCATATGACAAAAAAAAACAAATAAATCCGAGAGGGTCAGGGTCACGGGTTTACACACTTGCGTTGGAATACCTCATATACAATTTTTTCGGCTGCTGAAAAAATTGTTTTGTAATTTCGAAATATTCAATAAGAGATCCCAAGAGTTTCGAAAAAATGACAAAAATTAGACAGAAAAAAATGTAAATCAAAATTTGCACGTTAAAAAAATAGAAAAAAAAATGGAAAATCCCTCGTAAAAAAAAAAAAAAAATTCACAATTTTGAAACTCAATTGTGGAACTCACTGAAGGAGCAGGGGCACGATATACAATACGACGCCTCGAATTCAACAGCAATCTCACTTCCAGCACCATATCGGTTTTATTTAGATTTTTTTTTCTCCTTTAATTTTTTTTTTTAATCAACCCTCTTTGTGGGATTGATTTTATACGAATTTGACGTTCACAAAGACTCGCGGGAGAGATTTTTTTTTCTCATTTTCGTCGAAGACAAAACGACGAAGCAAAATATACGATAAATTTCCGCAATCAATTTTTTTGGAAAATTTATCCGCCACTCCACTTTGATTTTTTTTTTGATCTTTAATTTATTTTCACTTTTCCTCTGCGTGAATCTTATCGTGAATTCGAATGACTCTGAACCTTTTTTGTTCTGTTTTCACACGATAAAATATTTGCCTCTGAGTTAAGGGGATGCAATTTTGATTTTTTTAATTTTTTTTTTCAAATTTTGTTAGAGACGGGGAATTCCTTTACGAAAAACTTCAACGACGAGATCGCGATGATGGTCAAAATGAAAATGGCGTTGCAAGTCGATCGAGCATATTGCATTATCGACCTCGAGCTCGGGACGGAATGTCGAAAGTTCAAAGGGGTTCGATTATTTTTGACTGTCGGTTGCCGAGTGCTCCTTCGTACACGATTTTTCAGTTGCATCTGTTTAAGCCGGTATTCGGGTCTAGGGACATACATTTTGAGCGTCGAGCTCGATAAAAAAAAACCAAAAAATAATTTCAGAACTGTTAAACAATTTTTTTAATTGTTCCAGTATTTTCAAACACAACCCCATAAGCACCAAAAATAAGAGTGGGGTAATTGCAGACTCTGAAAAATTATTTAATTACAAATTCATAAATTTTAAAGTATTGCGAGATTTACGATTTCAACTATTTAATTGGGAGAAAAAAATTCTTTTACGAATAAATTTCTTAACTCCATCATAAATTGTAATCAAACAAAATTTTTGAAGATGTTGGTTTTTTATTGTTTAAAAAAATTATGCTAGATTATGCTAGATTATGCTAGTTTCGAGAAAATCGAATTTTTAATGTTGTGTTGATAGCTAGAAGTTAATTGACGAAGAATTAGCGCTCCTTTTTGATTTCCATAGTTAGACGCATCATTCATAATCGAAGAAAGAAATTGTTTCTTTCAACCACCTTAATTGTTTAACTTTTCAGAACTAAAAGCATGGTTGTATTTGTTCCAGTATTCTCCATTGACTGTTCAAATTTCATTCAATTCGGTTCAGCCTTCTCCGAGAAAATTGGACTTTAAATCTCGAGGTGGAGCGTCGAATGGCACGATCATATGGTCGCGCAGGACGCCATCTTCGATTTCATCATGCACCGCCATGATGGCTCATGGGACCTCGAGACTTCCGTGAATTCTTCCCGAACAAATAATGCCTGAATAAGTATAAATACGCTCGAACGCGTTGGAGCTTATCTTTTTTGAAATTAAAAAAATTCCTTTAGCGAATATATTCGTAAAGGTGTAAACTTTAAGAATATGCACACAAAAATCGGGATTTTTTTACACATTAAAAAGATGAGGAATTTTGTACACGCTCCTTACATGCGGTAAGGAGACCACACGTTAAAGCAGGAAGAGCAAAATAAAAAATTGAAAAAAAAATTGAATTGAATTTATTGTCGAGTAGCACGAAATATCGGGAATGTAGGAGTTCGTTAAGAGGGGTCATGTTAATTATAACGTAAACTTCTGTTTCGTCACACACATTCAAGCTGTAGGTGAATTTTTCAAGGGAACGGAGATTTCGTTGCCAGCTTTTTATAATTGCCGTTTTACCAATTAACGGAGTGACTCGTATTTGTGGCTAACGGATCGCGAGTTTACTCGCGTCAAGAGATTCTCTTTATGGCGTGCTTTCAAGAGCCAATTAAGAAATTACAACAATTAACTTGTCACAACAACGAAAAAAAAAGTTTTGAAAAAAAAAACAGATGAAAAAAATTCCATGAATGTTTCAATTTCATGTTAAATTAAAAATTGTAGAATTATTTCTAAAATTTTTTCTTTGAATATATTGATAGAAAAATAAACAAAAATGCCCCTTAACTATCTTTTCCCTTAATTTTTATCTGAATTAATTTTATTTTTCAACAATGCTTTTCAACAATCGCCGGAGGAAGGAAAGTTTTCTGATTTACGTAATTTTTCAATAGGAAAAATATTGCCAAGATCAACGTTTGATAAACAAATTTAAAAAAAGCTTCCTTTATGAGGAAGCAAAAAATACCGTTTACTTTCCCACAAACGTATCACTTTCTCAATGATTTAAAATTCATCGAGTGCGCGTGCTTGCATGTGATCAAACGACCGGAAGTGAATGGATTTAATGCGCGAGAGGCCATTATTAATTCGCAAACGCGTGCAATTAATTTCCTTGAGATAACTCGCTCGAATTTTACGCACGTTTTACGGGTTTCCCGGATAATCCTCAATCCTGACAACTTTTCCGACAATTCTTAAAAAAAAAATAATAATAATAATAATAATAATTCTAAATGTACTTTTGCATCGTTTAAAAAAAAGTGTTTGCACAATTTTTCTCCACTCGAGACTGCTAAGCCCCCTTAATTAAAAATGCGGATTAAAAAAAATTCAATGATAATTAATTTTAAGGTGCTATTCTGATCTAGAGACATACATTTTAAGCGTTTTGTCGAGCTCGATAAAAAAATCTATATTTTTACCATTCTATTTTTTACAACATATTTACTAATATTTTGACGACAAACAAAAAAAACTTTAAGAACATGCAAAAAAAATTGGTGTGTGCTAATGACCAAACGGTAGAAGTGAAACTTCCGTCGGGATACTTTCTGTCGACAAAATATTCTTTCTGGATCATCTATTCTTGTCGGCAAGGAAAGCCAGTACATCAGATCAAACTTAGAATTGGCGAGCGACAAATTAAAAATGTAATTAGTAATTGAAAAATTTCTAATTACAAATTACAAATGTAATTAGTAATTGAAAATTTTCAAATTACCAATTACAAAGTACAAATGTAATTAGTAATTAAAAACTTCTGAATTACAAATTACAAATGTAATTAGTAATTAGAAAAATTCTAATTACAAATTTAAGCAGGTTCAAATTTCGCACTAGTTACATTTTATCGATGTAATTAGAGTCAAATTTCTCCCTAATTACATTGATAAAATGTAATTAATGCGAAATTTGAACCTAAGTACATTTGTAATTTGAATTTTTCTAATTACTAATAATATTTGTAATTAGGAAATTTTCAATTACTAATTACACTTGTAATTTGTAATTAGAAATTTTTCAATTACTAATTACATTTGTAATTTGTAATTAGAAATTTTTTAATTACTGATTACACTTGTAATTTGTAATTAGAAAATTTTCAATTAATGATTACACTTGTGATTTGTAATTAGAAATTTGTCAATTACTGATTACACTTTTAATTTGTAATTAGAAATTTTTCGATTACTGATTACACTTGCAATTTGTAATTAGAATGTAATTACTTACAAAAACGCCCAACTCTGATAAGGAGACGGGAAAGATTCATTCTTTTTTAAATTTCACTTGAAAAAAAATGATATTTTCAAAATTCTAGACCAGAATAATCCCTTAAAGCGAAAGAAAAATTCGATGACGCAGGAATCTGCATTATCGACGAGCGTGCTCTAACGCGTCCGCGAGGCCCCGACACTGACCTCGCTAACTTTTTTAGCACTGTGTGAATTTTTCTCTCGTGAGCCTCGACCATTGTCGGGTTCGCTGAGAGTATTATACGAAGAGATCGGGGCATACGGTAGAACTGGTTATTTTTTTTCTTCTCCTCTTTTAAATCTCGTCAGAGAGAAAACGTCGGGCATTATGGAAGAGAGGCGTGTATATATACCAGGGCCCGGTTTTCTCGTGATGCCCGCGAGGGACGAGTATATCACGAACCGTTGCCGATGATCGTGCAAATTCACAAACAACCCACGGAGAGAGAAATTTGATGTGTATAGAAAAAAAAAATAGGGGGGGGAAAATAAAAGAAAGAGGGTCGCTAAGAAGAGGGAGGGGGAGAGGGGAAAAACCTGAATTAGAACTCTGTGAAAGGTGGCCGATTTTTTGACAATTTTTTTCCCAGCTAAAACGAGTTTTTAGAAAACTCTGGAATCTCTGCAACATATTTTGACATTGGAATAAAAAAATTAATACAAAAATAGTAATATTGTAGTGCGAAATATTCTGAAATGTTGAAAACTTTAGTATAAGTTCAGTCCGAAACGTAAAAAATCAATGAATTTCGTAATTTTGATATTAATTAATTAATATTGTATATGGGTCATTCCATGCCAAATCGACCACTTTCTGTTTGGTTGAATTTTTTTTTCCTTTTCTACCCCATTAGAAAACATTTTTCAGAATATTTTTCTATTTTTTTACCCAATTAAAAAAAGGCTTTTTTTTTAAATAGCTATAACTTCTTCAAAAATGAACTAATTCGGACGTTTTTTTTCTTCAAAATTTTCGTCGTTAATGTACTTTCCGAAAAGAATACAAAAAAATTCAGCCAAATCGAAAGGGGTCGATTTTAAAAGTGGTTGATTTGATACGGAATGCCCCATATATGTATTGCATTATAATAATGAATACATTAATTATGGTAGATGGTCAAATCAATGTAATAATAATAATAACAATAATAATAATAATAGTATATATAAATTAACCAATATTGATATGAGATCGACTTTGGAAATATTGGAAAGGAAATATTTTATATTGAGCCTGAGAAAAAAAAATAACATTTGAAAATATTTCTTTTTAGTTGTGTGTCAATTGAATTTGTTATCATGTTTGAATTTATTGTCTCATCAACCATGTTTAATTCATAAGTCGAGATTTCATAGCAGAATAATAATAATAATAATAATAACAATTAAAAAATAATATATATTAATATTTTAATATAATATTATTAATATTATATATTATACGAATTATTCCATTAATGATTATTATTATTATTATTATTATTATTATTATTATTATATAATATTGTATATAAACCCTTTTGCTCAAATGTTGACCCCATTTTTAAAAATCAAAAAATTTGCAAACGGTAAAAATCTGCCAAAAATCGAAAAATGATCGGAATCGGATGAACCAAGCAAGGTTTTGAAGCTTGATCGATCACGAAGAGAATAAGCTCGTCGCAATTCTATCCAGAAAATAAATTATAGCCATTTTAGTGAATTGATTGAATTTTTGCCAAAATGCAAGAATTTTTTTTTTTTTTTTTTTTTTTTCGGGCCTTGTATCGATGCCCCCCCCCCCCCCCCTCAACTCGAATCTACCAATATTTTTTTTCAAAAAATCAAAATTTTCATGATTTTTCACTAAAAACGTAAATTAATTAATATTAATATGAGCTCGATGTGAACGTAATAACGTACTTTGGAAAAATTGGAAAGGAATCATTTTATATTGAGCCTGGGAGAAAAAATTAAAAAAAAAATTCCTCCCAGTGATTTGTCCTCGGATTTGTCAATTGAATTTGTTGTTATGTTTAAATTTTTCGTCACTTTAGCAATGTTCAATTCATGAGTAAAACTTTCATAGCACAATAATAATAATAATAATAATAATAATAATAATAATAATAATAATAATAGCAGACTATATATTTTAGTATACATTGAAATATATCGAAATTAGATGTAATATATTTGTATCATATATTTAATGTAATAATATAATGAATATATGATTATATATTAAAATAAAATATATTTTGAAATATATGCGAAATATCGAACTCTTAAATTAAAATATTTTTCATATATGAGTGATTCCACGTCAAACCAGCAGGCCAAAAAAGTCAATGTCTCCGATCGTACTCTCGATATATTCCTGTGTTCTCTATCGTGAGAAAACATTGCTGTTAAATCGCTAGCCCAAAATAAAATTATTCGTACGAGTTATGATTTTTTGAAAATTGCGTACTTTTAACGACTCGAAAAACAACTTTTTTGCTTTTGTGTACAACTCCGCCGGATTTTGGAATTCGAGAATTTCACTTCGAGAAATCGAAACTGTATTCAAAACCCTTCAAAATGAGCACAAAATAACCTCATTTGGTGCATTTATGACGCAACAATCGCAAAACTACGTTTTTTCGAAAATCAAGAGAAACTGAAAAACCTGATTTTTTAAAAATCTGAAAAAATCATATTAAATTTCAACGACAAAAAATCTATATTTCTGTGGAGTTTGAACTAGTTCTGACCAATAGATTTTCAATTATCGATCAATTTCATCTTTTAGAAATCAGTTTCAGCTATTTTGGGACATTCAGGTTTTGACTTTAGGTTTTTTGAGAATTTCGTCAATAAAATCGATAGTCATTGTTTCAAAAAATTATAAAACAATTTATTTACAATTCATTGAGATCCATCTCCATCAAATGACGATAATATTTACGAATAATTACTTTTTCGGCAACTTTAGAGCTAAAGTTGCGATTGTTTAAATTGTAAAAAATTAGAAAACTATTTACAATTCTTTGAAATCCATCTCCATCTAATGATCATGATATTTACGAATAATAATAATAATAATAATAATAATAATAATAATAATAAAAAAGTGGAGCAAATAGCGAAATATTAAAACAGCAGTCGTGACAATGTGAGAATTGCGAATAGATAATTCGCAATAAAATATATAAATATTCCCACAATGTAAGTCTTATCAAGTCGGCAAAACGGCTCAAGCCTAATTATACATTTTGCGATAAGGCCGTAAAGCCAATCGCAACTGAGTCGATATTTTTTTTTTTCAATTCTTTTTTTCTCTGTTCTCGTTATCTACATTTTGTGGACGTTGAAAACTTCGCCATTGTCTATTTTAAGATTGCAAAAAAAAAAAACATACCTTAGTTGACCGAACTACAAATTTTTGTTGTCCTGATTGCAAAAGAACAAAAGGTCCATTTTATTATATTTTTCAAACCGTTAATATTGATGAAAAAAAGTTAAAGGTTGGATAAAATCGTTCAGCCATGATTATTGTTATTATTATATTTTTTTTACGCGCATTTTAATGCGTATTATTTTTGCTTGTGACTTCTGGATATTTTTAGTGTCTCGGAAATAGGGAAGAAAAAAATATTCCACAACGATTTTACAACGATGACGATATGGAGAATTTTTTTTATGTTGATTAATCATCGTATGATTCACGCGCATCTCGAGTTTGTTCGAAGCGTGTATCTTTAAAATAGCGAAATACTTTTGAGAAGGAAAAAAAAACGGGTTAAGTGCGAGAGAAACTCGCGTGCCGAGATTTCCGGACGACAATAAAAATAAAACCAAGAACTAAAAATTTCTAGAACTTTGTTCCATTTTTTTCTGTAAGATGCAAATAATTGTCCGTGAGTCTGAATTATTCAAGATTTTTATGCACATTTTTATATATAATTTATAATTTATATTATTTAATTTATAATCTATTTATTATAATTTAATTTATAATAATTTTTATACATAAATAATTCTTTCAATTTACTATCATTTTGTTTTTATTTAATTTCTTCAATATCATTATTTATTTAACTCATAACGATCAACAAGATCGTTTTTAATGAAATTATAAATGATTCGCCTAACCCCATTTTTTTCCAATAAAATTAAAATTATTTCCACCTATTTGTATTTAAAAAAAAAATCGAGAAATAATATTCTATTAATTGATAATAAATTAATATTGTATTTTAAATATTAAATGAATATTAGAATTAAACATTAATAAATTAATAGAATTAATATTAAATCTCAATTAACGTTAATATTGCAACTATTATTTTCATTTCGATTATGTTATTTCGAATAACAAAAACGAGGCATCGTTATTTCACTAGAAAAATCATGAAAATAATCACGACGCATATGTCGTATAAAAGGTAAATAAAGAGGGTGAGCGCGCTCAAGGGAGCAACCGCTCGCGCCAAGCGCAAGATAACTACTGAAGCTGAAGCAAGCTCTCTCTCTAGTCTGTATCTGTCTGGGTCTACCCTCTCTCTATAAGCGGCTGGTGGGAGGGGGGGAAGGGCGCGGAATGGAGGGGGAAGCTCGCGAGAGCGAGTAGAGCGGGCGATGAGGGAAAGTGTGAGTGAGTGTGAAAGAAAAATATATAACAAACTTTTGTAATAAATAATGCGTGCTAAATTACGGTATCTTGGTAATGCATATCTCTTCATTCAAAATTCAGGGGAAACCTGAATTAAAATGCTTAAGCTGATAACTAAAAAAAATAAAAAAGATTCTCCTTTACGATCTTTCCCAATAATTTTTGTACGTATTGAGATGTCAATTTTGTGATGTCAATTTTCATTTTTTTGCGAAATAAAAAATGTTATTATTATTTTAAGGTAGAAATAAAGTGAGATTGGACTATGTATAATACAAGAGTAGTTTCTGGGCAAAAGGCAACATCAGCGCCAAGAGAGCGGCAGGTAAACACAACTCTCGGTGTTTCTCTCTCTCTCGGAATGTTTTTTTTTCTCTTGTTCTCGCGCTCGTGGGCTCGCGCGCACGCGCGAGCGCACGAGCGCGTGAGAGAGAGCACGCGTGCGCGAGAGAGAGAGAGAGAGAGAGAGAGCGAGAGAGAGAGAGAGAGAGCTACGACCAGCGCAGGTGATACAGCTGTGCGTTGCGGCCGGTCGGGGCGGAGAGTAAAAAGAGAGAAAAGAGAATTGAAGGAATTTCTCGAGTCTCGTGCGTCCTTCGTAGGTCGTTTATATATCGCGAACAGTTTTACGTGCTGTAATTTACAAACACAAACGAACCCCTTCCCCCACCCTCGAGCGCTGGTTCTCCGAATGCAAAACCAGAGGAGAGTACTTTTCTGCTTTTTTTTTTTTTAAATGCATCTTTCTCTTTCGCACGGTCAGACACTCCACAATTCCAATTTCTCACATTTCCTCTCTTCATCCTTATTTCATCGTGACATTTGCCCCGGTATTTTCCTCTTTCAGCACCACGAAACTTTCTCCCCTGAAAATCTTGGCTGTTTTTATTTCACAAATTTCAAAAATATCCATAATATGAGGGATCATTTTTGAGGGGTCAAAAATATATATGGGTCGTTCCATGTCAAATCGACCAAGAGTTGGAATCGATCCCTCTCAATTTCGATGAAATTTGGTCAGAATCTTTCGTTTTCATTAAAACGGAGTTCTACCAAAGGAAAAAAATTAAAAAAATTTTTTTGAAATTTTAAATTTCACAATTTTTCAAATCTTTCAAGTTTATTTTTCAAATATCTCGAAAACTATTATAGTTACGAACAGTCGTTCTGAATTCGTTTTGAAGAGTATACTTGGGGCTACGAAAAAAAAATATTCCGAAAAAATTTGTTGAAAAATAATGAATTTAGAGAATTTTGAATTTTCAAAAATCGTGAAAATCCAAGTTCCATATTTTATTTTTGGTTCCATTTTTTTTATATGATACCTTGTACTGATCTTAAAAGATCCTGAAATTTTCAGCATGGTGTGTTTTTATTTCAAACATAAAAATTTTTGAGTTTTGGTAAACCATTTTTTTCTGTTTTTCCTCTAAGTTAAGTAAAGTTGAGCAATCATGTAATTCTGTAACTTTGAGCAGTAAAAATTTTAATTAATGACGATTAAAAAAAAAAATTTGTTTACCAAAATTCAAAAATTTATATTTTTGAAAATAAAAAAAACACCTCTCGGAAAAATTCAGGATCTTTTAAGATCAGTACAAGGTAATATATAAAAAAAATAAAACCAAAAATAAAATATGGAACTTGGATTTTCACAATTTTTGAAAATTCAAAATTCTCCAAATTTATCATTTTTCAAAAAATTTTGTTGGATTTTTTTTTTCGTAGCCCCAAGTATAACAGTAACTATAATAGTTTTCGAGATATTTAAAAAATAAACTTGGAAGATTTGAAAAATTGTAAAATTTTGAATTTTCCATAACATTCGAAGAAAATTTTTTCCATTTTTTTCCTTCGGTGGAACTTCGTTTTATTGAAAACGAAAACGTCTGACCAAATTTTATCGAAATTGAAAGGGGTCGATTCCAACTCTTGGTCGATTTGACATGAAATGACCCATATCTATATGTTTCTTCTTTAAAAAAAAATTTTTTTTTTCTCTTTGAAAATATTAACATTCACAATTTCTAATTCATAATTTTGATTCAAATTATGAATATTAATATTTGCAAAAAGAAAAAATCAAACAAATTTAAGAAAAAGGAAAATAATAGTCAAAATTGGAGGTTGCACTTTTGCATCCTTGTTTTAGATTAATATTTTCAAAAAGAAAAAATCAAACAAATTTAAGAAAAAGGAAAATAATAGTCAAAATTGGAGGTTGCACTTTTGCATCTTTGTTTTTTGCCAATTACAGTGTTTACAATGTTTGATTTTTTTTTCTGCCACTATTCAACGACGACGAAACGGGATTTTTTTTCTTCATCCCGTTTGAAAGGCGTGCCTTAAGCACATTAGAGAAGCTCGCGTGGATCGTTATGCGCTATGATCGTTCTTAAAATGTTTCCATCCGCTCGGAGTGCATTGCAATCAGCTTAAAATGCGATATATATATATGCAAAAAGTGACGGATAAATCGTTGACTGCCCCGCGAGAAACTTTGAATGACGTCGGGGTTGGATAATGACCTTGAGGAACAACCCTTCGCAATTTTAATCCAATTGAGTTAGTCTTTTCTCGCTGACTCATCGAACTACGAAATGTGCGATTTATGTACGAAATTAGAATGCCCCATATAATTTGAAATTTGGGGTATCGGATGACGACGAATAATTTTACGTTTAATTGTAAAAAAAATATTAGTAAATTGAAAATAATGGAAAATTATTAAATAATGAAAGATAAATGAACATTAACAAATTTTATAATCGATTTTAGTATAGAAATAAAATATATGCAAAAATTAATTTTATATGTTGACATGTTTGTATATCAAAAATTTATTTTCAATATATTTTTGATATATTCAAATACGATGTTTCGTCTCCAAGTATTAAAGGTATATTCTAAAAAATGGATATATGCAAAAATAAATTTTAAATACTCGTCTTCTGTAACGTTTAGATATTAAAAATATATTTTCCATATATTTTTGCAAAAATATATTGTTCAGTATATTTTTGATATATTCAAATACGATGTTTGATCTCCGAGTATTAAAGATATATTCTAAAAAATTGATATATGCAAAAATATATTTTAAATACTCGTCTTCTGTAAGGTTTAGATATTAAAAATATATTTTCCATATATTTTTGCAACAATATATTGTTCAGTATATTTTTTATATATTCAAATACGATGTTTCATCTCCGAGTATTTAAGATATATTCTAAAAAATGTATATATGCAAAAATAAATTTTAAATACTCGTCTTCTGTAAGGTTTAGATATTAAAAATATATTTTCCATATATTTTTGCAACAATATATTGTTCAGTATATTTTTGATATATTCAAGTACGATGTTTCATCTCCGAGTATTTAAGATATATTCTAAAAAATTGATATATGCAAAAATAAATTTTAAATACTCGTCTTTTGTAAAGTTTAGATATTAAAAATATATTTTCCACATATTTTTGCAAAAATAAATTCTTCAGTATATTTTTGATATACCCAAATACGATGTTTCATTTCCGAGTATTAAAGATATATTCTAAAAAATGGATATATGCAAAAATAAATTTTAAATATTCGTCTTTTGTAACGTTTAGATATTAAAAATATATTTCCCATATATTTTTGCAAAAATATGCAAAAATATATTTTTCAATATACTTTTGATATAAAATATGTGTATAAAACATATATTTTGTGAATACCGTGTTTTAAATGATAATGGCAATTAGCGGGATAATTGAACGACGGAGCGAGACGATGAACGTTGATGAGAACGGAATTATCAAATACGATTAAACGCGGAATTAAATCCGGAATAGCGTCTTCCCAGGCTTCGTAAATGCACCAGGTGTGATCCAGCCGGTTAATGGAATATCGCATACCCCATCGCATTCTATGTATACCCTGAGGCACGTATTTTACCCCCTATGGGCATACATATACAATATATATGGGGCATTCCACGCCGGTTCGACCGGGGTCTGATCCTTCACGGCTTCGATTTTTGTCGCAATTTTTTATGGTATTGTAAGAACTCTGAAAAGGACTCAGGATTTTTTTCAGATTTTTTTGGAGCGAATAGACTCAACGACAATTTTATAAACAAATGGAAAATCTTAAATAAATCACAAAAATCCCGTTTTTTATATGAAAAATTCCAGGCAAAGTGGGGAGAGGTTTTCTTCTGTTTAAAAGCTTTTTTCGAAAAAAAAAAATTAGAAAAAATGGAAGGAGAAACCCGAAAAAAAATAATTTTAATAATTATGCTATTTTATAAAATTATTATTTAAAGTAATCATTTAAGAAAATAATTTAAAAACAAATAATTTTCAAAAAAAAGTAAAAGGAGAAAACTGAATTGAGTGGACCGTTGTCCAATAATTTCGTATGAATTGAAAGTGTTTAAAAAAATGTTCGGACAACGGCCCACTCAATTTAATTTTCTCCTTCGACTTTAAAAAAAAATTATTTGTTTTTAAATTATTTTTTTAAATAATTATTAATTCATTAATTTAATTCATTAATTAATTTATAATTTTATGATTAATTTTATAAAATAAAATTATTATCCATTCGATGATTGACAAATAATCATTGTTATTATTATCGCATTGTTGACGTAACACACACACACACACACACACACACACACACACAACAAATGTGAAATCCCATTATAGCATTCGCCATATGCGCGAATATTCTTAAATTAAAGCAAACCGCGGCGAGCAGTCTCCCCGATTCCTTCCGACCGCAGCCAGAAATAAATCGTTCTCGATTTAGAATCGCGCACCGAGTACCGAGAGATATTTAAAGAGGCACGGAGGGGGGGGGGGGGAGAAGCAGATACAACAGTGAGACTGGTATGCGAAATTTTTTGTTTTTTTTTTCAAAAGCGTCTATAAAAGTAGCATCGGGACGGCGCGAGCGCATGGAAACCTCGTTTTAGGGCGAATTCTAAACCGGGAAAGTGGGTGATCCAAAGAAATTGAACGAGAGACGGAGAGAGTGAGAAAGAGGGAGAAGAGAGAGAGAGAGAGAGAGAGAGAGAGAGAGAGAGAGAGAGAGAGAGAGAGAGAGAGAGAGAGAGAGAGAGAGAGAGAGGAGAGAGAGAGAGAAAGAGGGAGGAGAGAGAGAGAGAGAGTGAGAAAGAGGGAGGGAGAGAGAGAAAGAGGGAGGGAGAGAGAGAAAGAGGGAGTCAAGATTAATGCGCCACCCGGTAGATTGAATATTTCCTTGTGAACAGCTGGGGCACATCGTGTCAACGATTATTCAACATTTTTGTCAGAGTAATCAAAATAATAAACAATAAACAAAAATGAATATTTAAAAAAAAAAAACAAAAAATATATATATATGCAGATAAAAAATTAAGCGGAAGATTTGTGCACACTTTTTTTGTAAAGTTAATCAAATAATTGAAAGGCTGTTTTAAAAATAATTGAAAAAAATTGCAAAAAAAAACAATTATTTTTGAGTTTTTATTCAACCCCCTCCACCTCTAGATAATGGCAATGAGATTCGTTCTAAGGTCAATTGTTTATGATTTTAATGAACAATACAAATAAATTTAGTTGAAAAAATTGAATATGTGGAAGACATTTTTTCGAATACATCTTTCTTAGTGAATTTTTGAAACGCTCGTAAAAGAAATGATTAGAAATAATAGTAAATAATAACACTAATAATAATAATAATAATAGTAAACTATATGTTTTAGTATACATTGAAATATATTGAAATTAGATGTAACATATTTGTGTCATATATTTAATGTAAATTCGTAAATAATATCATCATTCGATGGAGATGGATCTCAAAGAATTGTAAAAAAATTGTTTTATAATTTTTTGAAAGAATGACTATCGATTTTATTGACGAAATTCTCAAAAAACCTAAAGTCAAAACCTGAATGTCCCAAGATAGCTGAAACTGATTTCTAAAAGATGAAATTGATCGATAATTCAAAATCTATTGGTCAGAACTAGTTCAAACTCCACAGAAATATAGATTTTTTGGTGTCAAAATTTAATATCATTTTTTCAGATTAAAAAAAAATGAGGTTTTTCAGTTATTTTTGATTTTCGAAAAAACGTAGTTTTACGATTGTGGCGTCATAAATGCACCAAATGAGGTTAATGTGTGCTCATTTTGAAGGTTTTTGAATACAATTTCGATTTCTCGAAGTGAAGTTCTCGAATTCCAAAATCCAGCGGAGTTATACACAAAAGCAAAAAAGTTGTTTTTCGACTCGTTAAAAGTACGCAATTTTAAAAAAATCATAACTCGTACAAATAATTTTATTTTGGTCTAGCGATTTAACAGCAATGTTTTCTCATGATAGAGAACACAGGAAAATATCGAGAGTACGATCGGAGACATTGATTTTTTTGACCCGCTGATTTGACGCGGAATCACTCATATCTGATATATTTTTCCATAAGTTAGATATTCTTATTTTACAAACCTTTCCATCCAAATAAATCAAAAATCCCGATAAGAAAAAAAACTATAATTTTTTGGTTTCAAGGACGATATAGTGAGTAACCTTGACTCGAGAAAATTGTTTAACACCTCAAAACGTGCTAAATAAAAATTAGAAAAAAAATGGAGGGTAAAATAAAATGTCGATGATCATTCGTCGAGAATTAGCAGCTTTTGGACACGCTAATTTGGCTCCACAAGGTCTATAATAACTTCAATTGCATCAGACGAAATCCTCGAGAAATATTTTATAGTCGGGAATTTTTAAGGGGGTCGTTTTATGTAAATACCGAGCTTTTAAAGCCACTTTGTCATTTTTTTCAACAAAATTAAACAGAATCAATTTGGCCGTTGTACATGTTATTATTTATGTTTTTAATTGTACAAAAAAAAATGTTCCCTTAATTCAACAATATTCAAGAATTTAAATTATTAATTTATAAAAATAATGTACAATTTTTTTACCCTATTTTCAATGAAAGGAAACACAATTTGTGAATTCTTTTTTCCAAGTACTCCATTTTGTTATTTATCAATTGTTTGAATCTGTTATCAGCGAGAGCAATTATTGTGCAGAATATTGTTAAAAATTTCAGTCCGTTCCGTTCAAAAGATTTTTTTTAATCGTCGTGAGCAATCGAAAAAATGTAGTTTCGAAAAAAACGCGTTTACATTAACTATATATATATTGTTGAATTAAGGGAATTTTTTTTCAATACATTTAAAAATATAAATAAAAACATGTAAAAACATGACAATATGATTTTATTTTGCTGAATTTTTTTTTATGAAAATAGCTTCGAAAAAACCGCATTTACATAGAATTACATCCTTAAACGAGGGAGATATTTTGCCATGATATTCTAGGTTTAGGTGTGTGCAAAGTATAAAAAGAAAAACATCCAAAGTGTCTTGAAACTCGTTGAGACAGCACTCCTTGAAAAAAATCGCTGACGCGTTACAAATATATATTATATTGGGGTGTATATAGAGTAGTGTATACATTAGGGTGGTTTAAAAAAAAAAACCCCTTTTTCGATTTTCGCTCCACATCGAAATTGTTGCAGTTTTTTCCTCAAAAATTGGATTTCCCGCAAGCGGAGGCCTGTGGGATTTTTTTAACCACTGCCGCACCGACGTTGAAATTTTGCAAATTCAGTGTTTTTAGGGAATTTCGAATTTTTCAATAGATTTTTTTATTAACTTTCTTTTCTGTTGTTTTGTTTCTAAAATTTTTTTTTTAAACAGAATTTTCGCACTTCGACTTTGAATTGAACTGGTAAATTGTTAAAGCGCGGTAATTTTTTAAATTACGATAGCGAAAATGTTGGCATCTGTGATTCAATTGAAAACAATCGCGCAGTAATCGACCGAAAAATGTTTGTTTTTTATATTTTTAAATTTCCAAAGGGGACTTTTTCGGGAAACTTCTATGAGGCAGTATTAAAATAAATCCTACAGGCTTCAGTTTCTGCGAGATCTGTATTTTAGGGAAAAGGTAAACAAATCTCGAAATGGAGCGCAATTAAAAAAAACATGATTTTTCGGACCCTAATATTTACGTATCCATGAATCGATCTCTGTTACTCGAAGTGTGACGAAGACACTTCAAACGCTCAAAAGTCTGTCGGCGTCGAGTCCTCGAGCAAAGATTACAGATCGAGATCAAAAAGAGTGTTGACAAAATCTAGAATGTAGGGAAAACTATTTTTTCAAAATTACCGTTTTTTGCATTTTGCGTTCAAAGCCATTTAAGCCACAAAAAAAATAATTTTGCTCAAATTTTGATATTAAATTTGATTTAAATAAACAAATTTCCAATTACGCAAAAAAAAAAACTATTAAAAATTTTCGAATTAAACCTCGCAGCGTTAATATAGAATAATTTTCCAATTTTTCCATTCGAGAGCCTCTAATAAAAGCAATTTAATGAAAATCCTCGCGTTTTCCTTTTTTTCCTCGCTAAATAATTTGCAATTATTACAAATTTCCACTCTCAGCTTCATTCTCAAAAGGAGAGTCGACAAAATGCAAAATGATGGGAAAACTATTTTTTCAAAATTACCGATTTGCGTTCAAAACCATTTAAGCCACAAAAAAAAATATTCTTGCTCAAATTTTGATATTAAATTTGATTGAAATAAACAAATTCCCAATTACGCAAAAAAAAACTATTAAAAATGTTCGAATTAAACCTCGCAGCGTTAATATAGATTGATTTTCCAATTTTTCCATCCGAGAGCCTCCAATAAAAGCAATGTAATGAAAATCCTCGCGTTTTCCTTTTTTTCCCCGCTAAATAATTTGCAATTATTACAAATTTTCACTCTCAGCTTCATTCGAAAGTGGGGGAAACGCGTCGAATTTCGTCACGGAATAAATATAATAAGAGAAGAGTCTCTCTCTCGACGCAATCGCCGATGACGGAACATCCTTGGTGAAAGTAAGTATATCGGTATGCATCGTGCCCAGAGAGAAAATCGAAAAGAAGAGGAAGAGATGAGAGGCCACGCGGTAAAAAAAAAAAAAAAAAAAAAAAAAAAAAAAAAAAAAAAAAAAAAAAAAAAAGCGAATGCTGAAAGCCGGAGGCGTATCCAGACCCGCGAGAACGATTTCCGAGCCTCGCTGCTCGTAATTCTCTCGACGTCAACTGAGATTGTGTGTAATGAGAGAAAAAATGAATTTAAAAAAAATAAAAATAAAAATAAAAAATTGTTTGGGCCGCGAGCAAGGACGAGGATCTAATAAAAAATTAAATATTAGGAGCATCCCTTAAGGAGATTGATTTGATGATCGCATTTTTTTTCTTAGTCCACATTATTATTATTATTATTATTATTATTAGGTTGAATTTTGTTTAGTTGTAACGTAACGAAAATGAATTTTAATATTTAGGATCTCCAATGTTTGTCCTAGCGCATTAAAGATATCCTCGAGTCCTTAATGATTTAAAAAAAAAAATAACATAATCCTTTTTTGCTTTGAAAACACATTCTTAAGTCTTATGAATTTAGAAAAACCCTTTTTTCCTTTAATTTCAACGATAAAAATTTTGGTTCGTTTTTTTATGCCATTTCGCCTGAAGTAGACTAATCTAACGAGCGGCATTTTCAAGGGGAAGAATTTGGCTCCATTTCCGAATTTTTTAAAGTTATTTTTACAATTTGTTTCTAGATTTAGACTCTATTTTGAAAACAGCTGTTTTTCGCCCTTTTTCCTCTCTCTGTTCAGGTGCACCCATCTTCCAGAGAAAATTTTTTAAATACATTTTTACGATTGGATTCATAAAGAGGAAAGTTTGAGCTTCAATTTCCTTTTTTTTTTAACTTTAAGCGATTTTTTTTCCCCAAGTTATTCTGTTTTTTGTGAAAAAAAGAGGAAATTTGAAAAATCAGGTATAACACGAAAACAAAGAGGATTTATGAAAAACGTCAGGATAGCAAAAAGTTGCGTCTGTTTTTGTTGAGTGCAGAAGAATTTTTTCAGATTTTTTTTCCAAATTTTTTTTTCTCATTTTCTGGTTCGGAGCTCGGATCATTCGATTACCATAACTCGAGAATTATGGGATTTTTGATAAAATTTCAAGAGGAAAAAATACTTCATTTTACCATTTTCAACCCATTGGAATTTTTTTTCAAATTTTTTTCAAATTTTTTTCCCTAATTTTTGTTCCAACCTCAACATCAGAAAACAAAATTTCGGAAAAAAAATCTGAAAAAATTCCTCTGAACTCAACAGAAACAGACGCAACTTTTTGCTATCTTGAAGTTTTTCATGAATTCTCTTTGTTTTCGTGTTATACGGGATTTTTCAAATTTCCTCGTTTTTGCACAAAAAACAGAATAAATTTGGAAAGCAAAATCGCTCAAAGTTTCTAAAAAAAGAAAATTGAAGCTCAAACTTTCCTCTTTATGAATCCAATCGTAAAAATGTATTTAAAAAATTTCTCTGGAAGATGGATGCTCCTGAAGAGAGGGGGGAAAAGTCGAAAAACAGCTGTTTTCAAAATGGAGTCCAAATCTTGAAACAAATAGTGAAAATAATTTAAAAATCAGGAAAATGAAGCCGAATTCTTCCCCTTTAAAATGCTGCTTGTGAAATTAGTCCTCGTTGACATAAAATACAGTGAAAACCATGATTTTGTCAAGTAGGAAGTTAAAAAAAATGGTTTAGTATTTTGGGGCCAAACTTTTCATCGTATGCAAATGATCCGGAAAAATGTATTCGTATCGCATAAATATTAGACTGTTTCGAATAAAATGACTATTTTTGATTTTTCAAAGAACATTGATAATTCGTCAGAGTATCCCTAAACAAAGACCCTGTCCAAATATGACCCCTTGATATTAATATTTAGAGGTGGCTATTTTCATTTTTTTTCCATTCAATAAAATGGGAAAATTTTTTTCTGAGCTTTGGAATTTTATTATTCAAAAACAAATCACTGCACAGTTTAAAATAAGTTTAAAATAATGATCTTATTTACTTACAAACGCGTCAAAATCGACTCATATCACTTAAATACCCAATGTTATCATATTTAAAACAAATATCTGCAAATTTTCAATAGAATGTTGATCAACAAATTTTATTAATCAACAATGAATGATTAATTTTACTGTTCATTAATAAAAAATACCGTTATATCGCAAACAGATGATGAAATATCATTCCAAATTTTGTTTATTATAAATCAATAATTTATTTTAATTTTTTATAAATGTTTTGAGTGAATTATGTAACCCTAAGTTAAATAATGTAAAACTTGTAATTACTTAAAGAATTGGAGAAAAAAACTTTTCATTGTTATAACTCATTCTTAAAAAACTCAACAAATTTATGAAGAATAAAAATAAATTATTGATTTATAATATATAAAATTTATGATGAAATTTCATCATATATATGGGGCGTTCCACGTCGAGACAGCCATCCCATTTTTTGAAATAGCCAAAAATCGCATACAAATTTTTAGAAAGTAGTTTCAACTATCGAGAAAATTTGTGATTTTTTTCAGATTTTTAAATTACATTTTTCAGCCGGAAAAAAATACAAAATATTCGTTTGTCCCATTTTGTGACTCGAAAATTATTCATCGTACGAAAAAAAAAGTAGAACATAAAATTTAGGATTTTCAACGTGCTTTTCACTGAAATTTTTTACTAACTCCTCCGAAAGCTCTATGTACCATTTTCGGAGCAAATAATGTTTTGATATTTTTTTTTCTCAGAATTGACATCTTCGATTCGTTTGTAGTTCAAACAGTTTTTTACTTGATATATTTACAGACTATAAAAAAATTGGCGTAGTGGAGAATCCATTATTTCAAATGCATTTTTATTGATAGAATCTATCGTTATGGAGTGATTTAACGAAATAGCGTAGATATTGATATTTTATCATTATTAATCGTAGACAGGGAAAGATAATAAAATAATCTCGTTTTGATACTGCGAAGACGATTCCAGGAACAAAACAGTATCGTTGCTTCATTCCCAAAAATCATGCCCATATCGAACTAAAAAAGTACTCATTGGCCATAGAAACGTCGGTGTATCCAAAGAGGGTAAATTAATTATTTTTTGCAATCGAGGTACGTGAGTAGCCTTCGACTCAAATTTGAATAAACTCTATCGGTGTCCATGGATCCATTGATAAAGTTTATTAAAATGTACAAAAAGATATTTAAAAAAACAAAAATGAAAAAAGTTAAAAAATTGAAAAAGTACGAAAAATAAACAAAAATGTGGGCTTTAGAAAATATCTATGGATAGTCTCAACCCTGTTAATGCACAGAGAAATTTGTGTATTCATTTGGGATGAAAAACGCAGAGGAAGGAATGGATTCTCCACGAAGCCAATTTTTTTATAGTCTGTAAATGTATCAAGTAAAAAACTGTTAGAACTACAGACAAATCGAAGATGTCAATTCTGAGAAAAAAAATAGCAAAACATTATTTGCTCCGAAAATGTCATATAGAGCTTTTGGAGGAGTTCGTACAAAAATTCAGTGAAAAGTACGTTGAAAATCCTAAATTTCATGTTGTACTTTTTTTTTCGTACGATGAATAATTTTCGAGCTACGAAATGGAACAAGAATTTTTTTTGTATTTTTTTCCGGCTAAAATATGTAATATAAAAATCTGTAAAAAATCACGAATTTTCTTGACAGTTAGAACTACTTTATAAAAATTTGTATGCTATTTTTGGTGATTTCAGAAAATGAGGTGACCGACTTGACGTGGAATGCCTCATATATTTGTGATATAAAATAACATCATGATTTTAAACACTTCAATGTTTAAGGCTTGATAACTCCGAAAGACCTTTTTTATAGAGTGATCGATTTCCTACAAAAATCTATATTTCTTATTAGTGTACAGTGATTCGTTTTTGAGTAATAAAATTCCAAAGCTCGGAAAAAAATTTTCCCGTGTTATTTAAATGGAAAAATAAAATTGAAAATCGTCACCTCTAAATATCAATATTAAGGGCTCCTATTTGAACAGGATCTTTGTTTAGGGATACTCTGACGATTTATCAATGTTCTTTAAAAAAATAGGCATTTTTTTTTAAACAGTCTAATAAATATATTAGGGTGGGTCAAATAAAATGACTTTTTTTTCCTCGATATAACGAAAAATGTATTGTTTGGCATCTCAAAAAAACCCTCTGCAAGGAGCCCTGTACATTTAAATTAAGAGGTCCCTCATCGCAAATTTTTATTTCCCATTTAAATAACATAGGAAATTTTTTTTTAACTTTGGAATTTTATTAAATTTTAACCGTTGAGGTTAGGAGAATTTTTTTAGCACATTTTTGTAGAAAATTTGATGCTCTACAAAAAAGCTCTCTTGTGTTTAGTCGATAAAACTAACCGTTCGAAAAATAATCGGTGATAATTAGTGATAATTATCACCGATTATTTTTTGAACGTTAAGTTTTAAGGTTAGGAGATTTTTCTTAGCACATTTTTGTAGAACATTTGATGCTCTACAAAAATGTGCTCAAAAAGCTCTCGTAACCTTAACGGTTAGTCTAATAAAATTCCAGAGTTAAAAGAAAAAATTTCCTGTTATTTAAATGGGAAATAAAAATTTGCCATGAGGGACCTCTTAATTTAAATATGAAGGGCTAATACTTGCAGAGAGTTTTTTTGAGATGCCGAACAATACATTTTTCATTATGTCGAGGAAAAAAAAATTAGTCATTTTTTTTGACCCACCCTAAAATATATAACATAAATATTAATTTTTTTAATGATAAAACTCACCTCCTCGAGGGCGGCTATGGTTTGCCGGCATTGTGGCATTCGCGACACGAACGTCGACGTCGTCGGTGAATTGTAATCCTCCCTCGTCTCCTCCACAAATTCGCTGACCGCTATGAGACCCGGCATTTTCGTTTTCGTCGGAGCGAAAAAAAAAATCCGTTAAAAAAAAAAATTCACATATAAATTTCGCGCAGCTTCGGGTGAATTAATTTTTATTTTTTTATTTTCCGTCGCTCAGAGGCGGCCTCTCTCGAGAGCGCCACACTTTAACGCGAAACACTCTCACTGACACGAGAGAAAACGAAAATCCACGCGCATAGATCTCCGCTTGTTTCTCGTTGACCGCGACATCGAGAGAAAAAAAAATTAAATATCTATGCGCGTGAAAATAATTTCCCAACGATGATCCTGAGGGGGGGAAAAACATACACTTCGCGCACCCACAATCACATTATTCGTTTTCTTATCAAAAAATTTATCGCATTTTACGTTTTTTTCTTCTTTCAACGGCAAAATTTCGCACTAAAACCGGCGAATAATTGCCTTTTCACTGAGATTTTATTCACCGTCGTTATATTTTCGATCCGTTGCAGTTCCGCCCTTGTCCGCTTCACGAGCAGCGCCCGCAAAATCCGAAAATGTATTTTTTCTCTTTGTCACTTGTTTTTTTTTTTCCCTATCGCTGCGTTTTGGGAGCTCCGAAACGTTTCGGCTAAGTCGAATTTCTTTTTATTCGGATTTCGGGACCGAGGCGAGAGGGACAATGATTTATATAGTTCGAGGGCTTTAAATCGGGCTTATTTTATTTACCGGACATTTTTTTCCACCGATAAATTTCCTCGTACGACGAGGAAAAACATGGTCGGTGCAGAATGAGACTGTATTAACTCGGCCAACGGCGCAAAGAACACTCTCCTTCTCTCTCACCGGGCGAGAGAGGAGCGACCACCGTACGCAACACTCCGACCACCAGCTCCTCTTTTTTTCCTCGTTTTTTTCCTTTCTCCCTCCTTTTTAAACTCTGTCTCTTTCTTCTCTTTTATTTCCCCACTCGTATCACCTCCCTTGCACCTATCCCTGGTGCGCCAAGGCGTTTGTTGTTATTGTTTTATTCGGCGCAATTCAAGAGAGCGAGAGAGAGGTCTTCACGCGAGGAGAAGCTTCCTTTCTCTCGTCAGCTCTCGCGCGACAGACCGCAACGACGCGCGCAGCAGCACTGGCGCCATCCTACGGTCGACGCTGCTACTTTGTCGCGCGCCTCGCGCCGCTACCTCGAAAAACGCGCCCGCGCGTGATACAAGTGGCGCCATCTAGACTGAAATATTTTTATGAATCGAAGTTTTGCACGAATTTTTTTTACTATGTACGTTGTTGAAATATTAGATTTTTTGAAACAATGATCAATATTCTGCGATTGTTGAATGTTTCTCTTTAGTTGGAATATCTTTTGCATTACGGGTTTTTCATCGTATTGAAAATTTATAAATTTGTGAAACGAATCGATTTTGCGGAATATTCTTACTGCAGGATAAAATTTGAACTCCATAAAAAATAGATTGACATTAGATTCGGTCAGAGTTGTGAAAACAGTAATGTAAAAGTAATGCATTACCCATTACTTTAAACAATATGTATTGGATAAGGTTTCCATTACAAATTACAAAAATAAGGCGTAATAAATGAATGTTCCATTACAAATTACAAAAGTAATGCGTAATGAATGAATGTTCCATTACAAATGAAAATATTAATGTGTAATGGAACATTCATTTATCATTGCATAAGTTCATTTCATTTGTAATGGTATATTCATTCATCATTGGATAAGTTTTGCATTACAAATTACAAAGTAACGCGTAATGAATGAATGTTTCATTACAAATGAAAATATTCATGTGTAATGGATGCGTGTTTCATTACAAATAAGAAAAAAGTAATGTGTAATGTATGCATATTCCATTACAAATGAAAATATTAATGTGTTATGGATGCGTGTTTCATTACAAATAAAAAAAAGTAATGTGTAATGTATGCATGTTCCATTACAAATAAAAAAAAAGTAATATGTAATTGATGAATGGTCCATTACACATTACTTTTTTAATTTGTAATGAAACACGCATCCATTACACATTAATATTTTCGTTTGTAATGAAACATTCATTCATTATTGGATAAGTTCATTTCATTTGTAATGATACATTCTTTCATCATTGGATAAGTTTTCCATTACAAATTACAAAAGTAACGCGTAATGAAAGAATGTTCCATTACAAATGAAAATATTAATGTGTAATGGATGCGTGTTTCATTACAAATAAAAAAAGTAATGTGTAATGTATGCATGTTCTATTACAAATTTAAAAAAAGTAATATGTAATGGATGAATGCTCCTTTACAAATTACTTTTTTTGATTTGTAATGGTACATTCATTCATCATTGGATAAGTTTTCCATTACAAATTACAAAAGTAACGTGTAATGAAACAGTGATTTTTTGGAATAATTTTTACTCCATTCTTGTAAAAATTGCAGTTCAAGAACAACTTATAAGTGTCAGTGTATATTAAGTTAATATACACTGTTCATACATTTACCACTACAATAATCAAGTTAACAAAAACTTGATACAAATTATTTTTATTAAAAAATTACTAGACTTATCTGTGAGCAAAATAGCACCTGCTTCAAATTGTCGTTGAATTTGTAATGTAATATTTTCTTTACTACAAATTACTTTTTTTCAATTGTAATTTGTAATGGAGCACTCATCCATTACACATTACTTTTTTTCTTGTAATGGTTTTACTTTGGTTCATTACTTTGGTATTTTGTAATGGTGCACTTGTACATTTCACATTATGCAGTGTAACTGATAATTAATGTAATAATGCATTATTTACAACTCTGGATTTGGTGTAAATCAAACGAAAATAAAATAAACCTGGATGAAGATCTATGATTATAGCGAATTTGTGAAATTCAAAAATTTGACGTTATTTTAGGATATAGAGCAAGTCATAATATTGAAAAATAATGAAAAATTTCAACGATTCAGGAATTTTAAAATCGGAGTTACGGTGTTTTGATTATTAATTCGAACGGAATTATGGATTTAAATGTTTTGTTTTTTTTTTATTATCGAAATACAATCCTTATAGAACGAGAGTCTCCTGAAGCTTGAGCTGTTTCTTGCTCTTGGCCTTGACCTGAGCAGCTATGCGATCGAGATCTCTGCGACCTTGGCTAGTGAGTCTGCGACCTCCCGAAGGTGCTTTTTCGATGAGCTTGAGTCCCTCCAAGCTCTGAAGAGCCTTTCTCGCAACGCCACCGGCCGATCGACAGAAGTGGCTCGGATGCGTACCGTTTCGTTTGCGTCCACCGAAAATTTTCGTCACCGCGCCAACGCCGATGGGACTGCGAATGTAAATGTGACGGACAAGAGCCGCGCAACGAATGTAGTACCAGTCGCGATCGTAGGGCGACAATTCCTTGAAACGCGCTGATTTCACAATGTCGATCCATTCGGGAACGCGCATCTTGCCAGTTCTGAACAAAATCATGAATGTGAACAGGGTTGCGAAAATTTTAATGAAAGAGTAATTCATTTTAATGGTCAATGAAAATAATTTCCATTAACCATTAAATTTTCATTGACCATTAAATTTTAATGGTTAATGGAAATTAATTTCATTAGCCATTAAAAAAGTCATTACTTTTTTAATGGCTAATGGCTAATGGTTAATGGTTAATGGTTAATGGAAATTATTTACATTAACCATTAAAATTTAATGGTTAATGGAAATTATTTTCATTGACCATTAAAATTGAATGATTAATGGCAATTATTTTCATTAACCATTAAAATTATTTCCATTAACCATTAAATGTAAATGGTTAATGAAAATGCAATTGCATTAAAAAAAGTAATGCATTATTTGCAACCCTGCCCATTACGATGTAATGCACTGAGAAAAAAAAATGGTTGAATATACAAAATCGTTAGTTGAATACGGGCAACTAAATATTTATTTGGTCTAACTAAATAATTAGTTTCTTGAATAATTCCGCGCTTCGGTTGACCAAAATATTGTTCAGGCAACAAAAATTTGGATTGTACAACTAAATATTTAGTTGCACGTATACAACTAAACGATTTTGCATATTCAACCATTTTTTTTTGTCAGTGTGTGTAATAGAAAAAATTTCCATTACCCATTGCAATGTAATGTGTAATGGACAAAACTTTGATTGCAATTTTGAGAATGGAAAAATATAAATAAATAAATTATTGCAATTTTGCATTACATTTTATTGTCTTAGGACTTAGATTTCCAGGTACCTTAAATTCTAAAAAGCATCTATATTATTATTGCAATGTAATGTGTAATGGACAAAACTTTGATTGCAATTTTGGGAATGGAAAAATATAGATGAATAAATTATTGCAATTTTGCATTACATTTCATTGACTTAGGACTTAGATTTTTACCTTAAATTCTAAAAAGCTATATTATAATTCTAAAAATCCAAAATAAAATGTAATGCAAAACTGCAATAATTTATTCATCTATACTTTTCCATTCCCAAAATTGCAATCAAAGTTTTGTCCATTACACATTACATTGCAATGGGTAATGGACATTTTTTCTATTACACACTACATTGTAATGGGCGGGGTTGCAAATAATGCATTACTTTTTTTAATGCAATTGCATTTTCATTAACCATTAACCATTGAATTTCAATGGTTAATGACAATAATTTCCATTAACCGTTAAATTTTAATGGTTAGTGAAAATAATTTCCATTAACCATTAAATGGTAATGGTTAATGAAAATGCAAATGCATTATTTGCAACCCTGAATGTGAATCACTCTTATTTGGCGCAAAATCGTATTTTCAGGGTTCATTGCATTTGTTTCGTATTAGCGCGGATAAACATTGCTTGCGTATATTTTATCGGGAGAAATCCTGCAAATTGGGCATTTGCAGATTGCCGCATGTTTCTTTAGAGCCGGCAAAGCTCTCTCTATGAGAATATATTGAAATCAATTTTGGCTTCCGTGTAAAGGAAGATTCTTAAAGCATGTGAAAAGAAAGGAAAGTATAATTCGATGATCGAATTCAAGGAGTTTTCAAGGTTAATCCACACGATTCGGAAACCATGTGAAAAGATCGGAAAGTATAATTCGATGATCGAATTCAAGGAGTTTTCAAGGTTAATCAACAAGATTCGAAAACCATGTGAAAAGATTGGAAAGTATTATTCGATAATTGAATCCAAGGAGTTTTCAAGGTCAATCCACAAGATTCGAAAACCATGTGAAAATATCGGAAAGTATAACTCGATTATGGAATACAAAGTGTTTTCAAGATTAATCGACAAGATTCAAAAACCATGTGAAAATATCGGAAAGTATAATTCGATAATTGAATTCAAGGTGTTTTCAAGGGCAATCGACAAATTATTCAGGTAGTAAATTCATGATAAATTAAAAAAGAAACCGGTTTCACAAGCATAATGGAGAGACGGTCATGCGGTACCTAAAATGCCATTACATTCGAATTTCACAGATTAATTTGCAGAGGACAAATTTGCTGATATAAATTGCAGAGTGATAGTTTGGGTAAAATGTTTTATGTATCTTAATCAGCGAGAATCAGCATTTGCAATATAAATCTAGCGGAGCATTGGCGCGGCTCCAAGCGCGTTTCTAGGTTATGTTAGCGTCTGTTGATTATTCGGACTTACTTTTTGAGGAAGGTGGCGAAGGCCTTCACAAGTTGGTGTTGATTAACGTCCTTGAGCGTAACAGACGGCATCTGCAAGAAAAATATCTCGTATAAGCGTCAAACTAATGACGAAAAAACGTGAGCAACAGCCACATGGTAAGACTGGCTCGATCCACAAATTTTGTTTTCATAGACGTCTTCGTAACTGTCGAAATTTCCAAGTTCTTGAAATATATTTTGAATTGCACGTAGGTGAAACATTTTTATCGCTGAATGTGCGGAAACGTTAATATTTATTTATAAATAAATGCAAAAATGCCGATTCCACACGCACCTCTGTGACGGTTCTGACCGGAAAGAAGTAATTCAAAATGGCGGATCACATTTCTCGAAGCCGGAAGACGGCACGAAATTTTATCCAGATGAGAGACTCGATGATGAAAATAATCCAGAACCGTCGGTAACCTCGGTAACTCTGTATTTTTTATATACCGACGTACGATGCGGTACGTAGTTTCCAAAATAACCGCGTGGCGCTGCGAACGCTGTGTTTTTTAAAAACAAACACTGCGGCGATCTTGTGAGTGAAATTTATAAATCTGACGTATTTACTGATTAATAAGTCTGTGACTGTTGTTTTTTACGAGTTTCTAGTTTTAATAATAAACAATATATGCGACATTCCGGTAAAACAGTGTGATATTCGTAGTATTGATAATTATTCGTTCATATACCGCATCCAACGATTAGAGGTTATGTCCAGTTTGTTTATTCGAAGTTTTGGAACATCTGTCAGTGTCAAAAATAAATAAATGTCTTATCGGCAATCTTGATGATCTTGAGCCGATTTTTATCTTGACATTGTACTGACGATTGCTTCAGAAAGTGCAACCCGCAGTTATATAAGAGATTAATTTGCACTTTATTATTAATTTATTGTGTATCTAGAAATGAACGGGTATTTATTCTTAGTTTTGAGACATTGTGGAAACCGGAGAGTGACAGAATGTGCGCGAAAATTAAGCGGCAGAGGTCGCTCGTTTAATTTTTCGATGCAACATGTGCCTTTGACTAAAGATTTCTTTTTTCGTCAGGTAAATTAACCGTAAAACATAAACATTTTTTAAATTTTCACGATTGTGATTAGTTCATAAAATGTGAGATTAAAATTCGTCAAGCGCAATTATTTTTCTTCCTTATAGAGTAAGTTTTGTTCACGTTACAAACTTGAAATAGGATTTTTCGAACTTGAAGAAAGGTTCCCATTTAAAAATGTCACTTTTTGTCAACATGCAATGAAAAAATGAATGAAATTGATTATTAATTATACTAATTTGACACAAAATTGTGATTATGCGAGAAACATGCTTTCCAAACGTGAAAACGGTTTTACCGATCGAGCTAAAATTTGAAAGGCACATAGCCCTTCTTTGGGTAACAATTTTGGTGGCAATTATTTGCTTTAAATTTCAAGAAAACTATCGTTAATTATTATAACTCGAGCCATTTCCGGAATATCGTGCCAAATACTTTTATATAGACTCACCAAAGGATGCTTGCTCGTGATTTAGTGAAAACTCATTAAATTGATCAAATTGCATAAAACTTTGAAGATTAATTTGACGCTTAAAACTTTCATATGAGGCATTCCACGTCAAGTCGGTCACCCCATTTTTTGAAATCTCAAAAACTCGCATACAAATTTTTGTAAAGTAGTTCCAACTGTCAAGAAAATACGTGATTTTTTTCAGATTTTTATATTACATATTTTAGCCGGAAAAAAATACAAAAAAATTTCTTGTTCCATTTCGTAACTCGAAAATTATTCATCGTACGAAAAAAAAGTACAACATGAAATTTAGGATTTTCAACGTACTTTTCACTGAAATTTTTTACGAACTCCTTTCATTAACCATTAACTCTACAAAAGCTCTACATGCCATTTTCGATATTTTTGATATTTTTTTCCTCAGAATTGACATCTTCGATTTGTCCGTAGTTCTAACAGTTTTTTACTTGATACATTTACAGACTATTAAAAAATTGGCTCAGTGGAGAAGCCATTCCTTCCCATGCGTTTTTCATCCCAAACGAATACACAAATTTCTCTGTGCATTAATAGGGTTGAGACTTTCTATAGATATTTTCTATAGCCCGCATTTTTGTTTATTTTTTGTACTTTTTCAATTTTTTAAAACTTTTTTCATTTCTATTTTTTTAAATATCTTTTTGTACATTTTAATAAACTTTATCAATGGAACCATGGACACCGATAGAGTCTATTCAAATTTGAGTCAAAGGCTACTTACGTCTCTCGATTGCAAAAAAAAAAATAATTTACCCTCTTTGGATACACCGACGTTTCTATGGCCAATGAGTACTTTTTTAGTTCGATCAGGGCATGATTTTTGGGAATTAAGCAATGATACTGTTTTGAACGAGATTATTTTATTATTTTTCCCTGTCTACGATTAACAATGATAAAATATCAATATCTACGCTATTTCGTTAAATCACTCTACAATGAGAGATTGTATCGATAAAAATGCATTTGAAATAATGGATTCTCCACTACGCCAATTTTTTAATAGTCTGTAAATATATCAAGAAAAAAACTGTTAAAACTACAGACGAATCGAAGATGTCAATTCTGAGAAAAAAATATCAAAACATTGTTTGCTCCAAAAATGGTATATAGAGCTTTCGGAGGAGTCTGTAAAAAATTTCCGTGAAAAGTGCGTTGAAAATCCGAAATTTTATGTTCTACTTTTTTTTTCGTACGATGAATAATTTTCGAGTTACAAAATGGGACAAACAAATTTTTTGTATTTTTTTCCGGCTAAAAAATGTAACTTAAAAATCTGAAAAAAATCACAAATTTTCTCGATAGTTGGAACTACTTCCTAAAAATTTGTATGCGATTTTTGGCGATTTCAAAAAATGGGGTGGCTGACTTGACGTGGAATGCCTTATATGGTAAAAATATATGTAAGTTTATCAAATTAATAAAATTGTCTTTCCGGATGCCCATAAGTTTTTCGATCCAAAATCCAGCACCTATACGTACCTATTGGCGGATGCTGGAAGCAGAGAAGCCGTTTTTATCGATCCAGTTATCGAATGGGCCGATCGTGATGCAAAAATCGTCGAGGAACTTGGACTGAGGCTTCTCTATGCCAGTGAGTACATTTCCATTCTTCCATAATTGCACTTTCTTCAGAATTTACGAAGGAGTCGTGCAAAAACTGCGATTGATCGAGATGGCGCTGGCGAGCGAAGATGGCGGAATGCTGAAGAAAAGAAACATGGCGTCGTACGACGCCATTGCGTTAAACCTGTTCTAAACGGTTTTCAGCTTTAATTTCAAGAGATTCATCGTTATCATTAATTTCTTCACATATTGCCAAGGCTTTGAGTCGGGAAATATGCGAACGTTGTAAATTGTACGAATTCAGATATATATATTTTTTAATAATTTACATAACTGTTTTTGACGGATGTCCACAATGAATGAACAATGAACCACATGATTCACCAATAATATCCGCGTCTTTTCGTTGAATATTTCAACGCAAGCATATCGAACTCCTTATAAGCCTTCGTAATCCGGAAATAGTTTTGCCCTAAGTTTGCGCCATTGTTCGACTTCATACGTAACTCTTGATCTTTGTCTATAAATTCAGACGAGGATTCGAATTGCAATTTTGAAGTTACATTATGCGAACAATTGGACCTCTAAATAAATTGTGGTATAAGTTTGGTGAAAAACTAAAGAACAATTATTAATAGAATCAATGAAAATTGATTATTATTAGAATTAATTATTAATATAATCAATGAATATTATTATTATTATTAATTCTTCATAAAATCAATAAATCAAGGAAAATTTATAAAAAATTTATTGACGGCAAAATTAGATTCATAGTATTGTTTTTTTTTTCATTTTTCAGAGGAAAAATAAGAGTGGCATAAAACGCGAGATTACACGACGATTTTAATCTACTTTTCAAATGTTTGATACATTGTAACTATATAGGATTTACCCGTATACAGCCTCAAACTTTTCCGACGAATTCTGCCAAGCGCTGATGCGATTTCTCGGTGAAATAAAGTTTTGCCAGAAACGCCGGAGGCGAAAAAAGAAACCGTCGTATAAACGGGGATAACACTCTCGATGGCTCGTCTTATTTCAATTTTATCCAATAACTCAAGGCACTTTCTCAACCGTTTTTTGGAGTCCCCATCTTCGTACTTTTCATCCAATTCACTGAATTACACGAAATTCTGAAAAATAAACGAAATCGAGTAATCGCTGTTTCTATATACATGTAATTCGCATGAATGGATCGAAAAAAAGCTCGTGCATGTAAAAATTTTCAATGCAGAGTAAATTTGTACTTTAGCCGAGAATAATTCTCTCTGAACTACCTAGAAAAAATTAAATAATTACATATTGATGTGAAATAGTAAATGAATGAAATTGTAAATTACGAGATAAAATCGATGTTTGAGATGGAGACAAACTTTAAAAAAAATTATATCATTAATCTTCATTTTTTTTCTCAAAGAATTTTTTTTTCTTCGGCGAAAGCGTCGGAGGGTTGAAAAGTTGTGAGCAAATTTTCCCGACATTTCTCTATTCCTGGGAAATGTCGATGAAAGATTCGCATTAAAAAAAAAAAAAACGAATGAAAATGAATGATGCGACGGAATGCAAAAGCAAACGTGATGAAAATATCACGTTTGCTGAAAAGTTTCCCAATGTCAATTTATGGAATATATATTTAAATATATATGGGGCATTCCAGCTATAACCGAGCGGCCATTACCTCGATATTTTTTGTTTCGTGACGCCGATTTTTTTTCAGTTACTTTTCGAAAAAAAAAAACATACGGAATTCTAAAAAAAAATTATCTTTCATCCTCATTGGAATGCCCCATATATATAGGGCGTTCCATCCCAAATCGGACAGTTTGAAAAACTTTTTTTAAAAATTTCTTCAATTTTTCAAGATTTTCTAATAAATTCCTGTTAAATTTTGAGATTTTTTTGATTACCCGTTCAAAAGATATTAAATTAACAAAAAACCGCTCTTTTTTTTGTGTTTTGGTCATAAATTCTTTAATAATTTTCCAAATAAAGTTTTTTTTTCAAAATTTTTGTTTTTTTATGGCCTTTTCAGAAAAAACAAAAATATTCGACGAGTTTTTGAAGGAGTTTTTTGAGTTTCAAACTTTAAATCGCGTTTTTAAAAGTGAGTGACATTTTTTATTTGATTTTTGCTTTTAACATCTATCTATTCAACAATTTTTAAGACTAGTCCGATCGTGGGATTTCCATAACTACTAATTTTTTCGATTTTTGAAAATTATTATTTTTTTTTTAATACATTGCTATCAATACCAATTTTTCTTGTTGTATAGTATTTTTTTCAATATTGAGAATTTATTTTGACACTTTTTTTATTGTTAACAGGTTCTTAAAATTAATAATTAATCGTTAAGTCTGTTTATGAACAATAATAACAACAGTTTTTTTTTATTCACGTATTTTTTTGAAAATCTTACATATACGATTCAATGAAATTTTTGCGTCCCCCTGTGATTGACTTCGCAGTATTGTATCGCAAATAAAATCTTTATTTTGCATATAAATAATGTTTCTCAGGTGAAAATTTGACAGTAATATTCGGTAGACTATTTAGGTTCAATGCCCACTCATACAATTCTTGAACGGTTGTTATTTGCTCATCGATTAATTATTAATTTCAAAAATCTGTTAACAATGAAGAAGTATCAAAATTAATTCAAAATGATTAAAAAAATACTAAACAGTAACAAAAATTGTTATTCATAACAATTTATGAAAAAAAAATATATATTAATTTTCAAAAATCGAAAAAGAATAGTAGTTATTGAAATCCCACGATCGGACTGGTCTTAAAAATTGTTGAATAGATGGATGTTTAAAACAAAAAATTTAAAAAGGAATAAAAAATGACACTCAATTTAAAAAAACGCGATTTAAAGTTCAAAACTCAAAAAACTCATTCAAAAACACGTCGAATATTTTTGTTGTATTTTTTTCTGAAAAGGCCATAAAAAAACAAACAAAATTGAAAAAAATACTTTTAATTTGGACCATTATTAAGGAAGTTATGAACAAAATACCAAAAAAAGAGCGGTTTTTTTTTTGTTAATTTAATATCTTTTGAACGGGTAATAAAAAAAAATCTCGAAATTTAACAGGAAGGGTCTTTTGATGGGTACTCAAAAATATAAAAAAATTGGGGAAATAAAAAAAAAGTTTTTCAAACTGTCCGATTTGGGATGGAATGCCCCATATATTTATATATATATATAAATTGCGAAAAATTGATTGCATCAAAAAATGAATTACATCGAGAGCATTGATTTTATTTGAAGAATAAAAATTGAATAAATAACAAAATAAATGCAATTCAAAATTGTTTCATGACCGGATGTTCATTGCTTTATTTCCTTTTCTCAGTAAATACTCACATGCATGCGGATCATATAACCGGTACAGGAAAACTCAAATCTTTATTGCCCGGTTGTAAATCGATGATATCGCGAACAAGTGGCGCCACGGCCGATGTTTTATTGGAACCAAACGATCGCATTAAATTTGGAAGGCACAGATTGCAAGTTCTACCAACTCCTGGACACACGGAAGGTCAGAATTTCTGTATAAACAAAAAAATAAAATGTACATGTAAATCTATTTCTTAAAAAAAAAAAAGAAAAAACAGCGAGTTTTTTTTTTAATTATACGTTTATTATATGTAAATCTATTTCTCAAAAAAAAAAAGAAAAAAAGCGTGGTTTTTTTAAAATTATACAACGTATTGGAGAAAAAAAGTGATTAACATTAATTATTAATGTTATTAATTTGATCCAGGATTCTAAGTATGCAAAAAAAATTCTTTAAACTCAAAAAAATGATTGGCATGAATTATAAATGACAATAAATTAGTAAAGAATTGCAATTGAGCGAAATCAATGTTCCGCGAACTTGAAAAAAAAATATTGAAAATTAAAAACATCCGATAACTCACTTTTTCATAACACTAACTTGAAACAGGATTCTCGAGACTTAAAAAAAAAATTGCTATTCAAAAACGTTACTTTTTGTTAGCAGTCGACGGAAAAGTGACTGAAATTAATGATTAATGATACTGATTTTACACAAAAAAAATATTTAAAGTTACAAACATCCAATAACTCACTTTTTCATAACACTAACTTGAAACAGGATTCTTGAGACTTGAAAAAAAAAATTGCCATTCAAAAACATCACTCGTTGCCAACGTGCGACGAAAAAATGACCGAAATTAATTATTAATGATACTGATTTGACCAAAAATTGTGCTTATGCGACAAAAATGTTCATAGTAAATATTTAATGTGCAATTATGTGGATGTAGGATGCGTAACTTACGTTTGCGAGGAGCAGGGAATAGCATTCACGGGCGATGCTCTGTTGATTCGCGGTTGCGGACGAACCGATTTCCAGGTACGTCGGAACACGTCATCCGGTCTTTGTCTTCTTTTTCACGAACCTAGAAAAAAAAAGAGACATTGATTCAAAGAGGTAGAGATTGTAAATATTTGTAAAATTTTTGTTCAAAGGGTGGCTCGGCCGAGAGGCTGTATGATTCCGTGCATTCGATGATATTCGGACTTCCCGAAAACTTTCGTTTGTATCCGGCTCACGATTACAACGGGAGAACGGTGACAACGGTGGCGGAGGAACGTGCGTTCAATCCCCGTCTCACAAAATCCCTCGAGGAATTCGTTAAGATCATGAACGAGCTGAATTTGCCCTATCCGAAGCTGATAGGTAAATTGAAATATTTTCGAATTCTAACCTAAAAAAAACTTGTTGATTCAATACTCGAAGCACTTTTTTTACATACTTGACAAAGTTTATGCTTTGAGGGAACTTGGCAAGTTCATAATCAAAGGAAGCTTGACAAGTACATGATTAAAGAAAACATGTCAAGTACATACTTGGAGAAAACTTGACGAATGCATAATTAAAGAAAACTTGTCAAGTACATACTTGGAGAAAACTTGACAAGTGAATTGGAGGGAACGGATGGGAACGAAGATGTAGGTTATAGATAGATATAGGCCAAACATGATTCGTGCTTACTTTTTTGAATTAAGTTGGCGAGCTTCAATGTCACGTAGTTAATTAGAACACTGAAAAACAGGGAATATTGGAAAACAATGAGTCGAAAAAACACGTATAAACTTATAATTTATAAACGACGCGACCGGCGTCGTTTAGTGAGAGCTGCGCGCGCACGATTGTCGAGAAGTCGAGTCGATGGGTGGATCGAAGTTGTACCGACTGTCGGCAGCAGTGCAGTACACTGCACTGCATCGTGGCGCGCTCTGTCGGACTGAGAGCTAACTTTCGTAATATAGGTCAGTGGGTCAGACTCAGCAGCTGTTGTGACGCGAGACGTGCTCGAGACTAGGTCAGGATTATTCTCGGAAAAAATTCCTCCGTACATTCCACAAAGCTTCCAGGAAATTCTATATATACTGACTACGTCACGGAATTCCCTCAAAGGGTTGCGACAATTGCGGCAAAAAATAATGAGATAAATGAATAGCCATAACTCCCGTGTTTTTGATCCTACAGTCTTCTTTCAGGCGTCATTATCTTCGTTTTCAAATTTTCTAAGTGTTTTTTTTAGTTTTATTTTTTTCCAAAACCCTTAAGGGGGTACGCAGAAAATAATTCTTGAACAGCCATAACTCCCGTGTTTTTGATCGGACAGACTTCTTTCAGGCGTCATTTTCTTCGTTTTCAAATTTGCTGAGTGTTTTTTTACAGTTTTATTTTTTTCGAAAACCTTAAGGGGGTAATAACTGTTTGAACAGCCATAACCCCGTGTTTTTGATCAGACAGACTTCTTTAAGGTATCATTTTCTTCGTTTTCAAATTTTCCAAGTGTTCTTTTACAATTTTATTTTTTTCGAAAACCTTAAGGGGGTAATAAATGTTTGAACAGCCATAACTTCCGTGTTTTTGATCGCACAGACTTCTTTAAGGCGTCATTTTCTTCGTCGTCAAATTCTCTGAGTGTTCTTTTTTATTTCTACTTTTTTCGAAATCCTGAAGGGGGTAATAAATTTCTGAACAGCCCTAACTCCCGTGTTTTTGATCGCACAGACTTCTTTCAGGCGTCATTTTCTTCGTCATCGAATTCTCCAAGTGTTCGTTTTTAGTTTTATTTTTTTCGAAATCCTTAAGGGTGTACACAGAGAATAAATTTTTGAACAGCCATAATTCCCGTGTTTTTGATCATACAGACTCCTTTCAGGCGTAATTTTCTTCGTTTTCAAATTCTCAACTTACTTTTTTCGTTTTATTTTTTTTCGAAATCCTTAAGGGGGTCAGAGAATAAATTTTGGAACAACCATAACTCCCATGTTTTTGTTCGTACACCAATTTCTTTCAGGCGTCATTTTCTTCGTTATGAAATTCCCAAGTTAATTTTTGTTAGTTTTTTTTTTATTCTTAAGGGGGTATGCAGAGCATACATTTTGGAACAGCCAAACCTCCCCCGTATTTGATCGTACAGACTTCTTTCAGGCGTCATTTTCTTTGTTTTCAAATTCTCAAGTTAATTCTTTTAGTTTTATTTTTTTCGAAATTCTTAAGGGGGTACGCAGAGAATAAATTTTGGAACAGCCATAATTCCCGTGTTTTTGATCGTACAGACTTCTTTCAGGCGTCATTTTCTTCGTTTTCTAAATTTCTAGGTGCTTTTTTGTAAAAATGGAAAGGGCCTTTTAGAAAATTTGCAAAAACCGATGGATCAAATTTAAAAATCTGCAAAAAATCGAAAAATCATCAGAATCGGATGAACGAAGCAAAGTTTTGAAGCTTCAACGATTACAAAGAGAATGGGCATAGTCTTGAGCATGGGTTTTGAGCAGGAAAAAAAACCTATTTTAGTGGACAGTTTCAATTTTTGCCAAAATGCAAAAAAGCAATTGAAACAAATTTTTTATTTCAAACCTCATATCAATGTATTTTGTCTTCGTGAAAACCAATTTACCAATAGTTTTCTCAAAAAAATCCCGAAATTTCAAACGTCTATAACGTATTTGGACGAAAAAGTCACTATTATGTCACTATTTCTGTGAAAGATAAGTCACTATTCTACTATTTTTGACCCTCCGAAACGCCGATAACTTTGCTCCAAGTATTAAATTGCCAAGTGTCCTATAAGTTAGAACTTGACAACTCTCCTCCAAGTATAAACTTGGAAAGTATTCTCCAAGTATGAACTTGACAACTTTTTTCCAACTATAAACTTGCAAAGTATTCTCTCTAAGTATGATGCACTTTGCAAGTTCGCTTCAAGTATGCACTCGACGAATATACTTCAAGTATGAACTTTAAAAGTGTCTTTTGAGTATCAACTTGCAAAGTATCCTCTAAGTATGAACTTGAAAAGTTTTGTTCTAAGTATTACCTTGCAAAGTGTCCTCTAACCCTCCAAGTATGAACTTGAAAAGTATTCTCTCCAAGTATGCACTTGGCAAGTTCGGTTCAAGTATGCACTCGAAGAATATGCTTTAAGTATAAACTTGCAAAGTATCCTCCAAGCATGAACTTGAAAAGTTGCCTCCAAGTCTTAACTTACTTCTTCAAGTATACCCTTTTGGAATATGTTCTTTAAGTTTGCACTTGCCCATATTCGTCTGAGTATCAACTTGCCAAGTTCCCTGCAAAAATGGTCAAGTGCAAAAAAAAAAACAAGTTTCGCTCCCGCATTTTGCGACATTTGGCGCATAGAGCATCCCCTCATGTACGTGTTCGATTTACAGATTCGCAGTATTATATGCATCCGTAATATATACATGTATATATGGGGCGTCCCGTCCCAAATCGGACAGTTTGAAAAACTTTTTTTTTATTTCCTCAATATTTTTATATTATTCAGTACCCATCAAAAGGCCCTTTCTGTTAAATTTTGAGATTTTTTTGATTACCCGTTCAAAAGATATTAAATTAACAAAAAAATCGCTCTTTTTTTGGTATTTTGGTCATAACTTCTTTGATAATGATCCAAATTAAAAGTTTTTGTTTTCAAAATTTTTGTTTTTCTATGGCCTTTTCAGAAAAAAATACAACAAAAATATTCGACGGGTTTTTGAATGAGTTTTTTGAGTTTTAAACTTTAAATCGCGTTTTTAAATGTGAGCGTCATTTTTTATTTTATTTTTTAATTTTTTGCTCTGAACATTTATCTATTCAACAATTTTTAAGACTAGTCCGATCGTGGGATTTCCATAACTATTTTATTTCGATTTTTGAAAATTAAATTTAAAAAAAATAATAAATTATTATGAATACGAATTTTTGTTACTGTATAGTATTTTTCAATATGTAGAATTTATTTTGACACTTTTTTTTATTGTTAACGGGTTCTTAAAATTAATAATTAATCGTTAAATTTGTTTATGAACAATAATAACAACGGTTTTTATTTATTCACGTATTTTTTTGAAAACACAACAAAAATATTCGACTTTGTTTTTTAATTAGTTTATCATGGGTTTTAAACTTTAAATCGCGTTTTTAAAAGTGGGTGTCATTTTTTATTTTTAAAAAATTTTTTTGCTTTGAACATCTATCTATTCAACAATTTTTAAGACCAGTCCGATCGTGGGATTTCCATAACTACTATTTTTTTCGATTTTTGAATATTAAATTTTTTTTTTTTAAATAAATTATTATGAATACCATTTTTTGTTACTGTATAGTATTTTTTTCAATATTGAGAATTTATTTTGAAGCCTTTTTTTATTGTTAACAGGTTCTTAAAATTAATAATTAATCGTTAAGTCTGTTTATGAACAATAATGACAACAGTTTTTATTTATTCGCGTATTTTTTTGAAAACACAACAAAAATATTCGACGAGTTTTTGAATTAGTTTTTTTGGGTTTTAAACTTTAAGTCGCGTTTTAAAAAGTGAGTGTCATTTTTTATTTTTGTTTTAATTTTTTGCTTCAAACATCTATCTATTCAACAATTTTTAAGACTAGTCCGATCGTGGGATTTCCATAACTACTATTTTTTTCGATTTTTTAAAATCGAATTTTTTTTTTTTAAATAAATTATTATGAATACCAATTTTTGTTACTTTATAGTATTTTTTTTCAATATTTAGAATTTATTTTGAAACTTTTTTTTATTGTTTACAGGCTCTTACAATTAATAATTAATTGTTAAGTCAGTAAAATAGGTCGGTAATATCAGTCGGTAAAATGTAAAAAAAAATCATAAATGACGCTCACTTTTAAAAACGCGATTTAAAGTTTAAAACTCAAAAAACTCGTTCAAAAACTCGTCGCATATTTTTGTTGTATTTTTTTCTGAAAAGATAATAAAAAAAACAAAAATTTTGAACAAAAAACTTTTAATTTGGACCATTATCGAAGAAGTTATGACCAATATACCAAAAAAAGAGCGCCTTTTTTGTTAATTTAATATCTTTTCAACGGGTAATAAAAAAAATCTCAAAATTTAACAGAAAGGGTCTTTTGATGGGTACTAAAAAATATAAAAAAATTGAGGAAATAGAAAAAAAAAAGTTTTTCGAACTGTCCGATTTGGGATGGAACGCCCCATATATGTCTATCACTCACTTGACTCAGACAAAGCCGTGCCGGCCAACAAAGTTTGCGGTCTTTTCGACGTCGACGAGTCGAAGAAGTAACGCTGATAATTCCAAGGAGACGAATCCTTGTGCACAAACTGAAAGACATCCACGAAAAAAATGAGCAACCTCGACGGTTGGTGTCTTCTTCCAAGTCTGACAATTCAGCGGCAAGTATCGATGATTTCTCAACGATGAATGAGGTACAAAAGGGGAGAAGAGTGTCCAAGCGCGTAATACTTTGAAAAAAAAAAAATTTTTGAAATAATAGTTCAAAAAAATGGTGTATGGAAAATAAAAATTAATTAACTCGCAATTTGGAGTGTTCTCGTATTTTTTAATTCGTGGGTAACTTTAATGACTCGTGTCGATACTATATATAAATATATATGTATATTTTTTTTAAAGCAGAGATCTTAATATTAATAAATATCGCATATTTCTATTTACCATTTAAATAACAAAAAAAATTCAAACTTTGAAATTTTTTCCTCGGCTCAAAGTTAATGTACCGAAATTAATGATACATATTCTTGCAGAGAATTGAACGCTCTACAAAAAAGGTCTCTTATGATTTTTCGATAAACTCACTCCTTCAAAAGTTATTCACGGTCTAATATTAAACTGTGAATATCTTTGTAAATATGCATTTCTTTAAAAATCAGGTCATTCATGTTAATGCAATTTAATCTTTTTTTTTAAGAAAGATTTTACGATATTTAGTAACAAGTTTCAACATTTTGCCGGAAACGAAAAAAAAAGAAGTGAAATTTACTCTAAATTTAACTCTGACCTTGAATAACTTTTGAAGGAGAGAGTTTATCGAAAAATCATACGAGACCTTTTTTGTAGAGCGTTCAATTCCCTAGAAAAATATGTATGGAACATTTCGGTACATTGACTCGAAGCCGAGATATAAAATTTCAAAGTTTGAAAATTTATTTTTCCCGTGTTATTTAAATGGGAAATATAGAAATGTGCGATGAGAGACTGCTAAATATTAATATTGAGAGCTCTGCTTTTAACAGGCATCTTTTTTCACCTCCCTGAAAGTGTTTAATAGGGGTTTTCGAAAAAAAGTCACTTTTTTTGAATCACCCTAATATATATAACATGATAGGGTAATATCACCCTAATATACAATATTAGGGTGATTCGTTTCAGAGCAACTTTTTTTTTTGACCCATCGTGCCCGAAAACCTTTAGTCGGTACCCAAAAACGAAGTTTCGTGAAAGGGGGGTGTTGTCAAAAAAAATTTAGCGGTCGCGAATCAAAATTGAAGGTTTCCCATTTGATTAACATCGGAAAAAGAAAATTTCTCATTATCTGTGTTACCATTCCGCGAATTTTGATATCGCGATATTTTCCAAGTGCGTTCTTATAGGAAATATGATACTCCGCAATAAAGTTCATTGAGCCATGTCCATAAATTCAACTCTTTCTCAGGTATAGGTGTATAGAGTAAAATAAGTAGATATTTTTTTGTTTTCTTCAATCAAACGAACTCCATTTTCTATGAGATAGCATTTACAAAATCATCAGAAAAACCATTCAACAAATGTTGCAAAGAATTCCCTATGCAAATAAATCAATAAAACAAAAACGAAAAATCTATTTATTTTACTTCATCCATTAATCAAATGGGAAACCTTCAATTTTGATTCGCGACCTCTAAATATTTTTTGACAAAACCCCCCTTTCACGAAACTTCGTTTTTGGGCACCAACTAAAGGTTTTCGGGCACGATGGGTCAAAAAAAAAAGTTGCCCTGAAACGAATCACCCTAATATATATGTATATATATATTTATCAATTTATATGTGCGATACAGGGAGAGAGACCAGTGCAGATCTGTCAGATTTTTTGTCAGGTGGAAGTGATGGAGGAAAAATAAAATAAATAGAATTTCGTATCAAAATTTATATATATATATATGTATATCTGTGAATTGGTATGTTTGTGTATTCCGTGTTTGGCAAGGGAATGGCTGACAAGGACACAGCGATGAGTGCGTGAAAGAAAGAGAGAGAGAGAGAGAGAGAGAGAGAGAGAGAGAGAGAGAGAGGGAGAGAGAGAGAGAGAGAGAGAGAGAGAGAGGGAGAGAGAGAGAGAGAGAGAGAGAGAGAGAGAGAGAGAGAGAGAGAGAGAAAGCTGTGCCCATCGAGCGACGCTATTGTTAAAGCGAATAAAACAGATTCGTGTGGATCCGATAAAGCCTCTTCTCTCCCGTATCGTCACACACACGGCCTTTGTATATAAATAATCGCTTTCCACGTCCACACGCTCGTTCGAGAATCTGCCTGTCTCTCTTTTTATTTTCATTCCCTTTCACTATTATCATTTCTTTTTCTCTGCTTTTTTTCCTTTTTTTTCTCCCCTTTTTTCTTTCCATTTCCACGGCAGATATTTTTTCCCCCCCCTTTCGTTCGTGCTAGTGGAATGAAAAAAGAAAATTATTCCGACCGTGCGCGTGTAGATGGAATGAAAGGGGAGGATAACGCACAGATACGAAAATACATGGGGCGTTCCATCCCAAATCGGACAGTTTGAAAAACTTTTTTTTTTAATTTCCTCAATTTTTTTTATATTTTTTAGTACCCATCGAAAGACCCTTCCTGTTAAATTTTGAGATTTTTTTTATTGCCCGTTCAAAAGATATTGAATTAACAAAAAAAAAACCGCTCTTTTTTAAAGGTTTAAAGGACTTTTTTTGTAGGAAATTAAATTTCCAACAAAATATCCCTTTACGATTTTTTAGTTAAGTTAATCATTTCGGAGATAACAGCGAAAAATCGAGAATTTTGGGTAAAAATCAACTTTAGGGACCCGTACCATCTCACCAGTGTAAGTTACACTTACGCTGTTTAGGAAAATTTCAAAGATCGTTCAATTCTACGTAAATTGCGACCGAAATCAATGTGCTAGCATGAAAAACCGCGAAGTGGTAAAATTTTGACGAAAAAAAATTTTCATTTACGTTTATTTTAGATGGAAAAACTTATCACGCGAAGGGAAAGTACTCAATATTAATAATAAGGGCTGTAACTTTCAGGGAATTTTCTTTCAGACATCTGCAACAAAATTTCGGGTGGGGAGTGAAAGAAATGAAAGAAAGTCGAAAAAAATCCCGCTAATATAGATATATATCCATATTTCAGATTAACGATTGAAAATTTATGGAAGCAATTATTTTCAATTATATTTTCAATTACAAATTATGAAATACAACAAAATTTTTCGATTCTGCAGCTGATAATTTCTTTTATCTTATTTTTTTACGTCTCACAGACATTTTTCATTTGTAAATTTAAAAAAATTTGAGAAATTACCGTTCACCGGACAATTTCTATTTTAATGAAAATTAGGAGCACGTTTGAAGTAATAAAAAAAAATATTTGTCCATTATGAAAGGATCAGGCATCAGCCAAAGTTCATTAGAAAATTCAGTGACCACGAATTTGTGAGCAGAAAAATTAAATTCCCACGCCAACATGTAAAACGATTGATGATGATTTTCATTCACCTTTTGACTCGGGTCAAGGTCATCGGAGGTCAGAATAATCGAAATTTCACGGCATCATTTTCAATCGAGATTGAAGCAGCGCTTTTTAGACCTGATGCTATTTAGTTTAGGGGAGTATTCTGGTCTGGAATTTTGAAAAAATCAATTTTTTTTGCATGTTATTAAAATTTAGACCTTTTGAAATATATACTCGAAAGAAAATTTTTGAATTGTAATAATTGACGGAGTTACAGCTATTTTAATGACGCAGCAAAAAAGTAGTAGTACGTAGTGCAATAATGAACTTTTTTTTAAATTTTGTATCAGATGACCAGAAAGATTTATTTATTTCTTTATTATTTATTTTATTTATTTATTATTTATTTATTATTTATTTATTATTTATTTATTATTTATTTATTATTTATTTATTATTTATTTATTATTTATTTATTATTTATTTATTATTTATTTATTATTTATTTATTATTTATTTATTATTTATTTATTATTTATTTATTATTTATTAATTATTAATTAATTAATTTATTTAATTTCATTGTTTTTTTGAAATATTTTTTTTCTATTGTCAAAATATTGATAAATATGTTGTAAAAAAAATAATGGTGAACAAATATTTTTTTTAAATATCCGGCTCGACCAAACGCTCCAAAATATGTCTCTAGACCAGAATAACGCCTCAAAAAAAAAAGTGAATCGGAATGTGAGTCCGTTTGCCTGATAACAGGGTCCTTCCGTGTACCGTCCGAGAGGAAAATCGCGCTCTGCGCTTTTTGAGCGCAGCCCCGAGATCGCCGTAGATGGCGCTCGATGCTTCTTCCTCGAGTGATTTTTGAACCCATCCCTCTGTTCGGTTGCGCGCGCATCGAGTTCTCTCCGTTTGCCATGTTTCTTCGTGCTGGGAGCTGTTTGGGGCCGGCTTGGGTTTTGTCTTTTCGCAGCACAGCGGGAGCACGCGTTTTCGCCTGACGCCCACCGAAGCTCCGCATAGTCGTGGAGAGACTGTTGAAATCGATACGGTTGCCCGGGCAACCCGATTATGTGGTGAGTGTGCTGTGCCCGACACACGGAACCACGACCAGCGACCACGGAGCGTACCATCGGCCAAGGCTATGTCGTTTCTAATGCTACATATATATATATATATACATATTATATATGTATCTATAATATATTATTATATATACATATTTGTCTATGTATATAGATAATACCCTCGTCCTCGTCATTCTACGACATCTATTATAATTGCCAAACACCTCTTTTAGCCCCGAGTTAACAAGGAACAAGCTTCCTGGCTTATGTTAGAATTTTTGGGTTATTGATAAAGCATCGAAAAATTGGAAAAAAAATAACCATTATTGACAAAGGCGATGATTTTGAACCTGTACAACTTTTTTTACGAACCTTTGCACCTACCATTACACCTATTAACCATTGCACCCATTAACCATAACACCTATTAACCATTACACCTATTAACCTTTGGACCTATTAATCATTACACCTATTAATCATCACACCTATTAACCATTATATCTACTAACCACTACACCTATTAACCATTACACCTATTAACCTTTACACCTATTAATCATTACACCTATTGATCATCACACCTATTAACCATTATATCTACTAACCACTACACCTATTAACCATTACACCTATTAACCTTTACACCTATTAATCATTACACCTATTGATCATCACACCTATTGATCATCACACCTATTAACCATTACACCTATTAACCATTGCACCCATTAACCATAACACCTATTAACCATTACACCTATTAACCTTTGGACCTATTAATCATTACACCTATTAATCATCACACCTATTAACCATTATATCTACTAACCACTACACCTATTAACCATTACACCTATTAACCTTTGCACCTATTAATCATTACTCCTATTAATCATCACACCTATTAACCATTATATCTACTAACCACTACACATATTAACCATTACATCTATTAACCTTTACACCTATTAATCATTACACCTATTGATCATCACACCTATTAACCATTATATCTACTAACCATTACACCTATTAATCGTTACACCTATTAACCATCACACCTATTAACCATTACGCCTGTTAACCATTACACCTGTTAACCATTACGCCTATTAACGATCACACCTATTAACCATTACGCCTATTGACCATTACACCTGTTAACCATTACGCCTATTAACCGTGACACCTATTAATCATTACAAATTCATGGGGAAATTTAATTTTCTACAAAAAAAAGGTCCTCTAGACCTCATTGCCATTACACCTATTAGCCAGAGTTGGGCAAAGTACCTCAAAGTACTTCAAGTATCGAGTACAAAGTACCGTAGGTACTTGAAGTACAAAGTACTTGTTACTTGCAAGTACTCGTCAGGACGAGTACTTGTAGCACAAGTACTTGAAAAAATCAAGTACCAGTATCAAGTACTTTGCAAGTTTTCGGGCATACGTCTCGTAAATTCTGGTACTTGGGTCATTCCATGTCAAATCGACTGAGAGTTGGAATCGACCACTTTCAATTTCGATGAAATTCAGTCAGAAGTTTTGTTTCATCATAAAACCAAGTTCTAGCGAGGAAAAAAAAATTATTTTTTTTTTCATAAGTCATGCAAAATTCAAAATTTAACCATTTTTCAATTTTTTTCTCTAAATATCTTGAAAACTATGATAGTTATAATGAATCGTTTGTTTCGCTTTGAAGAGTATACTTGGGGGTACGAAAAAAAAAATATTCCGACAAAAAATTTCGAGAAATGATGAATTTGGAGAATTTTGAATTTTTTAAAATCGTGCAAATCCACAATTAACATCGAATTTTTTGTTCAATTTTTTAAATATAATACCTTGTACTGATTCGAAGAGATTCTGAAGTTTTCAGAACGGTGTTTTTTTTGTTTCAAAAATATGATTTTTTTTTAGTTGAGCAATCATGTAATTTTGTAATTTTGAGCAGTCAAAATTACATGATTGATCAACTTTACTTAATTTAGTGGTAAAAAAAAAGTTGTATCAAAATTCAAAAATTAGTATTTTTGAAACAAAAACACATTTCTGAAAATTTCAGGATCTTTTAATATCAGTACAAGGTGTTGTATAAAAAAAATAAAACCATAAATTTAATGTTGATCGTGGATTTTCACGATTTTGAAAAATTCAAAATTCTCCAAATTCATCATTTTTGAAAAATTTGTTTCGGAATATTGTTTGTTTCGTAGTCCCAAGTATACTCTTTAAGACGAACCCAGAACGATTTTTTCGTAGCTATAATAGTTTTCGAAATATTTAAAAAATAAACTTGAAAAAATGGTGAAATTTCGAATTTTCGAAAAAAAAATTTAATTCTTTTCCTTTGTTAGAACTTCGTTCTATGATAAAAGAAAACTTCTGACCAAATTTCATAGAAATTGGAAGGGGTCGATTCCAATTATTGGTCGATTTGACATGGAATGACCCATATTGGAAGGCTTTGCACATGCAACCATCAGCAAGACACATTCAAAAGTACTTGATACTTGTACTTGAAAAAAGTACTTCGGGAACGGAAAAGTACTTGCAATTTTCAAGTACAGTACTTCAAGTACAGGAAGTACTTGAAAAATTTAACTACAATACTTGAAGTACATTTTTAAGTACTTTGCACACCTATTAACCATTACACCTATTAACCATTTAACCTATTAACCAGCACACCTATTAACCATCGCACCTATTAACCATTACACCTATGAACCATTACATCAGATGTTACTGCCATATTACATGACATTTTACTCCGACGACATTTTATTATTTGACTAATCCCATTACTATTACTATTTGTTTATTTTATATTGATTCAATGTCATTTCATGTGATGTAATTAATCGTGTAATAGAAGGAAATACCATGTTATACCCCTATGTTACTTTGGAGGTCATTACAAGGTCATGCAGCAGTAATGTCACGGGTTTGAGTGACATTGCTGCGACAGAATAACAAAAAATCTTTGTTTACGAAGAGTCTTCGTTCCTCTTCAATATTTAAACTTATTTCCTGGTGTAAACAAACAAACGAGAGTGTGGCTTGTGCTAATGGGGATGAGGTCATGTCCATCTCTCTACGTAAATAGGAAGGGACTTCGGAGTTAGGCCTTGTAATGAAAATAGAGCTCTTGTCTGCGCCCGACATGTGTGACATTCTTGACCGTTGACTTTCCCTCAAGGGTATGTAAGTTAGACACGTTGTATGTCGTTACAGAGGCGAAGATGGACGTCATTTTTTAAGAGGAGGCAATGCGATTGGGTGAGAATTGAGACAGTGATGCCAACTGGTCGAAATTCTCCCCCCCCCCAAACCTATTTTGGAATCCCCTAAATTCAAACTAAAATCCCCTAAATTCAAACTTTATTGAATTTTTCATCAATTCATACAATTTCATTTCGTAATATTTCATTGCTTAGCATAATTGATTAATTAAATAAACAATATAATAAAATATTCAAATTTTTTTCAAATCTCTTCAATTCTTACTTGCATAATTTTTTTTTTAATAAAAAACTTTTGGATAAGAAGGTTCCATTAAAAGTAGTACATAAGATCTATAAAAAGTTAACTTATTTGTTCTTTAGGTGTCAGTACATGGATAATTATAAACATTTAGACAGGGTTGCAAGTAATGCGTTACTTTTTGTAATGCATTTGCATTTTAATGGTTAATGATTAATGGAAATTATTTCCATTAACCATTAAATTTTAATGATTAATGGAAATTATTTTCATTAACCATTAAATTTCAATGGTTAATGGAAAATATTTCCATTAACCATTAAATTTTTATTTATTTATTTATTCAGTTATTTATTTTCTTTTATTCTTGAAAGTGCAAATAAATAAATAAATAAATAAATAAATAAAAAGAACTTGCTAAAAAAAAAATTTAATGGTTAATGGTTAATGGAAATAATTTACAATAATGTAATTGTGATTGTGATTTACAATAATTTAAATTATCTCCATTAATCATTAAATGTTAATGGTTAATGTAAATGATTTCCATTAACCATTAACCATTAAATTTTTTTTTTTTTAACAAGTTCTTATTTATTATTTTTTTTTATGCACTTTCAAAAAAATTCCCTAAATTTAGGGGAAACCCCCCAGTTGGCATCGCCGAATTGAGATAGCAATGCGTTTCAAAGATTTATCAACTTAAAGGGAAAATTCTCGTTCCAGCGATGACAGGGTTGAAGTGGACAAAGGAGCCTACAGTTTCCCGTCTGACACCTGAAAGATGCACGGGAGGATTACGGCGAGAGCCTTTTTTCCTTCGAGTTGAATAGCACACTCATCAAATAGACACACACGCAGGGGGCACATCTACCGTTTCTGCCCATCTTCGCAGTTACAGATTCCTCAATCCACAGTTTTCTCTCGCTTTCAAGCGAATCTTGCAGACTTATATATGCATACATATGGGTCATTCCATGTCAAATCGACCAATAGTTGGAATCGACCCCTTTCAATTTCGATGAAATTTGGTCAGAAGTTTTCTTTTATCGTAAAACGAAGTTCGACCAAAGGAAAAAAATTAAATTTTTTTTTCTCGAAAGTTATGCAAAATATCACCATTTTTTCAAGTTTATTTTTTAAATATCTCGAAAACTATTATAGTTACGAAAGAATCGATCTGAGTTCGTCTTGAAGAGTTATTTGGGTAGCTACAAAAAAAAAATGTTCTGAAAAAAAATTTTGAAAAATGGTGAATTTGGAAAATTTTGAATTTTTTAAAATCGTGAAGATCCACGATTAACAGTGAATTTCTGGTTCAATTTTTTTCATACAATACCTTGTACTGGTCTTGAAGGATCCTGAAATTTTCAGAAAGGTGTTTTTTTTTCTTCAAAAATATGAATTTTTCAATTTTTGTAAAAAAAAATTGTTTTTTATCTCTGAGTTGAGTAAAGTTGAGCGCTAATGTAATTTTGTAATTTTGAGCAGTAAAAATTACATGATTGCTCAACTTTACTTCGAGGTTGAAAAAACATTTTTTTACCAAAATTGCAAAATTCACATTAAAAAAAATTTAAACCCCATTCTTGAAAATTTCAGGATATTTTAAGATCAATACAAGGTATTATATTAAAAAAATTGAATAAAAAATCAAATGTTGATCGTGGATTTTCACGATTTTAAAAAATTGAAAATTATCCAAATTCATCATTTAAAAAAAAAAAAATTTCGGAATATTTTTTTTTTCGTAGCTCCAAGCATAGCCTTTTAAGACGAACCTAGAACAATTTTTTCGTAACTAGAATAGTTTTCGGGATATATAAAAGATGAACTTAAAAAATTGAAAAAATGGTGGAATTTTGCATAACTTTCGAAAAAAAAAATTCCTTCGGTAGAACTTCGTTTTACGATAAAAGAAAACTTGCGACAAAATTTCATCGAAATTCAAAGGGATCTATTCGAACCATCGGTCGTTTTGACACGGA
>OX333081.1:9123512-9240947 GCA_946863875.1 Alloplasta piceator | reverse complement strand
CGGACGAATTTTTACAGTGTGGAACAGCAAAATGTACACCACGTGAAACGTTACAGTTCTGTCGTATCCGGTGAACTTTTTACACATTTCACATTGTAAAAATTATCCAGGGCCCGTGAAAAAATTGCAGTGTAAATTGTAAAAATTGAAAAGAACGTAGTATATTATGCGGTACGTTTTTTAGTTTTTCACTGAAAATACTGCAATTTCAAAAATAAATTATAGCGTAGTGAAAAGGTTCGATATTTGAATAAATTCCAATTTATTCAATATTGCAATAAACCGTTATTTATCCTCGCCCAGGCTCATAGCTACGAGGACTTGTACTTGACTGATTAATCGTGAGATCAATTTGTGAAGCGAATCTAGTTTAACCTCGCACCCAGAAAGAGCACGAGCGTCACCGAAATGCAATGGTGATCTGTTAAAAAAATGTAGTCTTCGGTCCACAGGACTGCTCGACCACAGAACGCGGGTGATGTTCCAACAATTGTATGTCAATTGAGGACGCTGACGTTGGTGATACATCGGACCTTATAGGTGCTCGGTGGCTCTCTCGCTGGCGCGAGAGGGCGCGCCGTCCGACGCCATCTAGCGGATCTCGGGCGAAACGCCGAGATCGTGGCACGCCGCAGGTCGTCCCGTTACAGTGCCACACTGTAAAAATTGAAATTGACGTTGCATATTTTGTGGCGCGCATTTGATTTTTCAGTGGGAACACTGCAATTTTCAATTATGTGCTTTGAACATTCAACAGAGACCATTGTAAATTTTACAGTTCAAACACAGTGGATTTCGTCGTTTCTGCTTGTAATTTCTACTTTGTCATTTTTTTTGCGGTGAACATTGCATTTTTTACAGTCTAATTCAGGATTTATAATGGTTTGAAAAGAAGAAACTACATTAAATCCATTAATTTATAATGGATTCCCAGTAAAACGTCTGAATTACAGTTCTGAACCTTATATTCTACATTGAATTCAGTAATTTCTTAAATATCTTTTCGTGTAAGAATTTTTCGCTTTTTGAAAATGTGTCATTGAAATAGAATTCTGGGAAGTTGAAGAAAGACATTTTTTTTTCGGGGCTATTATTGATTGGTTTTCTAGGAATCTCGAAATTCAGGTAGATTCGGGTTCAGGGGGAAAAAATACATCGTCGATGCTCGAAAAAAAAAAATTTTTTTTTTCTTGCATTTTGACCAAAATTTGAGCGGTTCACTAAAATGGCTGTAATTTATTTTCTAGGGAGAATTGTGGCTTGAACACGAGCTCGTTCTCTTCGGAATCGTTGAAGCTTCAAAATCTCGCTTGGTTCATCCGATTCCGATCATTTTTCGATTTTTGACAGATTTTTTAAGTTGGACGATCGATTTTTCCAATTTTTCAAGGCCAATACCCCTTTCCATTGTTTTCGACGATTTTCAAAACGCCCTCATTTCTACAAAAATTAAGTTATCGGAATAAACCAAACGCTATTCTCCAAGTTTAGTAACAACCTTTAAGTACGAAAAAAGAATTTTGGAATCGATCGAACCGAAGTAAAGTTATGAGCACTGGAAATTTCGTGATTCTGAGGTTTCTGAAAACGGAGCTAAAATTGAGCAAAAATGTTTTTTATGAAAATTGATGCAAATTTTGATTTTTTGAAAAAACTATTCGTAGATTCGTGTTCAGGAGGAAAAAATGCATCGATATGAGGCAAAAAAAAAAAATTAAAAATTTTCTCTTTTCATTTCAGCCAAAATTCAATCGGTTCACTAAAACGACTGTAACTTTTTTTCTAGATAAAATTTTGACTTCGCTCAGAGCTCATTCTCTTCGTGATCGTTGAAGCTTCAAAAGCTCGCTTGGTTCATCCGATTCCGATCATTTTTCGATTTTTGACAGATTTTTTAAGTTGGACGATCGATTTTTCCAATTTTTCAAGGCCAATACCCCTTTCCATTGTTTTCGACGATTTTCAAAACGCCCTCATTTCTACAAAAATTAAGTTATCGGAATAAACCAAACGCTATTCTCCAAGTTTAGTAACAACCTTTAAGTACGAAAAAAGAATTTTGGAACCGATCGAACCGAAGTAAAGTTATGAGCACTGGAAATTTCGTGATTCTGAGGTTTCTGAAAACGGAGCTAAAATTGAGCAAAAATGTTTTTTATGAAAATTTATGCAAATTTTGGTTTTTTGAAAAAACTATTCGTAGATTCGTGTTCAGGAGGAAAAAATGCATCGATATGAGGCCCGAAAAAAAAAAAATTAAAAATTTTCTCTTTTCATTTCAGCCAAAATTCAATCGGTTCACTAAAACGACTGTAACTTTTTTTCTAGATAAAATTTTGACTTCGCTCAGAGCTCATACTTTTCGTGATCGTTGAAGCTTCAAAAGCTCGCTTGGTTCATCCGATTCCGATCATATTTCGATTTTTGGCAGATTTTTTAAACTTCCAAATGGGGTCCAAAAGAGCATAAAAAGCCTATAAATTCTCATGACCTTGAAATTTTTTGTCGGACGTTGTGCCAGCTTCACTAACCTGTGATAAGAACTCTGGTTTCATCAAAAAGAAAGTTGTAAAAAAAAATTGCATTTTGGGACAGTTCAATATTCGATAGAAAAATAATAATAATATCCATTCTAAAAAAACCCTCGATAGACTCTCTAGTTTTATTTATACCGCTGCTGATTCGCCGATGCTCGTCATCCCTTCATCCCGTCATCATCCCGCAACGGGCACTCCCGGAATTCGGGTCGGCGTTTCAATTTCCCCAACGAGGGAATCTCGCACCCCCTTCTCTATCTTGGCGTTCCCTACGACGAATTCCAGCATATCTCTCTCTCTCTCCCTCCTTCTCTCCCTCCCTCCCCCCCCCCCTCCCTCCGTCCCTCCCGCGCGCCCTCCCTCCCTCCCTCCCTCCCTCCCTCCCGGCCTTCCTCCCTCCCTCCCTCCCTCCCCCTCTCACTCTCTCTTCCTATATCTTTCTCTCTCCCATTCCCGATTCCAGAGATGCGCTTGTATATCAGGCGAGACAATCCAGTGTTCCGATAATGGAGTCTCTCTCTGAGTCGCCCATTCTCAACCCTCCTTCCTCTTTTATCCTTCCTCTCTCGTCATCACACTCCGCCATAGCGTTGATCCCTCTCATCTAACTCTGTTTGGCTATGCCCATGTCGTTTCCTTCGCAAGCACAACTTCCCGTTTATTAAAGCCACGATAAAGGGACATTGGGTTATTGCATCCGGACTGCCCATTGTTCTCATTCTGATTGGCAAAAGCCTCGTGGATTTTTTTTTTTTTTTTTTTTTTTTTTTTTTTTAAAGAAAGCGATTCACGCGCTCACATATCGCGACGTGAATAGGGCAAAAAAGGTGAGAACAATTGTGGGGTTAACCTAAAACCAATTTGAGCGAAGTTAAGCATGCTTTGCCCAAGTATCGTCCCAGCCAAAAAAAATTTCGGATTGAAATTTTCGTACTTTGGATGCAATGAGAATCTAAAAATATTTAGCAACATTTGGCATGCTTTAAACAACAATTAGCAATAATAATATTGCCCAGAAGTTGTTGATAAATTGTTTGAACGAATAATTATTCAACAATTCTTCGGTAAGTTCTTTTTTTTTCGTGAACAAATAATATGCGTTAATTTTTCTGAAGCCATATAAATTTTTTCAGAATTTTTTATCTATTTTGAAATTTTTAGAATGGCTGTATTTATGTGTTTTTTGGGCTAGTGTGTTTGAAATTTTTTATAACTGATGATAAAACTGTGTTCAAAAAACATATACAAAATTGGCAATTTTTTGTTTGTATTTTAGAATGTTTTTCATAAAATTTTAAAATAGAGAGAAAATTCGGAAAAAATTCATTTGCGTTCAGAAAAATTAACGCATTCGATTTATTCAAGAAAAAAAAGATCTTGTGGAAAAATTGTTGAATAATTATTTGGTTAAACAATTTATTAATAACTGTTGGGCAATATTATTATTCATAATTATTTGGCATGCCAAATGTTGCTGAATTTTTTCAGATTTTTATCCTTAGTATTCTTAAAAAGAGGATTTTTGCTTTGCTATAAAGAAAGCTGTGTTTTCTATTTTTTTAAAGATTTTTTTAAGTGACAAGTTTGTAGAAATTGCAGGGGAATTCGGGAATTTCGATTTTTCGAAAATTGTCGCAATGGAAATTGAATTTGGTGAAAAATCAATGGAGAGGGTCAGTTTAAAAAAAAAAAAGGGCAATAACCAAAATGCAAAAAGAAAATAGTAAAAACTAAAAAATGGGAATGAAGATTGCTGATTTCTTCCTGCAGTTCTGGTATTCTGGTCCAGAGACATACATTTTGAGCGTTTTGTCGAGCTCGATAAAAAAAAATGTATTTTTACCATTCTTTTTTGTACAGCATATTTATTAATATTTTGACAATAACAAAAAAAAATCGAGAAACAAAATGAAAATGAAATAAGTTGTAAGAAAGAGTGTGCTGGTTGACACGATTGCAACCAAAAAAGGCGTTTTTTGACCCTTTTTTCATAGTTTTTAATTTTTTTACAATAGTAAAGAAAATAATTTCGATATAAAAGTGGCAGGGGCAATAGAGAGTTATACATTGAAGGTTCGTAAAAAATTTCAAGCAAATCGGTTGAGTAGAACTTGAGATATCATGTCAACCGTGTTGAGCAAAGTAGTTTTGAGAAAAACTACTTTTTTGCTGAGTCACTAAAATAGCCATAACTCCGTAATTGCTTGGAGTTTAAGAAAATCTTCTCGAGGATATATTTTTAAAGGTTTAAACTCGAAGAAAATGCAAAAAAAAAATGATTTTTTCAAAATTCTAAACCACAATACCAGGTTTAAATACAGTGAGAGCTAGAGATATTAGTTTTTCAAGTAATTTTTGGTGTTTATTCAAGTTTATTAACTAACTAAGTTAGTTACTGCACTAACTAACTGAATTGATCGAGTAACTAACTTGATTAATTAACCAACTGACTTAATTCATGGGCTAACTAACTAGTTAAGTAAGTTAAGGATCCCTCAACCTATAACTCCTTAAATTATTGGAATTTAGAAATTTTCTTTCTAAGATACATTCTTAGAGGTCTAAACTTCAATGATATGCAAAAAAAAATGATTTTTTCAATATTCTAGACCGGAATACCCCTTAAGCTTCCTCGATCAGGAAGTCGTAATTGAAGTTAATATGAAGGAGTTTAAGAAATTGTTCCTGAAGAAGTTTTGGTGAACGAGGGACAAACTGAGGAAGCCATGTTTTCCAATGTGCGACTTTTTTTGTAGGTTAGGAAAAAAAATATATGCGGGGGGCGGATGAAGGCGAATAGAAGGTGAACAAGTGGTATAAAAAATTTTGTGGTTACGTCCAGTGGAACATGGAGATGAGAAAAAAAAAGAACGCCCCTATAATACCGGATAAGTATACGATAAGTTTCTGGTGCACAACGTGACTCACTGTTGAAGTGGCAAAAGCATAAGAGGGAGGTAGCTAGAACGGCGCAGAAACGCCATTCGATTTTCTCAGACTTATCGACCCGTGGACACACGACTACTCCTAACCCCGCTCCCTTCTCTCGTGTATACGTCGCGAGTTCTCTTCACCAGCCACGAATAATACATAATTCCTTGCTTCGCGGTCGCGCACCCCTGTTCGGATCCATACATATATATATATATATATGTACCCATATAAAAAGAATATATATGCCGCGGCAGCACTTTTGGGGACACAGTCGCGCGAGTCCCTGACATCTCCTGAATCATCATTTTTTTTCATCGCCTCCCACACAGAAACTGTCTAACGATGGAATTTTCTCATTTGATAACCTCAAAATTACATAAAAATGTACGAAAAACAATCCTGCATTTTCAATAGTAGAATATCGTCCTTATCCCGAGAGAATTGTTTTTCATAACCTAAATGACTTCACCTTTTAATGAATTTTTTAGAACTAAAAACAGAGAATTGGCATTACGAAAGAAAGAAAAACGTGTGCTTGGAGCTTCTTGAAAATGTTTGAGCTCGAAAAATCCTCAAAAGTGAAGGAGAACCGTGTAGAAAAAGAGATTCCGCGCGATATACGGTCGAGACAGAATAAACATGGCGTCGCGAAGTTCGACGCTTACCCATGAGCCTCCGCGAGACTCGTCGTCCGCTGGATGCGCGCGCATACCTTCATTTCTCTCCGCGTACACGTGGAATTTGCCTGATTGCTCATTCTCGTGTGACTAAACGTGTTTTTTTTCCTTTCCACCCCTTGATGGAAATAAAAGCGTTCGGAAGGGAAAATGAATGTTGGGAAATGCAACGAAAAAAGCAACGGGAACGAGTGATAAATTCCGGGCGTCCACCGTCGTTCCTTTAAAGGCAACCCGATGTTTTTGGCTTTCAAAGCTCTCGCCTGAAGTTTCAGCTCGTTTCTACACGTGCTGCAGTGTTACTACCCCCTCCAAACTTCCGCACCCCCCTCCCCTCCAACCAAATATTCACTTTACTATTATACCAAGTAATTCGCACCTCTATCTTATTTTCTCTTTTTTTCCTCTTCCTCTTTCTCCCTCTTTCTCTTTCTCTCTGGCGTTTCAGAATTTTATGCGTGGTTATATGGGAAAAAAGACCATTTTTTTTGCTTAAAAGCGTTCACTGTGACTTTCAGCACTTTTACAAAAAAAAAAAAAAAACTTGAGGTTTCCCTCTCGGTGATTAACGTCACGAGGTCACGTCCTCAAGCGTGTCGCATTGAAAATATAACCTCTTAAGCTTTATTTATGTTTTTTTTTCGCTCTGCCCCACTGCTCACCCCGCTTTTTCTGTGCTTTGATAGCGTTGAAATTTTTTGTAAAAGGGAGGAAAAGCGCGTTTCGTGTGCCATTACGTTTTTTCCTTTATGAACTCTCGACTTAACCTCTTCTTTTCCATATGAAAGTAAACTAAATGGGACGTTAATGGAAAATATATTTGTAACACATTAAATATTCTACGATTAAGATATTTTCGAATTTTCGATTTTTTTTTGAACCCGGTACGACCTTTGAAACGTGCTCGGTTTTTGCCTTTTTTTGGCTTTGAAATTCTTGCCCACCCATGAAATTTTTTTTAAACTTTTTTTTCCGGGGAACACTTATGAGGGAGAGTATAAGTTTCGGTTTTGTTTTTTTTTAAGTTTCGCATGAATTTTTTTTCCAAAAATATTCAATTTTCTGAAAAAAAGCGACCGTATTTATCAAATGTAGCGTAACTCTGAAACTTTTGGGTTTTCGTGAAATCAATGAGAGGGTAAAAAGTTGCATATAATTATTCTGGATTCAATGAAATTTTTTCAGAATTTTTTTGCAAAATTTTTTTTTCGAAAATTTTTTGCTTTTAACGAGATATTTTTGAATCCTAACCAATCGGGTCTTTTACCTCATCACCGCGGGTTTTTCGATGGAAAAGCCGTGTAGATGAGGTTATTACATGAAAAAGCCGTATAGATGAGATAAGAGACCCGATTGTATAAGATAAAAAAACATCTCGTTGATAGAAAAAATGTACGAAAAAAAAATTTTGAACAAAATTATGAAAAAATTTAATTCAACCCAGAATAATCGTATGTAACTTTTTACCCTCTTAGTAATTTTACGAAAACCCAATAGTTTTAGAGTCACGGTACGTTTTATAAATATCGTCGTTTTTTGCGAAAAATTTAATATTTTTGTGGAAAAAAATCGTACTTTGTAAAAAACTTTTAAAAAAATAGAATTGAAGCTTGTGCTCCTCTCCACAAGTTTTCCACGCGAAAAACAGCTCGAAAAAAAATTTCCAAAGATCAAAGGGCCGCCTTAAAATGATGTTTTATGCATTTGATTATCAAATAAATAATTTTCATTCTATATAAAGAATAAAATAATTTTACAAATTAAATAAATGCTCAAATACAATAAATAAATGAATAAATAAATAAATACAGAAATAAATAAATAAACAAATAAATAAATGGTCAATCGATTGATGATTACATGGAGAATAATCTGAAATGTAATTTTGAAATTAATCAATACTGCAGTTCATAAAAAATTAATAGAAAAGTCAATCATATCATTGAATTCGATCGTGGAATTAAATGTATCAAATTAACAAAATATATTATCAATTGATTCACAAGTAAAGCAAGAATAATTTTCGAAAGCGCCTTGTAATAAAGTCAACACCAATAAAATTAATTAAAATCCAATGAACAATTACTCACCAAAGTTAAATTGACTAATCAAACATAATAAAATAGATTTCCAATCGATGGGAAAGTGCAGCGAGAATAATCTTGAAAGTAACGTTAAATGTCCGCAAAAATAGAGATAATAAAAACATAGACTACAAAATGAACGATTCAAGGTGGGTCAAACGTACAACTTGATTTACGACTACAGCAAGGACTCGCATCTTAAATCAAAGTAACGTTGAAAATTCGTCATTTCCCGCCACGTTATCGACTCGCGTCCGTGCGCATGAGCGTAAAGGACGAAAGGATGAGAGGCGCTCTTCCCTCCTTCGCCCCGCGCAGCCGCCCGCGCACTGCGCCGCGATGCGATGTACGAAGCGCGCGCGGTTCCCCCGAGCCGCCGTTTTCCGCCGCCGGCGGCGAGCGGCGGCTCGAGCGCCGCCATTACGAATCTTCGGGTACGGTCAAGCGACCCACCCAGCGCGGCGCAGCAGTACTGCGGTGGTTCCGAACAGCGACCGTTTGCGCGTCCCGTTTCACAAACGTAAAAACATATACACACACATAAATACATACACACACACACACACACAAAAACGCACACGCTGTGTTCTTAGCGCATAACGGGGAGAAGGAAATATTGAAAAGCGAATTTGCCGTCATAAAATATAAAAAGTAATTGAATCTAAACAATTAGCGAGAGAGAGAGAGAGAGAAAAAGGTACGGCGCTTCTGTGGCGCGCGCCAGTGTCTCGTTTTCGGTTCGCACGACTTTTTTTTTGTTTTTTCGTTCCCGAATGAAAAAAAGCCTCTATTGACATCTCGACTGTCCGAACGGTGTCGCGACATCGGCAGAACGGGATTTTTGTTTCGTGCGCGACGCGAGCCGGAGGGAGGACAGAGGGAGAGAGCGAGAGACGAGAAAAAACGTACTCGGACGGTAAAGACGTGAGAAATTGATTTTTTTTTCCTGCAAGTGTACGAAAAAAGACAACGAGGACGACGGATCTTCGGTGAGAAGGCTTGAGGCGAGCGGGTAGAGAGGAGATAAAAAAATAATACTGTAGTGCTGGGAATTTCTATAGTCCAGATGACGGGGATGCTGCTTCACGTTATTCTGGCGGCTCTTCTGGTCTGCCAGGCTCAGGTGAGTCAGAAATGAAAAAAAAAAAATTATCCTGCCATGTACCGCCCTTTGTTTAATTTATTTATGCCCTCTGTACTTGTCCAGATATATTTATGGTTTTTTTTTTTAACGAAAAGAAAAACGAGATAAATGGTTTTACAATGAACGTGCGGCTTATCGATCCTCGAACGGCTGAGGCACGTATATAGGGGTCATTCCATGTAAAATTGACCTCGTTTGAATCTGACCCCTTTCGATTTGGCTGAAATGTTTTTTTCCTTTTTCTAACCCGTTGAAAACATTTTTCAGGAAATTTTCAAAAATTTTTACCCAACCCAAAAAAAACATTTTTTTTTTTCAATTAGCTATAACTTCTTCAAAAATTCACCGATTGGGACGTTCTTTTTTTCAAAATTTTCGTCTTTAAATGTACTTTCCGAAAAAAAATACAAAAAAATACAAAAAATGTAATTTTCGAGAAAAATAATCTTTTTCGCGAAGTTGGCCAAATTCAATGTTTTTTTTTTCATGCAAAAAATACTTTGATCAATTGCGGAAAAAGTGCCGCTCAACATGGAGTGGGCCGCCATTTCCTTCTATTTTTGTCACTTTTTTTAACAAAAGTCAAAATTTTTTCGAGGATTACCACTTTCAATTTTATTTTTTCCAGAATTGAACAAGTATCTTTTGAGTGAAAACAAACATTTTTGAAAAAAAGCGTACTAATTAGTCCATTTTTGAAGAAGTTATATCTATTTGAAAAAAAAAAGTTATTTTTTGGGTTGGGTAAAAAAATTTGAAAATTTCCTGAAAAATGTTTTTAATGGGGTAGAAAAGGAAAACAAAATTTCAGCCAAATCGAAAGGGGTCGGGTTTAAAAGTGGTTGATTTGACATGGAACGCCCCATAGACTCTTCTAGCTGTACACCGCATTATGTTACGTTTTGCGAAAAATTTAATTTATAATTAAATACTTTCTTTTGCCGCTGTTATTATTATCATTATTAGACTGTAAATTTATATCAATATATTAAATTTGTTTTTCTTGGCGTTATTAACGTTGAAACCTAATTTTTGAGGAATTTAGACTTTAAAAAAAAATCCTACTGTAAATTATGAAATTTCTATTTTTTATGTTTTTAATGCTGGGAAAATAAATAAATCTTTGTTAATAAGTTAAGACCGAGATATGGACCGTTTGTAAAAAATATTTACTAAATAAAATATTGAATAGAAAAATTAAAATGCTAAATGGATGAACATAAAGCATGAGCAATTGTTATTATATAATCGAAATATCCTCTATTTTTTTTTAAATGATTGAAAAAGGTATTAAAACTCTCAAATGAACAATTATAAAATAAGCTACTGATATTTTTATATTAACTTGATTATAAACAAATTATATCTCCTAAAAATTAAATTGTTATTATTTCGTACCAAAAATCGTACTGTGAATTATAAAGTTCCAGGTACTATTTTTTTTTAAATGAAGTCAAATAATTGAATCTTTATTAATATGTTAAATCCAAGATATGGATCGTTCGTGAGAAAAATTTACTAAATAAAATAATTCAGATCCAGATGAGCAATTATTATTAAATATTCACCTGATTATCCTCAATTTCTTAAATTAAAGTTAGTAAAAAAATATTGAAACTCTTATATGAACAACTATTATTAATAAAATAAATTATTAATATTTTTATATCAACTTCATATAAACGAAGTAAACCTCCAAAAATTGAATTATTATTTTTATTGTCATTATTGTTTGAATCTAATCTTTAACCATCCGTCTGTTGTTAAATTTTGGGAGATCTGTACTATGGGTCGCTAAAGTCCTGCTAATGTTTTTTCTAATAAACGTCAAAAAAATCTGAAAATATTCTGAATTACTTTTATAACATTGTTTTTCATGATCCAATCATTTATTTAACCAAATAAATCCAAACAAATTTTTTTTACAATTTTTTTAATTGATTTGATTTGAAAATTTGGCTTGTGCCTTAAAAGACCCAGTGTAATACTGCGAAATTTGGTCTTTTCTGTTTAATGGAGGCGAAAAATCCTAGAATGATCAAATTTCGGGTTTTGATGCTTTTGACGAAAGCAATTTCCGAATTTGTGGAATGTGAGACCTTCCTTCGGTAAAAAGGGGATTCTATGGAAGGGGGAAGGACATGAGAGAAAGAAAATCTGTGGAATAAATCTCTCGCGTGTTGGGAATCGAGCAAGATTTCTCTCTCGAATGAGAGATGTACGAGGGTGATCGTGGGAGGATAGTCAGAGGTCAGAGCCGGAAAAAGCAAAATGCGTAGGGAGACCACTCGAGTAGGATTCAAGGGTCCTTCAAGGACTCTTCGTCTGGATCATCCGTCGGTAGTCTCATCCCTCCGGGAGGATGTTTAACTATTTTTTTTCTATTTAGACTCTTAAAAAGCATAGAAAACTATTTATTTATATATATATATTTATATATATATTAGGGTGAATCGAAAAAATTAAAAAACTGTTGGCTACCCGCAAAAATCAAAGATATCGTTGAAACAAAGGTCTGTGCAACGGTTCGATTTTTTGAATTTTTTTAGAGGGCGCGCGGGACGTTCAAAAACGCCATTTCAGCGTTAAATTTACTATATCACTGATTAACGGAAACAGATCATTCAAAAAATTCTGAATTTTTTATACAAGGTGCTCTTTCAAAGCCACATTTATTTAACATTAACAAATGGTTCATATATTGGAAAAAAATCTCTGAAAATCAATATTTTCACTATTTTTCAATTCATTAGATCATTAAATATTGATTTTTGTCTTCTAAAATATTTTTGTATTTCCTCCATCTTTTTTCTTGAAAAACTAAGTATCAGTATGGCTTGCAATGCGAAAATTGCTAAAAAATTAATATTTTTAAATTTATAAATTTCCAAAATAAATATTTATTTTTTAGCAATTTTTGCATTGTAAGCAATACTGATACCGAGTTTTACAAGAAAAAAGATGGTAGAAATAAAAAACGTGTTATAAGAAAAAAAACAATATGTAGTGGTATAATTAATTGAAAAATAGTGAAAATATTGATTTTTAGAGATTTATTTTTCGAATATATGAACCATTTGTTAAAGTTCAGTAAATGTGGGTCCCACGCGCCCTCTAAAAAAATTCAAAAAATCGAACCGTTGCACAGAGACCTTTGTTTCATCGATATCTTTGATTTTTGAGGGTAGCTAACAGTTTTTAATTTTTTCAATTCACCCTAATATTTATCTATTTATTTCGTCGACTAGAATTTCGAAAATTGTTCTTAGCGAAATTTTGATAAAATTTTCTTGGTGATAATGGTTGAAATTTTATTTTCTTTTTCAAAGGAAAATTCTTCCGTATGCAGAATGGTTTTTGTTTAAGAAAAATATTTATTATCGAATTTCTATTTCCAGCGAAAAGGATTAATATTATAAATTTAAATAAATTTTTTTTCTAAGATAAATTGTATAAAAATCTTCATTATAATTTGAAGGATTTTATTTATCAATGTCCATAAATTTATCTATTTATTTCGTCGTCTAGAACTGATTTAGAAAATTGTTATAAGCGCAATTTTGATAAAAAATTTCTTGGTGATTAGGGTTGAAATTAAATTTTCTTTAGCAAAGGAAAATTCTTCTGTTAGCAGAATCGTTTTTTGTTTAAAAATATATTTACTATCGAATTTCTATTTCCAGCGAAAAGGATTAATATTATAAATTCAAATAATTTTTTTTTGGTAAGATAAATGGTTTAAAAATGTTCATTATAATTTAAAGGACTTTTTTTTATCAATGTCCATAAATTTATCTATTTATTTCGTCGACTAGAATTGATTTGGAAAATTGTTTTTAGCGAAATTTTGATAAAAAAATTCTTAGCCATAACGGTTGAAATTTAATTTTCTTTAGCGAAGGAAAATTCTTCTGTTAGCACAATCGTTTTTTCTTTAAGAAAAATATTTATTATCGAATTTCTATTTCCAGCGAAAAGGACTAATATTATAAATTTAAAAAATATTTTTTCTGGTAAAGTAAATGGTTTAAAAATGTTCATTATAATTTAAAGGACTTTTTTTTATCAACTCTATCGCGTTTTATCCCACCCAAAAATATTGATGCTATTATTGTGATATTATGAGGAAAGGATCTTGAATGAAAATATTCTTACTCAGGATCGTTTCAATGTCCATATTGGAGCGTGAAAGAAAGTTGGTTCTTAACGGCATCCCTACTTAAGGTGCATTAGCTTTGCAGAGGCAAAAAGCCATCATGGATAATCCAACCGTGGCTTTTGCCTCCGTATAATCAGTGCATTAGCTTCAAAGTTGAAACGATATTTGACACGTTAATAACTCGCTCGGAAATCTCTCGATTTACCACTCGAGGCAATTGCTTCGAAAAAAAAAAATAGGAAAGTTTATTTTCATCCGATTTTCAATCCCTCTAGATTTTTTCATAAATTGGACAGGATATAAGAAATTTTTTTTACCATAAATTCAATTTCTTCCATTGAATCTGTCCTAAATACATTTACTTATACGTTTACTTATTTATATGGGGCGTTTCACGGAAAATCGACTTCGCCAGATTAAGTGAATATTTTCTTCGATATAACAACAATAATAACGATAAATATTTTTTTATATAATTTAATAATGTAATAAATATTCATAGTAATTAATAATCTCGAATTGAATAATTAATATTCTTCTATGCCAACTAAAATTAATTTTCGATTGAACGAAAAGTTTGATGATTTGAATTTTTTTTTTCTATTTTAAATTCCTTCGGTGGATTGAAAAAATCGTTGAGCCACAAACGTGAATATTTTTTTTTCGATACTGAATTTTCTTTCGCCGTGAATAATAATTGGTATGAAAAATGAACAGGGTTGCGAAATTTTTAATGAAAAGTAATGCATTAACCATTACTTTTTTAATGGCTAATAAAATTAATTTCCATTAACCATTAAAATTTAATGGTTAGTGGAAATTATTTTCATTAATCATTAAAATTAAATGGTTAATGGAGTTATTTTCATGACCCATTAACCATTAAAATTTAATGGTTAATGGATATTATTTTCATTAAACATTAAGATTATTTCCATTAACCATTAAATGTTAATGGTTAATGATAATGCAATTGCATTAAAAAAAGTAATGCATTATTTGCAACCCTGCCCATTACAATGTAGTGTGTAATAGAAAAAAATCCCATTACCCATTGCAATGTAATGTGTTATGGAAAAAACTTTGATTGCAATTTTGGGAATGGAAAAATATAGATGAATAAATTATTACAATTTTGCATTACATGGTATAATTATAAAAAGCATCTATATTATTATTGCAATGTAATGTGTAATAGGCAAAACTTTGATTGCAATTTTGGGAAAGGAAAAATATAGATAAATAAATTATTGCAATTTTGCATTACATTTTATTGACTTAGGGCTTAGATTTTCACCTTAAATTCTAAAAAGCATCTATATTATAATTCTAAAAATCTAAGTCTTAAGTCAATAAAATGTAATGCAAAACTGCAATAATTTATTCATCTATATTTTTCCATTCCCAAAATTGCAATCAAAGTTTTGTCCATTACACATTACATTGCAATGGGTAATGGAAATTTTTTCTATTACACACTACATTGTAATGGGCAGGGTTGCAAATAATGCATTACTTTTTTTAATGCAATTGCATTTTCATTAACCATTAATCATTAACCATTAAAATTTAATGGATAATGAAAATAATTTCCATCAATCATTTAATTTTAATGGTTAATGAAAATAATTGCCATTAACCATTACATTTTAATGGTTATTGAAAATAATTGCCATTAACCATTAAAATTTCCATTAACCATTAAATTATTTCCAATAACCATTAACCATTAATGGTTAATGAAAATGCAAATGCATTTTAAAAAAAGTAATGCATTACTTGCAACCTTGAAAATGGATTTAAAGGGGTTTTAAAGATTGTCCAAATAGCGGAGAAAAAATTGATGTATGAAGTTCAAGATCCCGTCCATTTGGCGTGAAATTCCCCATATATATGTGTTAGTAGAAAAAAAAAATTTATGCGGCTTGGCTGATAGACTCACCGCTCATTCTTTGTCTCTTAGCTCATTCTTAAGTCATTCTTCAGTGCGTAATCTCGTCGAGAATCAAGTGGCTCGTTGAAAAATCAAATTCCAGAATTTTCTCGACAATCCCATTTTTTATCGTCATCGTCATTGCGAAGAATCCAGTGCGAGATAGAGAGCCATAAAAAATGACAACGGACAAAAATGACCCTGGAACAAAAAATCGTTCAATATTAGAAAAAATACTATAGTCAAATTTTTTTAAATTAAAATATGTTTTGAAACATTCAGTCTTTTTTTAATTTTAAACCCAATAATAATTTCTTGCGATAATTAGGCTTCATTAAAAATATTTTTTAATTATTGAACATTGCATCTTGCATAAATAAATTTCAGAAATTGAATATTTTAGTGATTTATGTAATAATAAAAAATTTTCATCGGGGTGGAAAAGGTTTATTGAGAATCGATAAATAAAAAAAAAAAATAATAATAATAAAAATCCTTTTGTGGATACGAAAATTCAATTAATTAATTAATTTGATTGAACATATTTCAATCAGCATCGACGTGATTGCAAGACGACTTTTCAACCATCGAATTATTCAATTTACGTTTTTTTTAAATTATCAATAATATGAAGCATTTTGCATAATTGAACTTTACAAAAAAAAAAAAAAAACCCTATTAATTCACTTAATTGGAATCCGAGTGGGAAATGTATTTTGAATATCGATAAATTGGAGAAATTGAATTTAGAAAAATCTTTTGTCGGACATTAAAGTCGAATATTATTAACGAGTTAAGAAAAAAAAAAAATATGGATCACCTTAATTCGTTTGACTATAAAATCTACTCTCGCAGTTCATATCGAATTCAAGGTGGTTTATTTATCGCAAAAATCATTATTTTCCCTCTATTCTCAAAACATTTTCAAAAAATTTCATTTTCACACTTTCCAACACTAAAATGAAATTTTTTTTTTGCCACAAAAAAATTGTATCAGAAAACAATATTTCTCAAAACATCCCTTGTAATATGCACTATAAAAAAAAAATACAGGTTGACTGAAACCAGAATAAAAAAAAAAAAATTTAAATTTACATTAAAATTAACTTATATTATTTTTAATTAAAATTTTTAAAAATTTTACATTCAATAATTTTTGATATTATAAGTCGTGATTGCGGTAAAATTGAGAATGTGTGCGACGTGGGATAAATTTTTTTGGCGAAAATGAAATTTTCGTGGAAAAAGGGTGGTCCATTTTGCCCAATGGGCCCATTTTTTCGTCTCTCTTTAGACTTTTACGATTGGGAGTGCCTTTCCGTGTTACGATTTCCGACTATAACTAAAGTCAGTCAATGCCCTCATATTTGCCGTTCAAAAGCGCGAGTTACGCCCTTTTTGTTTTCAGCGATTGTGATAGAGACCAGGGGATGAAGGTAGAATGAGGCAGACGAATATTCACAATGTATACGACAGCACTAGACTGTGCACTATATTCCAACGATTAATTCGATTATACGACAGAGCTATATATTCCCATAGGGAGGTTCAGCGCTCCCCGGGAAAACGGAGCACCCTAACAATATATGAGGCATTCCGCGTCAAGTCAGCCAGCCCATTTTTTGAAATCGTCAAAAATCGCATACAAATTTTTGGAAAGTAGTTCCAACTATCAAGAAAATTTGTGATTTTTTTCAGATTTTTAAATTACATTTTTTAGCCGGAAAAAAAATACAAAAAATTCGTTTGTCCCATTTTGTAACTCGAAAATTATTCATCGCATGAAAAAAAAAGTAGAACATAAAATTTAGGATTTTCAACGTGCTTTTCACTGAAATTTTTTACAAACTCCTCCGAAAGCTCTATATGCAATTTTCGGAGCAAATAATGTTTTGATATTTTTTTTTCTCAGAGGTGACATCTTCGATTCGTCTGTAGTTCAAACGGTTTTTTACTTGATATATTTACAGACTATGAAAAAATTGGCGTAGTGCAGAATCCGTTATTTCAAGTGCATTTTTATCGATACAATCTATCATTATAGAGTGATTTAACGAAATAGTGTAGATATTGATATTTTATCATTATTAATCGTAGACAGGGAAAAATAATAAAATAATTTCGTTTTGATACTGCGAAGACGATTCCAGGAACAAAGCAGTAGCTTCATTCCCAAAAATCATGCCCACATCGAACTAAAAAAGTACTCATTGGCCATAGAAAGGTCGGTGTATCCAAAGAGGGTAAATTCATTATTTTTTGCAATCGAGGGACGCGAGTAGCCTTTGACTCAAATTTGAATAGACTTTATCGGTGTACATGGGTCCATTGATAAAAGTTTATTAAAATGTACAAAAAGATATAAAAAAAAATAAAAATGAAAAAAGTTTGAAAAATTGAAAAAGTACAAAAAATAAACAAAAATGTGGGCTTTAGAAAATATCTATGGACAGTCTCAATCCTGTTAATGCACAGAGAAAATTGTGTATTCGTTTGGGATGAAAAACGCATGGGAAGGAATGGATTCTCCACTGAGCCAATTTTTTTAAAGTCTGTAAATGTATTAAATAAGAAGCTGTTTGAACTACGGACAAATCGAAGATGTCAATTCTGAGAAAAAAAAATATCAAAACATTATTTGCTCCGAAAATGGCATATAGAGCTTTCGGAGGAGTTCGTAAAAAATTTCAGTGAAAAGTACGTTGAAAATCGTAAATTTCATGTTGTACTTTGTTTTTTCGTACGATGAATAATTTTCGAGTTACGTTATGGAACAAGAAAATTTTTTGTATTTTTTTCCGGCCTAAATATGTAATATAAAAATCTGAAAAAAATCACGAATTTTCTTGACAGTTAGAACTACTTTCTAAAAATTTGTATGGGATTTTTGGTGATTTCAAAAAATGGGGTGGCCGACTTGACGTGGAATGCTTCATATACATACATACATATATATACGATTTGGAATCTTAATCCCTTTATCCAATTACGAGCAACGAACTCTCCACCAGTGACACTTTCGAGAACGTTTTGTCGCTATTTATAAACAAGAAACGTGTTCTATTTAAAATGTTCCACCCCTTTTATTGTTAACAATGTTTTTTTAGTTATTAATGATCCCTGTGATATAACAATGTGATGAATATTTTTCGTTAATCCCTAAAAAAGTGTATTTGAATTTTTCATCTAACTCAATAAAAAAAAATAAAAATAAAAAGAAATGTCCAAATTCCGAAATTTGGGCAGTTTTTGAAATTTACCTACCAAAATTGTGGTTTTTATTTTTTGTATGGTCTCCGGGAGTGTTTTATGAGAATCGAGGAGCAAAAGTAAATTTGTATGGCTCCAACTTCCCTTCAAAATTATTAATATTATGAATTATTTATATTATTTTTTATTTATATTTTCATTTATTTATATTATTTATTTATATTAATTTTAATTAATTTTTGGCCTGAAATTTGTTTTCAGGAAGATTATTGGAATTATGAAATTCTCTTGATTAAAAATTTTCTTTAAATATTGGTTTTTTACTTCTTTGGTACTTTGTCCTATTTTCTTTGCGAAAAATTGAGATTTTGTTTGAGCTATTTTTTTTTTACTGTGCGTCCATCTTGAAACTAGCGCAATGATTCACGACCCTTGAAAGGGAGAAAATTGCAGCAGCAGCAATATCGTCACTCACTTTACTTTCTGCTGCATGTTGCCTTTGTCAGTCTCGTGAAACGCAATAAAAAAAAAATAAAAGAGACAGCGATCGATTGCGACTGTGCGGCACGTTCCGGAGGTTTTGCTGGGGCTCGATGAGAAACTCCCACGCGAATGGTGTGTACGCGATGTTTCATGAAGAATAAATTTTTCAAAAAATTTTACAATTTTTCAAAAATTTTTACAATTTTTCAAAAATTTTTACAATTTTTCAAAATTTTTTACAATTTTTCAAAAATGTTTACAATTTTTCATTTGGAAAACATTTCCCGAATGGAATTCACGAAACCCAAACCCATTTCTTTTCGACCGATGTCCTGTAATCCTTGTTACACTATTATTATTATTATTATTATTTAAAAAAATTCAATAATTTTTGAAGCATCGCTGGTTAAATTTTTTTATTTATCTTAGCACCATTTGTCTTTGTAGTAAATTTTGTACGAGTAAAAAAAATAAATATGGAAAAATTGTGTATTTTTATAACGATGAAATTTTTAAAAATCATTACAGCGAAGGAAATTTTATTTTTCAAAATTTTTTTGAGATTGGAAATATTTGTTTTCCCGCAAAATTGACACAAGTGGGAGAACAATTGGATTTTCTGCTCGACTGGATAATTTTTGATATATTTTTTTAAAATGTTAAATCGAATATTGGTTTAAATATTTAATTGAATGTTTGATTAAACATCGCATTCAATGGTAAATATAACATTGAATCAAATAATGAATATTAATTAATTTTGTTCAACCAAGTGGGAAATGTAAATGAAGTATCGATGAATTGGAAAAATTAAATTTATAAAAATCATTTAGAGAACATGAATGTTCCAATTATTTAATTAATTAAATAAAAATATTTCTATCAGCATCGACGTGATTGCAAGAAGATTTTTCAATCATCGAATAATTAAATTTGCCTTTTTATTAAATTACAAATCATTATATATTGCTTTTTTTGTTATTAAATTTCACAAATCAAACATCCCAGTGAATTCCCATAATTATACAACTTTAGTAGCACTCAAAAAAGCATAGTGGCACTATCCTTCCATTTTCCATTTTTTTTTACTAAAATTCAAAATTTTGTATTTTTGAAACAAAAACACCATCTTGAAAATTTCAGGATCTTTTAAGATCAACACAAGGTATCATATAAAAAAAAACTAACCAAAAATTTAATGTTGATCGTGATTTTTAAAAATTCAAAAATTTATATTTTTGAAAATAAAAGAACACCTCTTCGAAAATTTTAGGATCTTTTAAGATCAGTACAAGGTATTATATTTAAAAAAATTAAACCAAAAATAAAATATGGAACTTGGATTTTCACGATTTTTGAAAATTCAAAATTCTCCAAATTCATCATTTTTCAACATTTTTTTTTCGACATTTTTTTTTTTCGTACCCTCAAGTATACTCTTCAAAACGAATTCGGAACGATTTTTTGTAACTATAATAGTTTTCGAGATATTTGAAAAATAAAGTTGAAAGATTTTAAAATTGTGAAATTTGAAATTTTTAATAATTTTTGAAAAAAAAATTTTTAATTTTTTTCCTTCGGTAGAAATCCATTTTATTGAGAACGAGAACTTCTAACCAAATTTCATCGAAATTGAGAGGAATCGATTCCAACTCTTGGTCGATTTGACATGGAATGACCCATATAAATTGAAGATTTTTTTTCTATGACTATATATAAAACAATTTTTATTTTTCGTAAAACAAATTTAAAAATTAAAAAATGGCAGAGACATGTGCTGTTTATCAAGAGCCTTTTTTTCAAACTTCTCGCCGATAGTGGAATTTTTATCTCTCTCACATATCGTTAGAAAAAAAAATTAGTTTTTGTTAATAAAGGCAGCCGAGGTGCAGCAGAGGATAAAAATTTAACAATTTTTTTTTGCAGCAATAACTTGCTTTACTTTCTTCAAAATGTTATAACTTCAAAAATAATGAGAATTTCGACATGAAAAAATGTTTAAATAATTGTCTGAAGTATGAATAATCAATTTAGCAACAACAACAAAATACAAAAAATATAACAATAAATAAACAACAAATATTTGGAAAAACCAAAATTGCATGATGGTGTGAATAATAAAAAAATATTTAATTAGGGGATGCTAGATTTATATTAATTTTTTTTTACAGAATTACCCATATATGAAAATAGGTTGGTTCAGGGTACAATATCAGAGCCTACAGTGCTCGTACATGAGCAGAAAGTGTACTACGAACGTAGGAACAAGCATCGACCCATCGAGAGATCGATATACCGCACTGTGAATTTTCTTCGTATCCCGCAAGCGTGCACCTCAATGCGGCTGGGAAACATTATCCGGTGGCGAAAAAAAAACAATAAAAATATAAGCCGCCTCTCGTATCTGCGACAGCCAGTACCGGTAACTTTGGACATCTGTCGACTAAAACGTCAATCGAAATTAAAAAAAAAAGAGAGACCAAACCACACACATGATCCAATACGAGATTTTCTCTTATATCATTTTTCCAATAAACACCGACATTTGCCGCTCGATGTACTAAAATGACATTTATGAGACGGCAATCTCTGGAACCCCGATTTTACACACCAAAAAAAACGACAAAAAAAGTTCCACCCGTTGCATCTATATATCCATAAAAATAGACGAATATATAGTTGCAGAAATAATTTGCAACCCTTAAATATGTGATTCCAGGGTAATTTTTTTTCGATATTACTATTAGGCTAAAAAAATTAGGCTAAAAATGTAGGCTAAAAATGTAGGCTAAAAATGTAGGCTAAAAATATAGGCTAAAAATGTAGGCTAAAAATGTAGGCTAAAATGTAGGCTAAAAATGTAGGCTAAAAATGTAGGCTAAAAATGTAGGCTAAAAATATAGGCTAAAAATGTAGGCTAAAAATGTAGGCTAAAAATATAGGCTAAAAATGTAGGCTAAAAATGTAGGCTAAAATGTAGGCTAAAAATGTAGGCTCAAAAAATGCTGTAATCTGAGGGGGGCTGTTTCTGCAGATTGGAGTCACGAGAGTTGCCATTTTTGGTTTGAATAATAAGGATGAAAATCAAAATGACTGCTAAATTAAGTGCTAATTAATCCTCGATGATAATCGAGTGTAGGTGTTTTTTTTTTATTGTCCCTTTTATGAACTCAACTAACTTCGATGGTTACCGAAATACCAAAATCTGTACGGGCGAAAAATAATTGTGATTATCGGAAGGGTCAATTTTGTCCGTGAACAGGGTGAATTGGAATTGGCGACGCCGATCCGAGATCGTATAATGTCTATTGCCCACGTTTATACCCTCGCTTTGATTATTATATCCATGCGGTCGTGTATTGCGTCGCTCCACATTACGATTGGCGATTCTGCAACGGAATCCAGACGCGGCTCGCGTTTATTAATCAATTATCAAGTTAACGCCGCTGCGTTTTGCGTCGATGTACGTGTAAAGGCTCGCAAGAACGCTCATGGGCGATTGTAACAAGGCGTAAACCTACTAATGCACGCGCTAACACGCTGATATGAGCATTAAGATGCTCTTATATGACTGATTGGCGAAATGTACACGCTAACTTTCAAATGAGCACACTAATCACTTAATGCACACACTAACATCGCAATACACAAAACTAACTGGCTAAAATACACACTAATATGCTAATACACAGATTAGTACGCTAATTTAATACGCTAATAATTGTGTGAGCTAACTAATGAGTGAATACTCACGCTAAAATGTTCGTATACTAACATGCTAATGTGCACATTAACTAACTAATAACTAATCCACACTAACTAACTAATGTGCACTCTGATGTGGCGATCTTGCGATGAGTAGGCTACTAAATACACTAATATACTAATTATCAGATTAGTAGGCTAATTTACACCCGATAAATTTGTTTGAGCTAACTAATGAGTGAATGCTCACACTAAAATGTTCGTATACTAACTAACGTGCTAATGTGCACATTAGCTAACTAATAACTAATAACTAAAGGGCACTAACTAACTAACGTGCATCCTGACGTAGCGATCTTGCGATTAGCAGACTACTAAATACACTAATATGCTAATTATCAGATTCGAAGGCTAATTTACACTCTATAAATTTGTTTGAGCTAACTAATGAGCGAATGCTCACACTAAAATGTTTGTATACTAACTAACGTGCTAATGTGTACATTAACTAACTATTAACTAATAACTAAAGCACACTAACTAACTAATGTGCACTCTGACGTAACGATCTTGCGATTAGCAGACTATTAAATACACTAACATGCTAATTGTCATATTAGTAGGCTAATTTACACTATTTATTGTCTGATCTAACTAATAAGTGAATGCTCACACTAAAATCTTCATACTAATTAACATGCCAATGTGCACATTGGCTAACTAATAATTAAAGGGCACTAACTAATATGCTCATGAGGACATTAGCTAACTAATAACTAAATGGCACTAACTAACTAACGTGTACTCTAACATAGCGATCTTGAGATTAGCAGGCTACTAAATATACCAACATGCTAATTGACAGATTAGTAGGCTAATTTACACGCTAATAATTGTATAGGCTCACTAATCAGTGAATAAACGAACTAAAATGTCCCTAAACTTACTAACATGCATACTAATGTGCACACACTAACATGCTAAAATACAAACTAACATGCCGATACAGAAGTTAACTGACTAAAGTACACATTAGGATGCTAAAATGCGCACTATCGTGCCAATTCCCAGATTAGTAGGCTAATGTACCTGCTAATAATGAAATAAGTGAACTAACGAGTAACAGCACACACTAAAATGTTCGTATACTTACCTAACATTCCAATATTCTAACTAACGTACTAAAGTACCCATAAACAAGTTAGAATGCAAACTAATACAGTAATACGTCGACTAGTAGGGTAAATAGCTATAACCCCGTAAATTATTGGAAGTTAGAAATTTTCTTTCAAGGATATACCTTTAAGGTCTAAACTTTAGGAACGTGCAGAAAAAAATTCATTCCTTCAAAATTCTAGACCAAAATACTTAAGAGGGTTGTTTTTATATTTCGTCGAGTGGATAAACGGTAGAGTTGTTCGTCGGTGGAGTGATAACCGGTAAAGATGTAAATGCGCCGCCCTCATTGTACACGTCATCAGACCACACTGTGATCGCTCGACGTATAAATTGCAGATATAAACTTACAGCAGCGTTTGTTTATGCGTTCCAGGGGCGCGGCACAAATTTGCCATCTGTCGTGCGGTTTCGCTGTGCACATGCAAAAAAAGAGACGGAAAAAGAAAGAGAGTGTGTGTGTGTGAGAGAGAGAGAGAGAGAGAGAGAGAGAGAGAGAGAGAGAGAGAGAACAAGTCCTCTCACGCCATCAGACGTTCACCGCACTTCGTTGCAGTTATTAGAATTTCAAATTTCCGCGCCTCTCGCTCTTCCGCGCGCCATCTCTCCTCCGCGTCGTTGACTAAAGGCGCGCCAGCGCCTCTAGCGGCAGGAAATTGCACCAAGGCGCGATCTTTTTTTTCAATTCTCGATTCTTCGGCCTGATTCGATGCAGCGCTTGGAATCAAAATGAATTCTAACCCCTCCAACTCTCCGCTCACATAACCCTCAAATTTTTTCGAGAACTTGACTCCGCCATTGCGGTTTATCCCGAGTCAAATGACGATCTATTCATTTCTCTTGTTTGGCGATAAAATTTTTCAATGTCAGGACTTTTCTTTTTTTATAATTTCGTCTGCAAAGTACTTGGAGATTTTTCGTTACTCTTTGTTATTTTTCGTTTATTCCATCAGGTTTTTTTTCGTACGTAATTGGGTTTGTTTTTCAAATAAATAAAAAATTACAAAAAAATGGAAGAAAGAAAATGCTAAAAATGGACGTTGCACGCCACTCGCCGGTGAGTGGATATTTAAATTCCAATTTGAATGAATTCCGCGCGTATAATGGAAGTAGACATGGGGGCGAGGGCATTTTATTCATATATTCTGAATTCTAACATGCTTCGCAATATCCTATATAGATATAATATATATATATATATATATATATATATATATATATCGTATATATAGTAGATCAACTTTTGCATGTACTCGAGAAGAAGAAGAGTGAGAATTCTCTATCAAGAAAATTGGATAAACCGATTTTTCATACATACCAACAAGAGTCAAGAGCCTTGAGTTCTTTTTTTTTTATTGAAATTTTCTATTAACAATGCTGTAGAATTATGTTCACGCGTTTTGCCCTCACGGTTCGCGAATTTTCATTTATCGAAATAATCAATTCAATCAATAGAATACAGGAAACCAATGGGCCATTTTTTTCATCATTGTTAGTAATATCTTAGCAACATTAACTTTAATTAATAATAAATCATAATAATCTAATTTAGCAACATTCGGCATGCCACAAACAACAATTAACAATAATAATATTACTCAAAAATTATTGATAAATTGTTTAAACAATTTATTAATAACTTTTGGGCAATATTATTATTGATAATTGTTGTTTATAACACGCCAAATGTTGCTGAATTTTTTCAGATTTTCAATAAGATAAAGTGATTTAACCCTCGTTCCATGTTATTAATATTTTTAGTATTTTTTTTCATGTTAACAAATTGAAAATCCATCAAAAAAGTTTAGGGGATGGTCTTTTCAATTCTTTATTGTAATTTACGAAAGAAAGATGGCGAATTTATCAAAATCGAAAATGCTCCATTTCCCATTTTGTTGATATTAAACTTTGAGTCCTGTTTTCATGGTTTTACGTCGCTGTCCTCTGAACCAGGTCATTTTTTTTAGGTTTCATCGAGGTAACTCATTTAATCTTTATTCCAGTTCACCTCATTTCCCGTTTGAACAGAGAAAAAAATGACACGGAAATATGAGGAAAGCAAAATGGTTTCACGAAAAAGTCTTCTTAACGTGCAATTAGGCACGATTTTTTTTTTAACGTAGAGGGTGTACAGCCTCGTTAGCGTTTATAATAATAACTAAGGGAAAGAGAGAGGGAGAACAGCAAGAGTTTCTATCAAACCTATTCAAGATCCAGTGACGGGTTGGCGCTGTTTTTTAATTTACCGCAGACTTAACGAGGCTGCAGCACGAAACAACATAAATATATATATTAATATAAATATATATTTAGAGAGAGGGAGGGAAAGAGGAAGCACATATATATAGTTCAGACCTGCTTAACCCAAAATTCCCGTGAATTCGCAGAACTTAAAACAAAACTATAGCGGCGTAATCCTTCGTTGGTCCTTAGGGCCAAGAATCGACCCTGCGCCAGCGGCCGTCGTTTGTACTAAAAAAGCGCGGGAGATTTGAACGATTCGAATTGTGTTAAAGCGACAAAGCTTGTTTGAGTAAGTAAAAAAGGATTGTTAATCAGAGAATGGAGATTAAAATGACGAGAGAGAGTTTGATATGGAGCAAGGTTGAAAGATCAACAAAATATTTCATCGCGCGATCCTCGAACGAGTCTCGCAGGTTTTGCATACAAATGCTCCTGCGTTCAAACAATTCGCTCAGCATCAGCTGCTAACTCATTAGGAGACTTTACGAAACAGGCGTTAATTAATAGTTAGAGACGTTCGCAAAACCCACTTGATAATCGGGGGAGGTCACATAAATTCTCTCTGCTCGACAAACACTTTGGAGAATGTAAATGTAATGCCAATAACGATGTTCAAATTTGAACATGAGCACTTGAAATTTCGCTATTTTGAGGTTTCTGAAAAGTCCCCCAAAAATGATACGATTTTTTTTCTTCTTTAAAACTATTTAAGACGTTATTTTGATAGGAAATTTTTTGCTGATTGTAAATCATGTGAAATTTTTGTCAAAAAAAATCCATTCATGAAAAAACCAAACAATAAACTAAACAAATGTTGTTGAATAAAATTCCATAAAATTTAGAACTTTCCAAAAAACTCTTTATTATCGATAAAACGAAGTTTCAACTGCTACGGCATTATCAACGCCTCGACAGCGTCGAACCATTTTCAATATGCACATATAATATATATGGGGCATTCCACGCCAATTCGACTACTTTAGAACTCGACCCTTTTCGATTTGGCTGAAACTTTTTTATTTTTTTTTACCCTATCGAAAACATTTTTCAGAATTTTTTCAAATTTTTACACCCAGCCGATAAAAAATTATAAATTTTTCAAAAAAATTTGCTTTTCATTTTTCAAATAGCTATAACTTTCTCAAAAATTGACGTATCGGGACAATTTTTTTTTCAATTTTTTTGTTTTTTAATGTACTTTACGAAAAAAAACTCGATGATTACCATTTTTGATTTTTTTTCTTTTTATTGTATCAACCTTTGACATTTTCTGTAAATCCTCGAATTTTTTCAGAATGGTGTTTTTTCGATTTGTATTTTTTTTTTCCAATTAAAAAAAAAACTTTCTTTCAACTAGCCTTATTTCTCATAACACCATTCTGCAAATTTTTGAGGGTGTTCAGAGGACTTCCAAACTTGAAAAAAAAATAAAAAACAAAAATTGAAAATGGTAATCATCGAGAAATTTTCGATTTTTTCCGAAAATCTAAAAAAAACGATGAAGATGGGTTTTTATAATTTTTTTATATTTTTTTTCAAAAAGTACATTGAAAAACAAAAATTTTGAAAAAAAAATCGTCCCGATACGGCACATTTTGAAAAAGTTATAGCTATTTGAAAAATAAAAAGCCAATTTTTTTGAAAAATTTATAACGTTTTATCGGCTGGGTGTAAAAATTTGAAAAAATTCTGAAAAATGTTTTTGATAGGGTAAAAAAAGATAAAAAAGTTTCAGCCAAATCGAAAAGGGTCGGGTTCTAAGGTGGTCGATTTGGCGTGGAATGCCCCATATATAAGAGTCACCACTGATCTAAGTGGATTTACTTAATGGATTTACAAAGCGGATATCTACGAGCAACTATAAGGAGCTTCGGTTACACGCAAGACCGCAAGTCCACCAGGCAGCGAATGACTTATTTCGAGAATTAAAAAAAAAAATCCGGTAAAAAGGTTACTCGAAATACTCCAAACAGTAAAAAAAGGTAATACCAAACAAGAAACCTAAAAAAGTAGCCATGATCAAAATAGAACTCTCCTCCGTATCGAGTAATCTATTGGAAATTTGATGTCAAAGACTTTTCAAAAAAAAAAAAAACAAAAACCAAAAACGATCTACAAAAGAATCTTTAAAGAAGTCACCTCTCGATATCTCCTTTTCCCTATTATAAAGTCGGGAAAGACGATAATTGTGCGCAGAGGAAAAAAGCCAATGGGGTGCAAGAAGCGAAGCTAGAGAATGAAAAAAGGGGAGGAAACGAGGTAGAAGAAACGTAGAAAGAAAATTAATCGAAAAAAAACGATGGTTTGAGGTGGGGAGGTGAGACGGAGGGACGACGAGGATCAGAAGAAAAGTTTGCAATGTCGTGGCGTTGGATCTTTGCCTTCGACCCCTTAGCAAAGGGGTGGCAAACACTTGGGGCATGGAAGCTCGGGTTTTGCTCCCCTCTGTCGCAGGCGCAACTTGACTCTTTTGCAGCGTTAGCATGGAATCGCCAACTCCACAATACGAAGCTTGGAACTCGCGATATTTTGTGCAGCAGTTTGCAAAGGGACGCCAAGAATTCCAGGTCACAATGGGCTTGTGCACACAGGGAAAAGAGGCGAGAAACGTTCTATATGTAAAACAAAACCAGAGAGAGGGAGAGAGAGAGTTTCGAGCATTTGAAATGCGAGCAGAACGACCAAGAGATGTGCTGATCTCACCTGGTTTGGGTTTCTTTGTGCATCAGAAATAGACGCGGAGACTCTCGTTCGGACAAGTGAACGGTGAGCCCTTTGCTCGTGTTCGAAGAAGCCTCGATATACAGAGTATTGTAATGTATAGTCCGGACAGGTCATCACTTTGAATTTCTGCCGAGCGAATTCCGGCTGATGACGTTGAATCGATTTTTTTCGACAAGGAAGCACAAAAAGCCGCGTGAATAGTCCAATAACGATGGCAATCACTTCTGGACTTGTTTTTCAATGGGAAACTAACCAAGTCGATCAGATAAGCTAAAAAAATTGACCTTGAAGAATGCTTCCTAAAGTATAGTTCAGTTTGATCAAGACTCCATTTCACAGGAAAGGGAAACCTATCTGGGCATCAACCAAAAGATGACATCAAGCTCGAACGTATAAGCTCTTAAAGTATAGTTCAGTTTGATCAAGACTCCATTTCACAGGGAAGGGAAACCTACCTGGCATCAACCAAAAGAGGAAACCAAGCTCGAACTATGATGATAAAAGTATTCAGACCCAATTGGCAATCAGTTCTGGACTTGTTTCTGAATGGGAAACCAACCAAGTCGATCAGATAAGCTAAAAAAATTGAGCTTGAAGAATGTCTCCTAAAGTATAGTTCAGCTTGATCAAGACTCCATTTCACAGGGAAGGGAAACCTATCTGGCGTCAACCAAAAGATGGAACCAAGCTCAAACAATGATGATAAAATTATTCAGACCGAATTGGCAATCAGTTCTGGACTTGTTTCTGAATGGTAAACCAACCAAGTCGATCAGATAAGCTAAAAAAATTGACCTTGAATAATGCTTCCGAAAGTATAGTTCAGTTTGATCAAGACTCCATTTCACAGGGAAGGGAAACCTATCTGGCATCAACCAAAAGAGGAAACCAAGCTCAAACAATGATGATAAAAGTATTCAGACCCAATTGGCAATCAGTTCTGGGCTTGTTTCTGAATGGGAAACCAACTAAGTCGATCAGATAAGCTTAAAAAATTGAGCTTGAAGAATGTCTCCTAAAGTATAGTTCAGCTTGATCAAGACTCCATTTCACAGGGAAGGGAAACCTATCTGGCGTCAACCAAAAGAGGAAACCAAGCTCGAACAATGATGATAAAAGTATTCAGACCCAATTGGCAATCAGTTCTGGACTTGTTTCTGAATGGGAAACCAACCAAGTCGATCAGATAAGCTAAAAAATTGAGCTTCAAGAATGCCTCCTAAAGTATCGTTCAGCTTGATCAAGACTCCAGTTCACAGGGAAGGGAAACCTACCTGGCATCAACCAAAAGATGAAACCAAGCTCGAACTATGATGATAAAAGTATTCAGACCCAATTGGCAATCAGATCTGGACTTGTTTCTGAATGGGAAACCAACCAAGCTAAAAAAATTGAGCTTGGAGAATGCCTCTTAAAGTATAGTTCAGTTTGATCAAGACTCCATTTCACAGGGAAGGGAAACCTATCTAGCATCAACCAAAAGAGGAAACCAAGCTCGAACTATGATGATAAAAGTATTCAGACCCAATTGGCAATCAGTTCTGGACTTGTTTCTGAATGGGAAACCAACCAAGTCGATCAGATAAGCTAAACAAATTGACCTTGAAGAATGCTTCCTAAAATAGAGTTAAACTGGATTCGGGCTCCAATTCACAGGGAAGGGAAACCTTCCTGGCATCACCCAAAAGAGGAAACCAAGCTCAAACTATGATAATAAAAGTATTCAGACCCAATTGGCAATCAGTTCTGGACTTGTTTCTGAATGGGAAACCAACCAAGTCGATCAGATAAGTTAAAACAATTGAGCTTCAAGAATGCCTCTTAAAGTATAGTTCAGCTTGATTCGGACTCCATTTCACAGGGAAGGAAAACCTACCTAGCATCAACCAAAAGAGGAAACCAAGCTCAAACTATGATGATAAAAGTATTCAGACCCAATGGGCAATCAGTTCTGGACTTGTTTCCGAATGGAAAACCAACCAAGTCGATCAGATAAGCTAAAAAGATTGACCTTGAAGAATGCTTCCTAAAGTATAGTCCAGCTTGATCAAGACTCCATTTCACAGGGAAGGGAAACCTATCTGGCATCAACCAACAGAGGAAACCAAGCTCAAACAATGATGATAAAAGTATTCAGACCCAATTGGCAATCAGTTCTGGACTTGTTTCCGAATGGGAAACAAACCAAGTCGATCAGATAAGCTAAAAAAATTGACCTTGAAGAATGCTTCCTAAAGTATAGTTCAGCTTGATCAAGACTCCATTTCACAGGGAAGGAAAACCTACCTGGCATCAACCAAAAGAGGAAACAAAGCTCAAACAATGATGATAAAAGTATTCAGACCCAATTGGCAATCAGGTCTGGACTTGTTTCTGAATGGGAAACCAACCAAGTCGATTAGATAAGCTAAAAAAATTGAGCTTCAATAATGCCTCCTAAAATATAGTTCAGCTTGATTCGGACTCCATTTCACAGGGAATGGAAACCTACCTGGCATCAACCAAAATATGGAACCAAACTCGAACAATGAAGATAAAAACATTCAGGCCTAATTGAGGTTTAATTTGATCGAAATAAAAACCAACCAAATATCCAAAAACCTAAAGAACATTATGTTGTCCGAATTACTTCAATTCATCTGGACTTAGCTTTTGCTGGGACGGGAAACCACTTCAAGCCTTTCCTAACCTAAAAATCGGAGCTCCAAAGTTTAGTCAAAGGTACTTGGCTTTATTCAGGTTAAATTTTACGCAGAAGGGAGATCGACTAAACGTCAAATAAGCAAGTAAGCCAAGGCTCAAATAACTTAGTAGATTTTTATGAAAATGTTCTGCACTTATTCCTCAATTCACGCTCTCCCATCGAGTTATGACGAATTTTTTTCAACCATTAAAATACGTTGTAGGTTCATTTCTATATTACTACAATAATTTCTGGGTCCCGTGTCCGTGGAAGCAGTCAGTATACCGTATAAACCAAAGTGTTCTCGAACGTGCTGAATAATAATTTCCTTCTTTCCAAGAATTCGTTTGCCACCCATTGGAATGAACAATTTTAAGCTGAAACGCGGATAAATAAGAGTGGCCAGAAACATTTATCACTGGCATTGGAGACGTTGGAGAAACGATGAAAGTGCAGTTATGCCAAGAACGCGAGAAAAAGGAAAGAAAGGAAGAAGACGAAGAGCAGAGGAAGATGTAAATGCATGCTTGGGCACGGGGTCGAAGTATGCGAGAAGAAAAATAAAAAGGCGGAAGAAGAAGAAGGAGAAGACGAAGAAGGTGAAGAAGAAGGAAGAAGCGTGGAAGTAGTCAAAGAGTTTTGGAGTTCAGTGGACCGGAAGTATCGCCAACGACGTTGAGAGTTGAGAGGCTCCTGTCCAACGCTCCACTTCGTTTCTTCCCCTTGTCTTGCTGCTTCGGCCCTGGCTTTTAAAGTTGAAACTCAGCGAAAGGATGTGCAAAGTTTAATCTTCGCCGAGGCGAGAAGGATTTTCTCACTCGTCCGGATCGAAGGGAGAGACTCGATTGTTTGCGACAGCGTAGGCGAAGACGTTGGAAATAAATTTTATGCGGACGGAAGCGGCCACGCCGATACCGGACGCGACCTGACTTCCTAAAGATTTTGCAGCAGAAGCGCAATAACACACGCAGTTCTAGGATTGCAAACAACTCGCCCAATGCGGATGCTCGTCACGTTTTTAATAACCTTCCTTGTTCGATTGCTAGGCCTGACGTTGGACAGGTTGTGGGGATTCTCCGGCGTGCCGCATTTTGGTCACATCGTGATGCTGAAAGGGTCCAAAAAGTGGAGACGTTGTTCTGCTTTCCCAATTTTTCATTGGGTTTCACCAGAGGATCCACTTGGGTTCTTTCTCAACTTGGTTGGGTCCTTAATAATGGATACTGCGTCTGGGACGCATCAGGGTCAACCAACTTGCTTCCAATGCAGCACATTTTTGAAAATATAACCTCCAATTCAAATCACCTGGAAGTTAGTATAGAACATGTGGGTTTGGTTGGAGTCGACCCTTGGACTTCTTTATGGTGACCATAAGATAAATCGTTCCAGGACCTGATCTTGACCCTTTCCCACTTACCGCGTGCCCCTTAATTTCATCGCCCCTAAATATTTTCTCAAGATCATGGTTGATGAACACGACCATAGGGGAAGTGATCAATCTTCTTTCGAGGTGCGTGCTCTTACGATCAATTCGATCACGTGTGTATCGATCATTCCGACCTTTCCTCACTGGGGGAAGAAATTAATCAGTCTCACGACCGGAAACATAAATCACCGATTCGACAGTGTGATGAAGAACAAAATGTTGCTTCCCGATCATTAAATTATGGGCATAATTAATTGTGTACAATGAATTTAGTTGATGTATCCTTATCACGCGACGCTTGGAAAAGTATAGATCCTGCATTTGGAAAATGTCTATGACCTGCAAACTTCGCACTCAAGCTGAACTATACTTTAGGAGGCATTCTTCAAGTTCAATTTTTTTAGGTTACCTGATCGACTTGGTTGGTTTCCCAATCAATGAATTCCTATAGAAAACCCGGTTTTGGGGAATCCTTGGCAAATGCTGATGGGAATTGGATTAGACATCTGACTTGCCTCAGTAATTTCTGGATGGGATCTACTCAAAGCTCATATTTTTGTCTTCCCACAAGTCCTGGTCCATCGAGCAGTCATTAGACTGAATCGTTTGTCTCTGGACTTCATCAAGATCATCCGCATTCTTTAGGGTCAAGTCACCTAGACCAAGATGGTTAAAGGGTCAGAATACTTTGATGGCATCGATACCAAAATATTTCATTGTTCTGCAACGATCAATTTTCTGGCCTATCAATCGAGCAATTGTCTCTGTCAAAGACGCCATGATTCGCTGTATTTTCATTCGTGAATCATACGCAGCGTCAATCTCGCCTTGTCAATGGAGGCATCGGATTTCCGCTGAAGGGTCGATCTGGCGGTTTGCCACGAAGAGGCATAAGAGGGTGCGGTTCGCACCCTCCGGTGTGGTCTTGTCGTCAACGTCATTGTTAATGCTTTCGTGCGAGATATGATTCACGACCGAGGACTGACGCACTCGTCCGCCCTTCGGTTCGATCACGAGCGATGAATCGAGGAGCAAAGTCCAACCCTCCACTCGATTGAAATCCTCGCTCACTCCCCGATAGAATTGTCATTCATAATAATCGAAGATTACCAAAATCCCTAATACGATTCCCCCCGTCTTCAAACATCATTCGTGTTTGCTTTATTGTGGGCAAACAGGCGATTTTATATCAAGGACTTTAAGCTGGAAAAGGCCATAGAGGCAGCTTTTTGGTCACCCCTAAATCGCACTTGGATTTAATGACCCTGTGAGTAATAAAATATAATGGGTCATTCCATGTCAAATCGACCAATAGTTGGAATCGAGCCCTTTCAATTTCGATGAAATTTGGTCAGAAGTTTCATGAAGGGTGGTCAGTTGTTGGACCCTGTGAATAATAAAATATAATGGGTCACTCTATGTCAAATTGACCAATAGTTGGAATCGGACCCTTTTAATTTCGATGAAATTTGGTCAGAAGTTTCATTAAGGGCGGTCAATTGTTGGACCCTGTGAATAATAAAATATAATGGGTTATTCCATGTCAAATCGACCAATAGTTGGAATCGGACCCTTTCAATTTCGATGAAATTTGGTCAGAAGTTTCATTAAGGGCGCTCAATTGTTGGACCCTGTGAATAATAAAATATAATGGGTTATTCCATGTCAAATCGACCAATAGTTGGAATCGGACCCTTTCAATTTCGATGAAATTTGGTCAGACGTTCCATTAAGGGCGCTCAATTGTTGGACCCTGTGAGTACTAAAATATAATCGGTCATTTCATGTCAAATCGACCAATAATTGGAATCGAGCCCTTTCAATTTCGATGAAATTTGGTCAGAAGTTTCATTAAGGGCTCTGAATTGTTGGACCCTGTGAATAATAAAATATAATGGGTCATTCCACGTCCAATCGACCAATAGTTGGAATCGGACCCTTTCAATTTCGATGAAATTTGGTCAGACGTTCCATTAAGAGCGCTCAATTGTTGGACTCTGTGAATAATAAAATATAATGGGTCATTCCATGTCAAACAGACCAATAGTTGGAATCGGACCCTTTCAATTTCGATGAAATTTGGTCAGAAGTTTCATTAAGGGTGGTTAGGTCGACATTCAAGTTGAATTGGACGTCGACATTCAAGGTGAATTGGGTTAAGGCTAACCCTTAGCCTTCCACGGGCGACAAGTCAATATTCAGAGGTCTCTGAAATCTGGTCAGAGATCTACTTTCCCCTGGTTGGATCAAGGATTAGAGATTGATACCCTGTCGGACGTGGCATGCGAGGACACGAAATACATTTGTACGAAACAGGGGTGGTCCAATATGGTAATACTAAGGCTCAATGATTCAGACGTGGATTCTACGAAGCCTTGTTTACCACAATTTTTTTTTTCCCATGATAAGCCCCCGTAGATTCGTATTCGTCACGCTGGTACGTGACAAATGTTCGCGATATGCTTGACGTTGAGGGTTGGAAAAGGGGTTCGGGGACAACATTTTATTTATAAAAATTCAAGGACGTCGTAGTGAGGCTGAAGGCATTGTTATGAGAGCTTGAAGGAAGGGGCGAGTCAAACAGGAAGTGAAGCAGTTGCCTTTACACCCCTAAAGACGCACACATAGATCGTACCTACGCAAATACACATGCACAAAAGGTTACCGACGCACGTCGAGACTTGGTTCCCGCTTCACAAACCCCTCGACAGGGGCTCGTTCATTTGCGCAAGCGTTCTGTGTTCTCGTGCATTCGAGCAAAAGGCCTCTGTCGTCTGTGCCTCTTGGTGGATGAATCGATATTGTAGCGTGGTCTGTGTTTATCGTAAATACTAACCATGTCCCGTATAGTCGTAAATTTAATAGTTTTTTTTTAGGAGATTCTGGTATTCTGGTCTAGAGACATACATTTTGAGTGTTTTGTTGAGGTCGATCAAAAAATATATATTTTTATCATTCTATTTTTTACAACATATTTATTAATATTTTGATAATAAACAAAGAAAATTGTGAGAAGAAAAAATGAAAATTAAAAAAGTTATAAGATGGTTGGGGCTAAAAAAAAGGTGTGCTGGCTGACACGATTGCAATCCTTCTAGTCATCCGATTCAAAATTTGAAAAATTCTTAATTATCAAGAATGGCGTTATAGCCCCTACCTCAGAGAGAACGAGAAAAAAAAAATATTTCGCAAAATGGTTGCCGTCTGAACACAAAAAGACGTTTTTTAACTCTTTTTAATAGTTTTTTTTATTTTTTTACGATAGCAAAAAGAAATAATTTTTATTCGGAATTGGTAGGAGCGGTAGAGAGTTATACATTGAAGATTGGTAAAAAATTTGAAGTAAATCGGTTGAATAGAACTTGAGATATCATGTCAACCGTGTTGAGAAAAATAGTTTTGAGAAAAACGTCGAGTCCGATTTGCTCACTAAAGTAGCTATAATTGGGTTATTATTGTTGAATAAAATTTTTTTTTCGAGAATATGTTCTCAAAGGTCTAAGCTTGAAGAATATGCAAAAAAAATTTTTTTTCCAAAATTACCCCAGAATACCGCCTTGAAGATACGCTCCAACGTGCGGGGCATAGTTGCTCCGCCACTAAAATCGCTATAACTTCGTAAATTATTGAAATTTGAAAATTTCCTTAGAGGATATATTTTTCAAGATCTAAACTTTAAGAATATGCAGCAAAAAATTGATTTTTTCAAGATTCCAAACCAGAATACCCCTTTAAAGGTACACTCCGACGTAACGGGCATAGTTGCTGCGTCACTAAAATAGCTATAACTCCGTAAATTATTGAAATTTAAAAATTTCCTTTTGAGGATATATTCTTAAAAGTCTAAACATCAAGAATAAGCAAAAAAAAATCATTTTTTCAAAATTCCAGACCAGAATACCCTCTTAAAGTTACACTCCGACGCGACGGGCATAGTTGCTGCGTCACTAAAATAGCTATAACTCCGTAAATTATTGAAGTTTAAAAATTTCCTCTTGAGGATATATTCTTAAAAGAATTAAGAATGTGCAAAAAAAATATTTTTTTTTCTAGACCAGAATACCCCCTTAAAGTTACGCTCCAACGTGAAGGGCGTTGCTGCGTCACTAAAATAGCTATAACTCCTTAAATTATTGTAATTAAAAAATTTCCTTTCAAGAATATATTCTTAAAGGTCTAAACTTCAAGAATAAGCAAAAAAAAAAAATTTCAAAAATCAGTCACTCTTCGTGATCAGGGTAGATAACAGTGATATGCCCTCCAAATTAGGAGTCAAATTTTTGTTATACATTGGTTGGTTACATATAATTGGTCTTCTGTGTAAAACTCTGTCCGATATTTGGTGACGACTTTAGATCTTTATTTCAGAAATAAGCTAAAATCATCAATGAGAAAGAACACAGAGTTCAAAGTTGCGATTAGAGTTTTAAATCGGCTCTGTCGGTAAAACAGAACAGTCCTCCAACGCTCCAGACACTAAAAAGTGATTCTAACCATTGCAAAAACTGCACAGAATATCGAATTGTGTCTAAATATTCAATTTCATCGGACGAGAGAGCAGCTTAAATTTCAGCAGATTTAATTTCACATGACCGAAACGTGCATTGAAAAAAAGTTCGATCGGGCTCTGACGGTAAAACAGAGCACTCGTGGCTGTGATACTGAAAGTGGGTTAAAAGGATAAAAAAAGGGCACAGAATTTTAAATTGTGTTTAGATATTCATGAAAATGTCAGAGATAACTGCGGAAAGACTGAAAATGCACGTAAATTACGAATTCCCGAATAATTTCCCTCATCGAATGCAGCCCTCATTTGGCCAATGTAACAGCCCTATATTTCCTCTGCTTTTTTTTCTCATTAGCCTCGCTTCCTCGTATATATAAATATACATGAATTGGTCAGAACGCTCAGCCTCTCTTTCATACAAGTTTGCACTAACGCTCCCTTTCTACCCCCCCCCCCCCCCACCCCCTTTCGGATGTAGACACAAAGGGAAGCTTTTACCCCATCTCTGCCCCCCCCCCCACGCACACACGGTTACACGAAGAAGCGTGTGTACACACTTTCCCCGTGAGCTGCACTACCCGTTGCACTATAAACCGTGTGCACAGTGTTTGCTCTGCGGCCACTACTCGCGGTTTCATTAGCCCCTGCCTCCAGTTTTCCCTCCTTGCTCCGGCGGATAGAATTCTCGATGAAACTCATCGGTTTAGGCGTTACCACCAGAAACAACCGGACCAGGCTCAACCTACTGATAGTATTCGTTGGGTCAGCTTCATGGTGAAGCCAACAAAAAAAAAACACTCACACAAACACACCCATCTGGCCGAGGGGTTTCCATAAAGGGGGCGAGTCGAGTGATATTGGAGTTTCGCGAGGTATGTGCCCAAATATGTGTGTTCGGACATGATTCGCGCAGTGATTCGGACAACAAACAATAGACAGGGTACTAAAAACCGAAAAACATGGATTCTGAATGGGAATCAAACGTTGATGTTGATTTTTTCTCAAAATGGCGCGACCCCTTTTTTGTAAATAGTCCGCCATTTTTATTTTGAAGCAACTACAAACAAATTTGTCGTCACTACAATCTGATCCACTACCCCTAAAAATGCAAAGAAAAAAATGAGAACACTGCTAGTGGGGTGCTAGATACACGAAGCTAGGGCGCATAACTTACCCCCTGCCCAATCCGCCATTTTTTTTGCAAAACTAGAAACAAATCTGTCGTCACTACAATCGGATCCGCTACCCCTAAAAATGCAAAGAAAAAAATTAGAACGCTGCTAGTGGGGTGCTAGATACACAAAGCTAGGGCACATGACTTAGGCCCTGCCCAATCCGACATTTTTTTGGCACAACTACTAACAAATATGTCGTCACTACAATCTGATTCACGTTAACTACCCCTAAAAATGCAAAGAAAAATATTAGAACATTGCTAGTCGGGTGCCAGATTCACAAATGTAGGGCACATGACTTACCCCCTGCCCAAACCGCCATTTTTTTGGCACAACTACAAACAAATCTGTCGTCACTACAATCTGAACCATGTTAACTATCCCCAAAACTGCAAAGAAAAAAATTAAAACATTGCTAGTTGGGTGCTAGATACACGAAGCTAGGGCACATGACTTACTCCCTGCCCAATCCGCCATTTTTTTTGGCACAACTATAAACAAATCTGTCGTCACTACAATCTGATCCACTACCCCTAAAAATTCAAAGGAAAAAATTAGAACATTGCTAGTTGGCTGCCAGATTCACAAAAGTAGGGCTCATGATTCCCCCTGCCCAATTGACCATTTTTTTTGGGCACAACTAGAAACAAATCTGTCGTCACTACAATCTGATCCACGTTAACTACCCCTAAAACTGCGAAGAAAAAAATTCGAACATTGCTAGTCGGGTGCCAGATTCACAAAGGTAGGACACATGACTTACCCCCTGCCCAATCCGCCATTTTTTTTGGCACAACTACAGACAAATCTGTCGTCACTACAATCTGATCCACGTTAACCACCCCTAAAAACGCAAAGAAAAAACTGACAACACTGCGAGTGGGGTGCAAGATTCACAAAGGCAGAGCACATGACTTACCCCTACCCAATCTAAGTTTTCTTCCTGTTAAGTCGATAAAGTATTGGTTGATGATTCTACTGATGGTTAGAATTGTAATCTGATTCCAGCTGAACTTGTACCCAAAAACCAAGACGACTGGAGTCAGCTGAATGAAAATATTGATTGAGTATCGATTTTGACAAATGACACTAAAACTGTGATGACTTTGACCATTGTGATCACAGTTTTAGTGTAATTTGATGGTTCGTCATCATATTCATCATAATTCTTGTGACCTACTTGTTTTCTTCTCTTCATACTTTGATCAACCAAAATATAATTTTTGAAAAAAAACGTAGGTTCCTAACTCGCTACCTCACTCCAACTCCTTGAATCCAATGAAATGCTTCGTGTATCCTGTTCGTACAGTTTTGTGCAAGTTTGTATATATCGATGAGTTAACTCAAGTACTTCTCCCTCTTTCTCTCTTCCACTTGCTCTCTGTAACTGCTACATATTTCCTTCAACAGCGACCGGAAATTAACCCTACGGGACCCCTCGAGGCTCTCGAGGAGTTCAATGTATATGCACGCTTCGGAGGGTGCATCTCTTCTTCTACCCTTCCGTCATCATAACCCGGGAAATCTATACATATATATACATCTGTATGTATATAGAAATATATATATATATCGAGGTTTCATCGCCCTCTGGGTTAGACTAAATCCCTGCTGAGAACATGCTCGGGCGATAAGCGCCGTTCAAAGGATAATCGACTGCTAGTTAACGAGAATTTGCTTTTAGGCGACTCCCTCTTTCCCTCTGTTTCTCTATTCCCTTCGCTTATGTCATTGTACAGTCTCTATTTGCCGTATATCTCTCTTTCCCTCTCTCTCCGTTTCGTCTATTTGAATTCAACAAGAATGTTGAGACTAGATTAATCGTCCAGACAATCTTTTAGAAATTGTTCAATCTATGCTTTGTCAAATCAAATGAAATCCTCGATTGAGTATCTAGATATTTTTAGGTAAAACGACCCTCAATCGTAATTTCACAAATGATCTTCGATGAAAATCAATGAAATTGATTGAAAAACGTATTATTGATCGAAGATCAATCGTCAAACGAATCGTCATTGATGGGGTTGTGGGTCATTGATGGAATTAATGTTTGGCAGTTGGAATGATCATTAAGGCGGATTATCATTGATAGAATCAGTGTTTATTGATTGGGAAGATGATTGATTGAATTCATAATCATTGATGGCATGATAATTTGTCGGGGAAATTGATGATCATTGATAGGATGAATAATCATTGATTGGTCATTTTTTATGAAATTATTGATTATTGATCGGATGAATCGTGATTGATGAAATTGTTATTCATTGATCGTTGGTATCAATCTAGCTTTTCCTAAATCAAATGAAATCCTCGATTGAGTATTATAGATATTTTTAGGTAAAACGACCCTCAATCGTAATTTCACAAATGATCTGCGATAAAAATCAATGAAATTGATTGAAAAACGTATTATTGATCGAAGATCAATCGTCGAACGAATCGTCATTGATGGGGTTGTGGGTCATTAATGTTTGGCAGTTGGAATGATCATTGAGGCGGATTATCATCGGTAGAATAAGTGTTTATTGATGGAGAAGATGATTGATGAAATTCATAATCATCGAGGGCATGATAATTTGTCGGGGAAATCGATGATCATTGATAGGATGAATAATCATTGATGCGTCATTTTTAATGGAAGTTGCAATGATCATTAAGGTGCATTATCATTGATAGAATAAGTTGTTATTGATGGAAAAGATAATTGATTAAATTCATAACCATCGATGGCATGATAATTTGTCGCGGAAATTGATGATCATTGATAGGATGAATAATCATTGATTCGTCATTTTTAATGAAATTATTGATTATTGATCAGATGAATCGTGATTGATAAAATTATTATTCATTGATAGTTGTTATCAATCTAGCTTTTCCTAAATCAAGTGAAATTACTGAAATTGATTGAAAAAAGGATTATTGATTGATTAATGGAACTTCACAAATGATCTTCGACAAACATCAATGAAATTGATTGAAAAACGGATTATTGATTGATGATCAATCGACAAACTAATCGTCATTGATGGAATTATGCGTCATCAATGGAATTAACGCTAATTGGAAGTTGGAATAGTCATTAAGGTGGATTATCGTTGGTAGAATAAGTGTTTATTGATGGAGAAGATGATTGATGAAATTCATAATCACTGAGGGCATGATTATTTGTCGGGGAAATCGATGATCATTGATAGGATGAATGATCATTGATGCGTCATTTTTAATGAAATCATTGATTATTGATCAGAAGAATCGTGATTGATGCGTTATAGTTGGTAATGCTAATTGATTATCAACGGGTTATCATTGATGGAATGCATCATCAACGATGGACGGGATCATTGTTGAAGGGATATATACTTCTTGGTGAAGTAAATCACTATTGATGAAACATTGATGAAACAAATTGATGGAATGAATTATCATTGAAGAAATAGGTTATGATTGATGTAACAGATAATTAATGATTATTGAAAAAATTGATCGCAATTGATGGACAAATGATCATAGATGAAATGGATCATCATTGATGAAACAGATAATCATTATTGGAGAATCGAATGATCGTTGATAAAATAGATTACGATTGATGTAACAGATAACTATTGATGTAATAAGATAATCATTGATGGGATAGGTAATCATTGGCACAATAAATTATTGAAGGAATGGAGTGCAATTGATGGAACTATTGATCATTGATCAAATCGATCATAATTGACGAAACAGATAATCATTAATAGAATTTAAATGATTATTGATGAAACAGATTATGATTGATGTAACGGATAATTAATGATGAAATAAGATCATCATTGATATGATTGATTATTGAAAAAATTGATCGCAATTGATGGACAAATGATCATAGATGAAATGGATCATCATTGATGAAATCAATAACCGTTGATGGTATTGAATGATGGCAACTAAATTGTTAATCATTGATAGAATTGATTATTTAAAAAATTGATCGCAATTGAAGGACAAATATAAATCATAGATGAAATGGATCATCATTGATGAAATCGATAACCATTGATGGAATTGAATGATGGCAACTAAATTGTTAATCTAAAATGAACATCAATGGGGCATCAAAGATTTTCCAGGGATTTTCCAGGGAATGGAAAATAATGAAAATGCCGTCGAAATCGGCTTACGTGTCTTTGTTATCAATAATGAATGAGAGAAAAAAAAATCCAACACATTGAGACTGACTTGGGAAAGAAAAGGGATGATATCGACCGAGCATGAAAGGTTTTTTCTTTTTATTATTTCCCGATTCTTCGGATTATTCGACGACGTGGAAATACTGTTCATTATCAAACGTTCGTTAAAAATCGATTGTTCCGAGTCATAAATGATACGGACTTTCGGCTGATTCGAAAATTAATTGATATCTCTCTCTGTCTCTCTCTCGTTTTCAGATCGTTGAGCATTTAATTGTCCATAATGGCAAAGTCCGAGTTGGCACAATTATGGACAGGAAGTTGGAAATTTCCTCACCAAAGCTTTTCCTGATTGCAAAAATTATTCAAGTGGAAATTTTTTACATTAGGGTGGTCCTTCTTTAATTAAATGTCCTTCTTTTCTCTAATTTGGCAATTTGACGATAATAATTGAACTGAACGATAAATAATTGAATTAAGTGCAAAGTGATTTTACAGAAAATTAAGATTTTACCAGATAAGATGTGTTAGCAAATTTTTTAGAATTATTTTTCGTTATTTAATTTTCTTGGGTTTTTCTGCTTTATAAAAATTTGTTGCGTCAACTTCATTTCTCGTATATTAAAAAATGTATCCCACATTCGTCGCATTGCGTTTATATAAAATCTTTGATGTTACGATTCCCCGAGTCTTTCCTTCTTTTTTTTCTCTTCCCCCACCGTCAAAAAACTCGACTTTTTTTTTTACTTACTCGCGCTTTTTTGCTAAAACCGCAATTGCACCGCGTACATTCGTTGCCCTCATTCGCGTCCTCTTTGTGAATTTATCCGCAAGAGGGCGCAAGAGATTATTCGAAAAAGGGCCTGAGAGGCTTTGAATAAAATAAAAACGCTGATGTAAGTTTTTACTATTTTTTTTTTAATGCTAGATATTTGAGATAATCTGGGACGATATTTGATTCGAGATTTTTATTTGATTTTTCCTTATTGTCGTTTTATTCAACAGGCAAAGTTTAGAAAAAAAATTTAAACTAATAAAATTGATGGATGACTAAAATAAAAACCTTGGAATAAGTTTTTATTATTTTTTTTTAACGCAAGATTTTCAAGATAATTTGGGACGAGATTTGATTCCAGATTTTTATTTAATTTTCCCCTATTGTAATTTTATTCAGAAAGCAAAGCTTAGGAACAAAAATAAAACTAATAAAATCGATGGATGGCTAAAATAAAAACCTTGATATAAGTTTTTATTAATTTTTTTTAACGCGAGATATTTAAGATAATCTGGGACGAGATTTGATTTGAATATGCCTTATTGTCATTTTATTCACAAGGCAAAGTTTAGAAAGAAAATTAAAACGAATAAAATCGATGGTTGACTAAAATAAAAACCTTGATATAAATTTTTATTATTTCTTTTTAACGCTACATATTTAAGATAATCTGGGACGAGATTTTATTTTAGATTTTGATTAGATTTTCCTTTATTGTAATTTTATTCACAAAGCAAAGTTTAGAAAAAGAAATTAAAACGAATAAAATTGATGGATGGCTAAAATAAAAACCTTGATACAAGTTTTTATTATTTTTTTTTTAACCCGAGATATTTAAGATAATCTGGGACGAGATTTGATTTGAGATTTTGATTTAATTTTTCCCTATGGTAATTTTATTCAGAAAGCAAATTTTAGAAAAAAAAATAAAACTAATAAAATCGATGGATGGTTGAAATAAGAATGGTAATTTCAGGTTTTACTTCTTTTTTTAAAAGCTAGATATTTAAGATAATCTGAGACGAGATTTGATTTGATTATGCCTTATTGTCATTTTATTCACAAGGCAAAGTTTCGAAAGAAAATTAAAACGAATAAAATCGATGGTTGACTAAAATAAAAACCTTGATATAAATTTTTATTATTTCTTTTTAACGCTACATATTTAAGATAATCTGGGGAGAGATTTTATTTTATATTTTGATTAGATTTTCCCTTATTGTAATTTTATTCACAAAGCAAAGTTTAGAAAAAAAATTAAAACGAATAAAATCGATGGATGGCTAAAATAAAAACCTTGATATAAATTTTTATTATTTCTTTTTAACGCTAGATATTGAAGATAATCTGGGACGAGATATGATTTTAGATTCTGATTTGATTTTCCCCCATTGTCATTTAATTCACAAACCAAAGTTTCAGAAAAAAAAATGAAAACGAATAAAATCGATGGATGCCTAAATAAAAAGTTTTTACTATTTTTTTTTAACAGAAAGATATCTAAGATCATCTTGGATGAGATTTAATTGGAACAATTATGAGTTTTGGAATTAAATGGGAGGACGTTAGAAATTTTGATTGATGAAAAAAAAAATGAATTTTCTTGGGATTGATTCACCTTTGAGGCATTACGTGGTTGGAATAATTACATTTTGTGTTTATATCTCGAATAAAATCAACGATTCGTATTAACGAGTCGCGGGTTAAGGGTAAGCCAACTTTGCATCAAAGTGCACCTCTGGTAATCCTTTGCTCTCTCTTTGAAAACTCAATTTACTCTCTTTCTCTCTCACTCTCTCTGCGGTATCACCTGCGCACTCGTCCTTTGACACACAGGCCACTTTATATAGCAGTAGTTGTACGGTAGTATTTTTTTTTCAATTTTGCCCTTTTTATCTCCTTTTCCCGATGCTTTTTCCTTGGCGAATAAAAAGTCAAAGACAATTTTTTTTTTTTACATATTTAAAGCAGTGCGAATATCTCTGAGATGGAATTTGCCGATCAAAGAGAAAACGTGCGTCGGTTCAAAGTAGAACGATATAAATAATTTTTCATTGAGAAATTTTAATTGACGATGAAAATTTAAAGTTTCAAACAAAAATTTTTCGTCAGAGCGAGAAATCGTTCAGTTATTAATTTTTCGAATTTGTATATAATTATTAATTAATTAATTAATTATTATTTTTAATTTTATTAATTAATTATTTGATTTTTTCATAATTTAATTTTTATATAATAATAATAATAATAATAATAATAATAATGTGATTTTATGAATAATAACAAAATTTTCCAAAATTCTTATGTTGCAGGCAGTGTCAGAGAGGTTGGAACTTGCACCAGCAGGAGGAAGATCAGAGCCTCAGGTGAGATTTATCATTTTTCAACCCCATCAAAAATGATCCAGAAGAAAAAATAGATTATTATCAATTTTTATCTGAAAAAATTTTTTTTACCCATTTAAATATTTAAAAAAATATAATTGAAATATAATAAATATAATATAATTTAAATATAATTTTAAAAAATATTTAAAGTATTTTATCCATTTACATATTTAAAAAAATTTTATCGTGCCACTGTCGATCAATCCATTTTTGTTCCCCCATTAAATTCCATTTTATTCACAAGGCAAAGTTTAGTAAAAAAACAAACAAAATCGATGGATCTAAAATTCACCGCATGAAAGACAATTTAAATTATTAAAAAGTTTTTGGAAAAAAAAAAAATTCGAACAAAGTTAGCTCGTTTGTAATTAGAAAAAAAATCAATAATAACAAAAACAAATGGTGATCGATCAAGGTGGCGACACTTTGCGAAGCCGGCGAGGTTTATCTGGCCCAACATATGGGCGAACAGGGACGATGGGTATCATCGACGGAAAAGAAGAGCTGCATGACTGACAAACTCGAGATACTCGAATACTGCAAAAAGGTGAGTTAACGGTTTATACGCAGTCGGAGTTGCAAAATAGTATATTACAATACGAGTGCGATAAAACTTTTTTTGACGAGTGTGAGTTTGCAGCATGAGCCGAAGGCGAATGTTGCAATAACACGAGTTGAGAAAAAGTTTCTCGCACTAAATTTTATTGTACGAGTGCGCAAAGTGCCACTTTGCGCACGGAGTGCAATAAAATGCATTATTTTAATAATTCATTATCGATTTCATTGATCACATTATTCATTCGATGAATAATGTGATAAAAAAAATATTGCATTATATTTTTAGTTAATAATGCAAATGTCAGTCCATTGAGCATTACATTAGTTCTGGAAAATGAAAAAATGAAACATTATGCATTACGTTATTAATGAGTACGTGGAAAAGCGTTACATTATCCGTTGCTGAAGTAATGGATAATGTGGAAAGATTTACATTACCAGGGTTGCGAAATTTTTAATGAAAAAGTAATGCATTAACCATTACTTTTTTAATGGCTAATGAAATTTAATGGTTAATGGAAATTATTTTCATTAACCATTAAAATGCAATCGCATTAAAAAAAGTAATGCATTATTTGCAACCCTGCCCATTACAGTGTAGTGTGTAATAGAAAAAATTTCCATTACCCATTGCAATGTAATGTGTAATGGACGAAACTTTGATTGCAATTTTGGGAATGGAAAAATATAGATGAATAAATTATTGCAATTTTGCATTACATTTTATTGACTTAGGACTTAGATTTTCAGGTACCTTAAATTCTAAAAAGCATATATATTATTATTGCAACGTAATGTGTAATGGACAAAACTTTGATTGCAGTTTTGGGAATGGAAAAATATAGATGAATAAATTATTGTAATTTTGCATTACATTTTATTGACTTAGAACTTAGATTTTCACCTTAAATTCTAAAAAGCTTCTATATTATAATTCTAAAAATCTAAGTCCTAGGTCAATAAAATGTAATGCAAAACTGCAATAATTTATTCATCTATATTTTTCCATTCCCAAAATTGCAATCAAAGTTTTGTCCATTACGCATTACATTGCAATGGGTAATGGAAATTTTTTCTATTACACACTACATTGTAATGGGCCGGGTTGCAAATAAAGCATTACTTTTTTTTAATGCAATTGCATTTTGATTAACCATTAACCATTAACCACTGAATTTTAATGGTTAATGAAAATACTTTCCATTAACCATTAAATTTTAATGGTTAATGGAAGGTGGTGCCAGTTTGAGCACGCTGCGCGTGCGCAAAGTGGCACTTTGCGCACGGAGTGCAATAAAAATATTTATGCATTCGCAGTCCAATAGAACAATGCGATAAAAGCTTCCTTTTATTTACGAAATTGGAAAATATGGATCGATGAAACCGGTTTAGGGACTCGATTGCAGTTTACGGGTTTATTAAATTTTTTTAAGTAAAAAAACCCAAAAATGTAAACATCGGAATATCAACGGAACTAATGATCCCCGTTTTGAAATTTGAAATTGGAATTGAAAATTTGAGTCGAAAGAGAATAGAATACATATATGCTGCGCATTTCCCTTTGATCTGACGAATAAAAAAATGCACAAGTGGAAGATGATTTTTTCTTTTGGTTGATTCACAAATTAAAAAAAATTACATGAAATTATTTGAGAGTAAAAAAACGTAAACAATCGTATATTAACAGGAATTATTATTCTCTTGACAATTTTCGGTCAAAGATAAAAAAGAAAAAGATGCTGTAGGTTCAAATCTGATCTAACGAATAAAAAAAACAAAACAAAGTACCGAATTATATTTTCTAAGTAAAAAATTAGGAATCTGAACAAACGAATTTCCATAGATGGAAATCTAAACAAACGAATTACCCTGTAAAAAATTTGAGGGAATAACACGTACAGTCTGAGATGTATCATTCTTACGAAAAGGAAGATTTCATTGACATTGCTCTCTAAATACAGTAATTATTTTTATTCCTTTAAACCATTATTCAAAGTAATACATTATTTACAGATGTAATGCGTTATTTGAAGTAATGCACTGCTCGATGTAATGTGTTACTCGAAGTGATAAATTGCTCAATGTAATGCATTACTCAAAGTAATGCATTATTCTTTGATTTTGTACCATTCATTACTATAGTAATGAAAATTTATAATATAACCCCTTTTAATGAAACAACATTGAAAATGAAAAAATAGATGAATTGATGAAAAATGTAAATTTTGAAAATTGCAACATTTTTTTGGCAATGGAAAAATAACTTTGGAGACGGGAAAAGTCTTGTAAATTATTGCGAATTGTTTTTTAATTACTGAGAAAATAATGGAAAAAGTGAAGGATAATTCATCCGGTGGAGGAGGAATGACCCATATGTAACTATTTATGGGTGATAGAATGTCTAAGTGCTTAGATGATTGAGATATATATGTTTCGTGCTGCTTTATAGTACCAGCAGCCTCTCTCGTGTTCGATGGGAAATTTAAATCCTCAAGCAGACACAGATATATGAGGCATTCCATGTCAAGTCGGCCACCCCATTTTTTAAAATCACCAAAAATTGCATACAAATTTTTATAAAGTAGTTCTAACTGTCAAAAAAATTCGTGATTTTTTACAGATTTTTATATTACATATTTTAGCCGGAAAAAAATACAAAAAAATTTCTTGTTCCATTTCGTAACTCGAAAATTATTCATCGTACGAAAAAAAAATACAACATGAAATTTAGGATTTTCAACGTACTTTTCACTGAAATTTTTTACAAACTCCTCCAAAAGCTCTATATGCCATTTTCGGAGCAAATAATGTTTTGATATTTTTTTTCTTTGAATTGACATCTTTGATTTGTCTGTAGTTTTAACAGTTTTTTACTTGATATATTTACAGACTATACAAATTTTTTTGGCGATTTCAAAAAAATTGGGTGGCTGACTTGAAGTGGAATGCCTCATATATATATACAGGGTGTTCCAGGAATGAAGAGCAATACCGTGAGGGTAGATTCGTGACGTAATATCGAGCAGAAAAGTTCTTTGCCATTTTTTGATATTTTGAACCCCTGAATTGTTATTAATTAATTATATTAATAACAATTGAGGGGTTAAAAATATGAAAAATGGCAAAAGACCTTTCTACTCAATATTACGTTAATAATTAATTAAATTAATAATAATTGAGGGGTTTGAAATATCGCAAAATGGCAAAGGACTTTTTCACTTCATATTACGTTAATAATTAATTAAATTAATCTCAATTCAAGGGTTCAAAATATCAAAAAATGGCAAAGGACTTTTCTACTCGATATTACGTCACGAATCTACCTTCGCGGTATTGCCCTTCGTTCCTGGGACACCCTATATAAATATATATAGTGTATATTGTGGATTTATGATCGTGTGGGCGCTGCTATAAATATATATAAAACGTAAAATCCATACTTCCCCCACCATTCTCGACCACAAACCAGAAAAGTTCAATATTAAAAAAAAAAAGTTCCTTTTGTCTCTATTCGTTATTGCAACGTTTTATAACGTGAATTATTTTTGTAAAGTCAAAAACTTTTTACAAAAACTTTGAATCCATATTTTATCCCTTAATTGATGATTGATTTATTATAAATAGTATACATTTATTTTCATTAAAACAAAATCCTTTGAAGAATCTTTAAAATCTTGAAAATTGTTATAAAAAATGTAACTTTGAATTTTTCTATCTTGGAAACAAAAAATTGTAGAGGAATTTTACCTCATAATCGAATTGATTTGTAATTGAACATTTTTGGAAATTCTGTTATTCAAAAAAATTCTAGTTTTCCATAGGTTTCCATGTTTCTTTCAAATTGAATTTGAAAATCGATTTTTCGCATGTTAAATTTTTTAAAAATTTTATTTTTCATTCCAGGCATATCCGAAAAGGGATATCACGAACATCGTCGAGTCCTCGCACTACGTGAGGGTCGGCGGTTGGTGCAAACCAGGGCGGACCAAGTGCAAGCTGTCCAGATGGGTCAAGCCCTACAGATGTCTCGGTAAAAATAAATACATCCACATATATATGGGGCATTCCACGCCGATTCGACCTGGGTCTGACTCTTCGACTCTCCGATTTTGTTCGCAATTTTTTTATGGTTTTCTAGTACCTCTGAAAATCACTCAGGAATTTTTTCAGATTTTTTTGGAGCGATTTGACTTAATTATAATTTTATAAACAAATTTGATGTTAGCCCAAATTCAAAAATCTGAAAAAATCACAAAAATCTCGTTTTTTCTATGAAAAATTTCAAGCGTTGAGCCAAAGTGTGGTTTTCTCTGTTTATAACAAACTTAAAAAAAAAAAATTTAGAAAAAAATAGAAAAAATGGAAAAATGTCGTTTTATTTTATTTTTTAATTTTTTTTTTTCAAAAAAGCTTGTTATAAACAGTAGGAAACCTCTGCTCATTTTGGCTCAACGCTTGATTTTTTTCTGATAAAAAAAGGGATGATTGTGATTTTTTTTCTGATTTTTAAATTTGGTCTAACAGTAAATTTGTTTATAAAATTGTGATTAAGTTCGATTGGTCCAAAAAAATCCGAAAAAAATCCTGAGTGCTTTTCAGAGGTACTACAAAACCATAAAAAATTGTGGGAAAAATCGAAGAGGCGAAGGGTCCCACCCAGGTCGAATCGGTGTGGAATGCCCCATATATATATATATTTTTTCCACTCTCTCACTTACAAAGAGCTTTGTTTTCACGAAAACTTCTTAATCCCAGATTATCACGTTTCAAAAAGGTGGAAAATAGTATTTTGAAAAAAGAATCACTTAAAATTGCCGATAAAGAAAACTGAATTCAAGAAAATCTTATGATAATCCGAAAATTTATGATTTTCAAAAATTTCCAACTAACGGGTAGATTTTTCTTGCCACGAATCCTCTGGACTGCGAAAATTCGTGAAAATTGAAGGAGAATTTTGGAAAATTTTTAGTTTTCTACAAAATAAAGTATTCAGAACCGTTCAATTTTCACTGAGACTTCAAAAATTTAACAGTGTTGAAAGAAACAGTAGAAATTGAAAATTTTCATGAAAATGTGCGACTTTCACAATTGCACAATTTTTCTTATGTCCGTCAGTTTCGTGAAACGATTGAAATCGCTTGATTCGATCTTCTCGAACGAGTCTCGTCATATATGGGGTATTCCATGTCAAATCGACCACTTTTAAACCCGACCTCTTTCGATTTGGCTGAACTTATGTTTTCCTTTTCTACGTAATTGAAAACATTTTTCAGGAAACTTTCAAATTTTTTTTCTCCACCCCAAAAGAAAAAGCTTTTTTTTTAAATGACTATAACTTCTTAAAAAATTGACTAATTGGGGCATTTTTTAAAATTTTCGTTTTTGAATGTACTTTTAAAAAATTGAAAGTGGTAATCACCGAGATTTTTTTTTTTCAAAAAAGTCGAGCCACTCCAGGTTGGGCGGCATTTTTTCCGGAATTGATCAAAGTATTTTTTGACTGAAAAAAAATGACGAACTTCGATAAACGATGATTTTTCACGAAAAAGGGAAAAAATTCATAGATTTTAATGTCTTAAATTTGTATTTTTTTTCGGCAAGTACATTCAAAAACGAAAATAAAAATAAAAAAAATGTCTCATTTAGTCAATTTTCGAAGAAGTTATAGTCATTTAAAAAAAAAAGCTTTTTCTTTTGGGTTGCACAAGAAAATTTGAAAATGTCCTGAAAAATGTCTTTAGTTGGGTAGAAAAGGAAAACAAAATTTCAGTCAAATCGAAAGGGGTCGGGTTTAAAAGTGGTCGATTTGACATGGAATGCCCCATATATTTCTTTTTTTCCCATCGCAAAATCAAGTTGGCTCTGGTGGAATTTAATCCTTCGTGACGACGGTCGTGAAAAGTCTTTTTCACGGATTTTCCGTGTCCTCGTTGGCCCCCATCCCCCCCCCCCCCCCCCCTCATTCTTCGTCAAGTAGGTACAACCGTCAGACGGAAAAATCTCTCGATTTTCAACAGTTTTCCAAACGAATCGACGGTCCTTTTATCCCGACTTTCTCCAATAATCGTTTCGTAAACTTTTCTCTCCCGTTCGTTCTTTTCTTCATTGACAAGTTTTTTTTTCTTCTCTCTCTTATTGACAATACTTTGTCACTTTTCGTCCCATTTTCCGGAGAATAAATGGACAAACATGCAAAAGGAAATCGCAGAATCGAGGCGGGAAAGCTCCAAAAAAAAAAATCGAAAATTCACCATTGAGCAAAGATTTTTAATTGAGATAATTAAAGTATAATTTTTCAAAATATTTTCTTGAAAATTCTAGCATTTATTTTGCCACCCCTTTCAAAAATTTTGTATTTAAGTATTTTTAATATTTAAATTTATTTTCGTTGATCCTTTTTTTTCTATTAATCATTAGAACAATATTTTACATTTACAAATTTTACAATTTAGATTTTGTCCCTTTCAATAATCCACTTTATACATTTTTTTATGCAAAATTCAATCGCGATTATTTCTGAATATAATTTTGAAAGTGCTTGATTCAAAATTTTTCCAAAATTTATTTTTTATAAAAATTTTGTTTATGAAAATCTTTGTTATTTAAATGTACCTTAAGGGCAAATGGCCTTCTTTTCGATAGTCGACAACGAAATTAATTTAGTTATGATGCGAGCTTTGATCCCTTTTTGTTGATGTAATTCAATTAGCCTTCCAATTATAAATCGATATATCGACATATATGGGTCATTCCATGTCAAATCGACCAAGAGTTGGAATCGACCCCTCTCAATTTCGATGAACTTTGGTCAGAAGTTTTCGTTTTCAATAAAACAAAGTTCTACCAAAGGAAAAAAAATTGAAATTTTTTCTTCGAAAGTTATGCAAAAATTAAAATTTTGCAATTTTTCAAATCTGTCAAGTTTATTTTTTAAATATCTTGAAAACTATCATAGTTACGAAAAATCGTTCTGAATTAGTTTTAAAGAGTATACTTAGGGCTAAGAAAAAAAAAATATTCCGAAAAAAAATGTTGAAAAATGATGAATTCGGAGAATTTTGAATGTTCAAAAATCGTAAAAATTCAAGTTCCATATTTTATATTTGGTTTGAATTTTTTTATATAATACCTTGTACTGATCTTAAAAAATTCTGACATTTTCAAAGAGGTGTTTTTTTTTGTTTCAAAAATATAAATTTTTGAATTTTGTTGAAATTTTTTTTTTGTTTTCCCTCTAAATTAAGTAAAGTTGAGCAATCATGTAATATTGTAGTTTTGAGCAGTAAAAATTTCAATTAATGACAATTTAAAAAAACAATTTTTTTTACCAAAATTCAAAAATTTGTATTTTTGAATTCATTTCAGGATCTTTTAAGATCAGTACAAGGTATTATATAAAAAAAAATTAAACCAAATATAAAATATGGAACTTGGATTTTTACGATTTTTGAACATTAAAAATTTTCCAAATTCATCATTTTTCAAAAAATTTTAATTTTTTTCCTTTGGTGGAACTTCAATTTATTGAAAACGAAAACTTCTGACCAAGTTTCATCGAAATTGAAAGGGGTCGATTCCAACTCTTGGTCGATTTGACATGGAATGACCCACATACATCAAGAGCATTATCGATATTCGTGGATATTTCAAGCTCGTTCATCTTTCAAAAAAAAAAAAAATTCCACCACAATGCTAAAATTTCAAAATGTCGAGGAAATGTGAGCAATTAAATGTCGTTCAAATAATAATGAAAATTTTCTCATTTTCCTGACGAGTAAAACATGAAAAAAATCCCAAATTAGAATTATGAAAACTCGTGGGAAAAACGAGTTTTCCCTACGCTTTGAGGAATTTATCTGGCTTTCAAAATTCAGCGATTTTTGGAATTTTTCATGATTTTTATTTTCATTTTTCCTATACTTTTCCTTGAGGTATTTTTTAGCTCTGTCGAAAAGGCAACGAAATTAAAAAAAAAAAATCTTGAACGCTAAATCGTCCGATTTATCAAAGAGCAACGATGCAAATTATATCTCGATAGTGATTCCTCCCTTTTTCAATCTTCCTTTCCTCGTTTCGTCGAAAAATAAACTCCAGCAATATTGCGGACTAAAAAACGCCGGCACTTGAAAAAAACTTTTTTTTTCCTCAATTCTCCCTCCCATTTCTCGCTGTATTATTCACCGTTTTTCTTCTTTCCCCTTGAAAGCCACTTAAATCCAGCCATTTCATAAGTACTTTAATGCAAACGGTATTTTATTATTATCATTATTATTAACAATATAAATGAACTCTTGAAACATCGTGGAGAATTATTCCACCTTTTCCGGATCAATTAAAAAAAAACCGTTAACTTTTCACTATAATTTATGAATCGTTCCAAGTGGAGGATCACTATTTTCAATTATCCTGCACTTATAAAAATTATACCGCAAATATGGAGAAAAAAAAATGTTAAGGGAGTATTCTGGTCTAGAATTTTGGAAAAATGATTTTTTTTTGCAAATTCGTAAAGTTTGAACCATTAAAAAAATATCCTCTAAAGGAAATTTTTTAATTTCAATAATTTACGGAGTTATAGCTAATAAATAAAAAATTTGCGACATTTTTTTTGTTCATTGTCAAAATATTAATAAATATGTTGTAAAAAAAAATAATGGTTAAAGTATTTTTTTTGTTTTTATCGAGCATGATGAAACTTCGGAGTTTTGTATTATTATTATTATTATTATTTCCTATTATGTATGTATTTGATATTTTGTACTAGGGTCATTCCATGTCAAATCGACCAAGAGTTGGAATCGACCCTTTTCAATTTCGATGAAATTTGGTCAGAAGTTTTCGTTTTCAATAAAACGAAGTTCCACCAAAGGAAAAAAATTTAAAAAATTGTCTTCGAAAGTTATGCAAAATTCAAAATTTCACAACTTTTCAAATCTTCCAAGTTTATTTTTTAAATATCTCGAAAACTATTATAGTTACGAGAAATTGTTCTGAATTCGTCTTGAAGAGTATATTTGGGGCTCAAAAAAAAAATATTCCGAAACAAATATTTGAAAAATGATGAATTTGGAGAATTTTGAATTTTCAAAAATCGTGAAAATCCAAGTTTCGTATCAAATTTTTGGTTCAATTTTTTTTATAATACCTTGTACTGATCTTAAAAGATCCTGTAACTTTCAGAAAGGTGTTTTTTGTTTTTTCAAAAATATGAATTTTTGAATTTTCATAAATCGTGAAATCCACTATCAACATTCAATTCTTTGTTCAATTTTTTTTTTTTATAATACCTTGTATTGATCTTAAAAGATCCTGAAATTTTCAGGATGGTGTTTTCTTGTTTCAATTATGTTTGAATTTTGGTAATTTTTTTTTTTTTACCAAAACACTGTTACTTTTATTTTTTTTTACTGCTCAAAATTACAAAACTACAAGATTGCTTAACTTTATTTAACTGAGAGGTAAAAAAAAATTGTTATTACCAAAATTCAAAAATTTATATTTTTGAAACAAAAAAACACTATCCGAAAAATTTCAGGATCTTTTAAGATCAGTACAAGGTATCATATTTAAAAAAATTGAACCAAAAATTGAATACGGAACTTGGAATTTCACGATTTTTGAAAATTCAAAATTCTCCAAATTCATCATTTTTTAAATATCTTTTTCGGAATATATATTTTTTTTCGTGGCCCCAAGTATACTCTCTCAGACGAATTCAAAACGATTTTTTGTAACTATAATAGTTTTCGAGATATTTAATAAATAAACTTGGAAGATTTGGAAAATTGTGAAATTTCGAATTTTGCATAACTTTCGAAGAAACATTTTCAAATTTTTCTCGATTGGTGGAACTTCGTTTCATTGAAAACGAAAACTTCTGACCAAATTTCATCGAAATTGAAAGGGGTTGTTTTCAACTCTTGGTCGATTTGACATGGAATGACCCACTATTATTGATGACCCATTATTATTATTTTATCATTTCGTATGAGAGGATTCTTTTTTCAAATCTTCACCCTAATTCGGAAGAGGAAATTTTTGAGAAATAAACGTCGACAGCGGTTCACGAAATTCAACCAAATTTTCCTTTCATTCGACTATTTAGTTCCGGCTCGGTTGAATTTATGTATTATCCCAGATAGAAAATCGTGCCGTCAAATCGGAGCGTAACGTTACGGTAGCGACACGGTTGCGGTACGCAACTGCGCGCCGTGTCACCACCTCGGCGTTATGTGCGTCCGTTTGTGACACCTCTGTGGCGGTACGCCGTGCCGAAGAACGCTGTGGCGACACGGTAGCGCCACGGAGACGGTACGCCGTGCTCCTTGTCGCGGCTTCGGGACGCCACCGTGGCGGTACAAACACGGCACGGCGTGCACCCGAAGTAGTTCACTAGCTGCCGCAAGATGTCGCAGACCCTCTCGCTATCCTTCTCAAATGCGATTAAATGCCACGAACAGCATATAGGAAAGTTTCTCGAGAAGCGGATGCGTATAATGATGACGTTAATATATTGATTTTTGAAACTGTGCAGTGAAGTGCACGGCGTGTCGCCTTCGTGCCGCCACTGTGGCGTCCCGGACAATCGAAGGTGCACGGCCCGTCGCCTCTGTACCGCTACGGTCGCGCTACGCGTTGACGTGAACAGCACGGCGTGTCGTCTCTGAACCCCTACGGTGGCGTTACGCCTTGATGCGAACAGCACGGCGTGTCGCCTCTGTACCGCTACGGTGGCGTTACACGTTGACGCGAACAGCACGGCGTGCAGTCCCTGTGTCGCTACAGTGGCACCACGGCAGGAATAACCGACTGCACGCCGTGCCGCTACTGGGCAGTTCCAGTATCGCCACGACGTACCAGTACGCCGTACCGCCACGGTGGCGTCACATTCGGACGCACATAACGCCACGGTGGCGCCACGGCGTGCCGCCACGTAACGCCACCGTGCCGCTACCGTGGCGTTTCATTTCTATCTGGGATATTAGTTTCGCGTAGTTTGAGTGGATCCTCGGGCTCGCGTTCAACGAGAAACGTTGATGGTACAAAATATAGACGCTAGAGTGCCGCTGGCGGAGCGCTGCGGCGGCTCTTGTGCGTACTACAATATACATACGTATATATATATATATATATATGTATATACGTATTACATTATATTACGTAACGCGAGCTGCTTTTGCTTCTCTGCCACTTGCTCCAAGCGGTTGAAACTTTGCGATGAAAAACAGATGGGATATATCAGTACATTATCTATAGATATATATTGTTGTATATCAATATATATGTATATGGGGCATTCCAGGTCAAATCACGTGGTCATCGGCCTGACCCCTTCGGATTTAGTTGTCGAACTTTTTTTGGGCATATTTTGGTTTAAAAAAAAGAGGTTATTTTTTCAGATTTTGATTATTTGTTTTACCCCATAAAATAATTTTTTTTTCCCATAACTTTTGAGTAAAAATGAATTACGCTCAGTTTAAAAATTCTGAAATTTTTTGCATTAATTCTATAACTAAAAACTAGTCTTTTCGTCATGGTTTGAGAGTAGGCCGAAAATAATTTTTTTTTTTTTTTTTAAATAGAGAAAAAAAATTTGTTTACAAGTTTTGAAAATTAAATATTTTAATGATGGTTCCCTATAGGGAAAAAAAAGAAAAATAAATCGTTTGTTGGTAAAAAGAAATTTTTCCTATATTTTGATAATATATTTGATGAAATCGATTAATTATGGCATTGAAAAAAAGTATTACTTTTCGGACGGAGCACCACAACAATATAAAAACTTTATCTAACTATTAACAAAAAACTATTATCAAAATATAGGAAATCTATTATCGAAATACAGAAAATATATTATCAAAATATAGGAAAAAAAAATTTTACCAAGAGATGATTAATTTTTCTTTTTTTTTTAATCCTACAGGGAACCATCGTTCAAATTTTTAATTTACAAAATTTGTAAAGAATTTTTTTTTTGTTTAATTAAAGAAAATATACAAATTGTTCTCGGCCCATTCTCAAACTAGGATGAAAATACTACTTTTTAATTATAGAATTTATACAAAAATTTTCAGAATTTAAAAACTGGGCGCAATTCATTTTCACTCAAAAGTTATGGAAGAAAAATCTTTTTTATGGGGTAAAACAAGTAATCAAAATCTGAAAAAATAACCTCTTTTTGGAAAAAAATATGCCAAAAAAAATTCGGCAACTAAATCCGAGGGGGTCAGGCCGATGACCACGTGATTGGACCTGGAATGCCCCATATGTATAATATCGTATAACTATTTGTACTGAAATGTTCCGCGAAGTTTACAGGTTAGAGCAAAGATGGCGACGTTAAAATACTTTTGTGAATCATCGTTTAATTATTTGACCGATATTTTTTATTTATTTATTTATTTTTCATTTAATAGCGATTTGTCCGTTCTTACAATTTCGCCATAAAGCATGATTCTACTTTTTTGTACAAAAATCATAAATTATCTAATTACTTTGGTCAATTTAATTATTTTAATTTTTACGATTTTTTAAATTTATTGTTTATAAAAAATTTAAATTTATGGATCAAAATTATAAGAATGTAGAACTTATTATTATTTTGGAAAAATAATTTTTTCGGTGCCAATCCCTGCTCAATACTCAAGAAGCATTTTTAAGAAGAATTGATTTTTGATATTTAATAGGCAATTTTTTTTTTAGATTAGCAATCGAAGGTTAAAAACTATTTTTTAATATTTTTTTCCCGCCTAATTAATGACATGAATTTGGATGGATGAATTTTTTATTTGAGCAATCGCGGACAAATGGATTGAGCGATTATTTTTCATTAAGGATTAAGCTTTATTTTTGCCAGCCCATGAATTATATTTCATTACTCGACGGGACTTTGAAATCGATTATCTCGCAATTCTATTCTCATTAAAATCAATAATCACCGCAGGTTTCGTGAATCCGCCACCGTTAATTATTTCATAACTCATTTCCTCGTCCCAGAATGACTCGAGTCGAAAATACAATTCTCTTATCGGAGCAATGATGGAGGGTAAAATTTATTCCAAAAAATTATCGTTTATTTTTTACACGCTCACAGAAGGACCATTTCAAAGTGACGCTCTTCTCGTACCCGAAGGATGTCTCTTCGATCATCTTCACAATCACACGAAATGCTGGGAGTCTCACAGGTCGGTTAAATTTATTGTTATTTATTTTCAGCGAAAATATCATTGTTTAGATAAACAGATTTTTTTTAGAAAATATTAATGGAAAAATTAAGTTGATTAAAATTATTGAATAAAGACTTGAGAAATACGAAGATTTAGACTTTAATAAATCAACGTTTATTCTTATGCTTTATTATTAGTTCTGTTGTCAATATTTAATTAATTTTAATTGATTAATTAATTTAATTTTTTTATTTGTTGCAATTTACAATTTTTTTAAATTTAATTTTTATTATTTTACATTATTTTATATTATTACACAAGTTTAGCGTTCGTGAAAATCAGTATAAAAGTAAAAAACATTTTTTATGCGACACATTGAGAAAAAATTACTGAATTTGAGAACATGAATTTATTTATTAAATGAAAGTATTAATTCGATTATTTATTTGTTGAACCAAGAAAATCACTTTTCATTTAAAAAAATATTTTCACGAATCTATTACTCCATTATATTAAACTCTTATTTAATAGTAACAATTAAATGCATGATAGATTTGATTAAATTTGTATTCATTGGATTAATTACATTTATCGCATCATAAACATGAGATTATTTGGATCTAAAAAATGACTTCAATACGAAATTATTTTTTTCGAACAAAATTATTTCTTTGCAATAAATTCATCATTATTTGACTTCTAAAAATATCTTTATTTAAATAGATTTTAATAAATTTGCATTCATTGGATTAATTGGATTTATTGCATCATAAACATGAGATTATTTGAATCTGAAAAACGACATCAGTATTAAATTATTTTTTTCGAACAAAATTATTTCTTTGCAATAAATCCATCATTATTTTACTTCTAAAAATATTTCTGTAGTATATTCAATATTTATTAGATACTAAATTGATTGTGATTATTTGAAAAGAAGCTGTAGTAAAATAAATAACACATTATTTTATTCCAATGGAATATTTATTGGGAATGATGAAATTTTTATTTCCTTCAAGCAAAGAACTATCATTTCTATAGTGTACTTTAATAGTATACATAAGTTGTTAAAAATTAAAAAACTGGTTTTTTTAATGTTTTCTTATATTCGAATCTTCATAACTCCTAACTTTTTTCAAGTGCACAGTAGTAGTCGATAGCGTAATAGGTAGCGTGTTAGGTAGTTAGGTAGGATAGGTATGATGGTAGATAGGGTCGAGGGTTCGAATCTTGATCGGACAAAGAAATTAGATCGGAGAATTGGCGCAGATTTGTCTTTTTTTTTCTATTTATCTCTTTTTGGAGTCACTAAACTATGCATATTAAATTATTTGGCAAGGGCTATATATTTTTTATGAAATGTTTAGCAACAATTAATGAACACGCATTTGATTGAATCGATCATTTTTCCTGTTGATTGGACTAATTAATTTGTTGATTCAACGAATTTTTTTTCTCAGTGCTTCCTGTATTAAAAGACATGCATGTTTTGAATGATAAAATGTGTTATTGATTCAAACAACATATTACATATAATTGATAAGATATTGTTAGATTCAAGTAAATTCGTTTATTGAAACAGAAATTTATGGAATTGACTGAAAAAAATGAACCAAGTAAATATATAAGGGAACGAATCTAATTGTTTTGGCAAATAATGAAAAAATTATTTTTTGCCTCCAAAACTTTATTTCATTGGTTCCAGTAATTTTTTCTCTCAGTGCAGTTACGTGCATAAAATAATGTATATTTCTCACAAAAACAATTTAGTTTTCTACATAAAATAAAAAAGGAAATTTAAAAAATTTCAAAAATCGCGAAGATATTTGCTGCTCGGACCCTTTTTTTTTAAACTTCTCGCTTGTGATGGATTTTTTTTATCTGTCGGAAGTCTTCGTTGACAAAAAATTATGTTCTTGTCAATAAAGACTATAGCTAAGGTGTAGCATTGGATTAAAAGAAAATTTGTAGAAATTACAGCTCTTAAAAAAAAAGCTCTGATTTTAGGTCAAATTAGAAGTTCAAAAAATTGATAAAAAATAATGATTGAAGAATGTTTAAATATTTGTTAAAAGTCTAAATAATAAATCTAGGCAATAAAAAATATAAGATTTGGCGTAACCCCTTAAAATGTATCATCGTCATTTACATCCTTTGGACATTAAAACGATATTTAACAATTCAAAAGTAAAATTTCCTCTAACTGTTTTCTCTAATAATTATTCCGCAGCAATATTACAAAAATAATTGATAATTTTGAACAGAGGTTTAGTATATTTTTTTTTTACTCCAACGTATCTTTCAATTCGTATAAAAGTGATTTGTGTCAGTCCATCATTTTTTTTATGGGCAAAAAGAATTGAAAACTGATGTTTTATTTTATCATGTCACTGGAGGGACTTCCATTCAATTCTAAAATTATATCTCGAAAATATCGCGTAACGAATATATTTTTGATATTCCAGATGGAACTCAACAGCGGCTGACACATGCCGAGAGCGTAACATGAATCTTCGCAGTTTCGCCATGTTACTGCCCTGCGGAATATCGCTATTTTCCGGTGTCGAGTTCGTCTGCTGTCCGAAACATGCGAAAGGTACGTAACGTACGTAACTATTAATCACTCACTATAGTTCCATTTTTTTTTTTTTTCTCATTCAAACTCACCCTCAATCTCCATCATCACCAAAAAATAGAAAAAAAAAATTGCACAAAAAAAAAATTCCGGAAAGAATTGACGAGAGTGCTGAAATTCGTTTTTTTCTTCTTTTATTGTTTCCCCAATTCATCGGACGAATCTTCATCCTCGAGAATCTCGTATTTATTCCAGAAGCCTGCCGAAACTTGATGCCAAAAGTTTTCATTGATCGCAAACGACGCATTTGGGAAAAAAGAAACAACAGTTACAGAAGTTTGGCTCGGTCGGTATGTTACCGACCGAGCGAAACTTCGCACGAAGCGAGGAATGTAAGAGAGTGAGAGTTGAAAATGGAGTTTGTCGTCTCGGGCAATGGCAGACCGTAAAGTGGCCTTCGATTTTCCCCAACCGTTCAATCCTTCTGGACAGACTCACGCTGAGGATGGTTTGGGGAGGTTGACAAGTGTTGGTCTACTTCGTGGCTCTCTCAAATACACAGACCGAAACGGTTCTCCTTCCTTCCCGACCGTTCAATCTCCCTTTTCTCTCGCTCCCACTTTCAATACCCTTTGCGTCCCCTTCCCACCCCTTTGCTGAAATGTCCATTACTCGAAAGTGTCGAAGCCAGAAGGCCTCTTGGTCCAGTAATTCAACCAACGCACCAACCTCTCCCCGAGAGTTCTCTTTGCCCCCGGGCGACGAGCGCCAACTTTTCTCATCCTCCACCGTTAACTGCACTAAAAAAAACTCTTCCTCACTGCGGAATTAAAAAAGGAAGGACAAGTCCGTACTGGGAGAAATGGAATATTGACTCGACATAATGAATCCTACTCTTGACAAACAATTCCGTCCTCCAAATATTCTGTTTACGGCATTATTTACAAAGTCGCGGACTCGTTGATTACCGTTTGGAAATTGAATTTCCAAACACGTTCATTCTATGATCAAAGCATCATCAGGGACAAAGGGTCTGACCCAAATTGAAGGTTGTTCAAGTTTAACGAACGGTATCTGCGCCAAAAAGCAAAGGCATTTTGGTTTCCGATATTCTTGAGTCGTTTGGCAACGTTTTTGCTCAAGTCTGATTCTGGAGGAAGGTACTTGAAGACCTTTTCAAAGGGTCACTTTCTGGGGGTGAGTTAGAAAAAAGCTTCCATTAAGTGAGCTAAAATATGATCAAGTCCATCATCAATGAACCATTTCATGGTTCATTTCAATGGTTCTCATCAGGGTCTCAATTGACTTAGGATTCTTATGGTCTGTTAGGGTTTAAGTGCCCTATCCAAGGATGGAACACCTTGCATAAGGAAAATTCCTCGCTTGATCCAATATTGAACAAGGTTGCTGCTAAAACCATTTGGACGAATCTTCCATCTTTAACACTAATCCCAACGATATCGCCACTCAAGCCTCCACCTCTCATCGTGCCTTTCTTCAGTGTCCTCGAGTCAAAAGTAAGCAGGAAGATAAAAGCCTACCGCTGCAACGTTCATCGCAGTTGGACAAACTTTCATCATTGGGTTCCACACTAGTCGGAACTTGGAGAGAGGTCTTCAACGAGGAACGACCCCGAAGGAATCGCCCGGATGATCTCAGGTCCGAGAAACGTTGAATCAACGGAATCAGCAGCGCCAAGTTTCGAGGGGTACATTTTTGGTTATGGGCAATATATCCTAACGACAGAGACCGTGGATTTTTCTTTGGACATCCAGAGCGCAGTCTCGCAGCAGGCACCCCCCGACGCGAGAAAGCCAACTTTGCAATCAATAATGTAGGGGTGGTTTGTGCGACGACTGCGCGTCAGGCCAACTCCAATACAAACTCGTCCTTTTTCAACCCTCTTTTGTACGTGCACACTGAATCGAGTCCATTGCCGTTCATGGTATACCGGGACTCTACCGCACCTAACTCAACAGAGATGGACACTTGATGATGACAAAAAGGGCGTACCAATCCATCGACTGAGCTTGCTTCATACGACATTTCCGTCATCATCATCATCGACACGCGCGTTAGCGGATGAACCAGTCCATAAAATCCCTGATATCATATCTCGGTAGCACAAAGCGGCATGGAATTCCGGTGATAGCGCAAATACGGTTGGCACAAGGCCTGAAGGTACTCGATGGTCCCTGAGGAATATGCCTGGGGCGCGGTGGAGGCATTCATCTGTTTGCGATTCGCACACGAACGTTTATTATCGATCGAAATGTACAATATATACATTGTACCATATATTTGTATCACGGAACCTATCGAGTTTGGCACATGAACTCTACCGCTTATTTCTCTACCAGGAATGGGTTACCAAATAAAAGGGCATTAGTGGCCTTACCTAACAAGTTTGTCAGAATTCTGCACCAAATGATAAATCTCCAGAATGAAACCTCTACCGCAAAGTCCCATTAAACGAATTTATGGTAACGACTACCGGAAAATATCTCTACCGCGTAATAGTTATCCCATTAACAAGTCTGCTAGATCCAAGAGAGATAAGACTAGTAGAAAAGGCTCGGTAGCAATTCGGTCGGACACTTACCGACCGTGTAGGCCCGCCCCGATGAAAAAATACAGTTGACCTGCGGTCGATAAGTAGGATTTCGCAGGATTAACGATATTTGGCAGAGATATTGTACGATAGACTCTTTTTCATAGTTGTTGTTGTTATTTTTGGTAGGGAAATGAGTGATAGAGCTGGAAATATACACAGAGTGAGGTTATGTCTGGATCGTTCGATTGCTGGTATTCGATTAGTTCGATTGGTTCAACTCCATTGGGATTCCCCCAACAAACTTCAGCTGTTTCTATACTTTTACCGTTTTTTCTTAAATCCCCTGTGAATCTATTTTATCAAAAGACCTCTCTATCGCCCACTTGGGAGACACGAATGATGAAAAATATTCCGATGTGTTCGAAATCTCTGCGGAATTATGATAGAAGTTATCGGAAGCGAGGCACCATCTCTACCAGTTTAAACTCTCTATCATTTTGACCAAATGTTTCGCTCAGAGTAATTAGAAATATAGAATCATAATGAGAATTTTGGAATAATGTTTGTTGATAAGAGCGATCCCTGATTTACCAACAGTTTTTTTTTCGTTTTACGTTTTATAACGAATTGTCCTGGGAAAATACTTCAGTGCAGTTGCTTTCATGACCTAATTCTGCAATAGTTTGAAAAATTGTATTCAACAGTGGTCAAAGAAAATTTGAAAGGAAAATTTATTATGATTATGTCGGTATTTACTGTACTATTTGGTCTATTTATCAAAGATAAAATTAAAATTTACGTAAATTTTTGTTATCAATATATTCCAGACAGGGTTGCGAAATTTTTAATAAAAAAGTAATGCATTAACCATTACTTTTTAAATGGCTAATGAAAATAATTTAATGGTCAATGGAAATTATTTTCATTGACCATTAAAATTTAATGCTTAATGGAAATGATTTTCATTAACCATTAAAATTTAATAGTTAATGGATATTATTTTCATTAACCATTAAAATTATTTCCATTAACCATTAAATGTTAATGGTTAATGAAAATGCAATTGCATTAAAAAAAGTAATGCATTATTTGCAACCCTGCCCATTACAATGTAGTGTGTAATAGAACAAATTTCCATTGCCCATTGCAATGTAATGTTTAATGGACAAAACTTCGATTGCAATTTTGGGAATGGAAAAATCTAGATGAATAAATTATTGCAATTTTGCATTACATTTTATTGACTTAGGACTTAGATTTGCAGGTACCTTAAATTCTAAAAAGCACTATATTATAATTATAAAACTTATATAATTATAAAATTATAAAACTTTTATTGCCATTGTGGGAATGGAAAAATATAGATGATAAAATTATTGCAATTTTGCATTACATTTTATTGACTTACGACTCAGATTTTCACCTTAAATTCTAAAAAGCATCTACATTATAATTCTAAAAATCTAAGTTCTAAGTCAATAAAATGTAATACAAAACCACAATAATTTATTCATCTATGTTTTTTCATTTCCAAAATTGCAATCAAAGTTTTGTCCATTACACATTACATTGCAATGGGTAATGGAAATTTTTTCTATTACACACTACATTGTAATGGGCACGGTTGCAAATAATGCATTGTACTTTTTTTAATGCAATTGCATTTTCATTGACCATTTTCATTAACCATTAAAATTTAATGGTCAATGGAAATTATTTTCATTAACCATTAAAATGTAATGGATAATGGAAATTATTTTCATTGACCATTAAAATTTAATGGTTAATGAAAATTATTTCCAATAACCATTAAACTTTAATGGTTAATGAAAATGCAAATGCATTAAAAAAAAGTAATGCATTATTTGCAATCCTGCCCAGACATAAATATCAAATGAAAAAGAGTTAATCTTAGACTCAAAAACGATAGATTATGATTAATTTTTCTTTTCATTCAGTACAATGCATTTTTATAATTAAGAATAATCAAAATAATAGTTGGTTAAAAAAACAAAATCCAGGCGTAATGATTGATTCTGATTGATTCAGGAAGAGTCGTTCCTCATAAAGATATTGATTCAGAAAAATATTTTAGATCACTCAGTACAATAATGGACGCTTTTACGTCTGCAAGCGGACGTGAAAACGTCCATATTGCACCTCGTGATATAAAATATCGTACATCACTCGGCGTAAAAAGCATAAGAATTTAGAAGATTTCTTCGACGGTAAAGTTTTGACCGGTATTCTGCATAACTTTCCTATCAAAGGGAGACTCCTCGTTTTTTATGGACAATTTTTATATGCAAAAAACTATATTCTGGCTCACACGAGTCCAAACGTCTTTTATCCGCTTCGCAAGGAAGTTGTGAAGAAAAAAAAAAGATGCCACGAAGATAGTAAAATGCGGAAGAGGAGGAGGAAGAGGAGGAAGAGGAGGAAGAAAAAAAAGAGTTTTTATCCTCGGGCTATCGCGAGCGAGTCTTCCGGAGGGTGGATCAAGGGAGGGCACACGCGATGATATCCTCAGGAGAACTCTGCCGCAATCCGTCCACTCAAACACCTCTAACGTGACCCAGATTAAAAGCGCAATATACGGACACATACGGACGCGAAAATGTCCGTGGTGCGGAAACAAGCAAGAGGGACGGATAAATGAGGGACCGAAGGCTTTTGTCCGGGTTTGAGGACCTCGAGAAGCCAGCGGTGGGGCTCATCATCAAGCCATCTATTCTCGTGGAGAGTAGGACACAATCATGAGAACCTTGTTAGGCAAAAGGCCCCGATTCATCGTTATTCACGATACAAGACAGCGAGTCTTGTGTGATCAGGCTAAGATTTTGTCTCCAAGATCACGCGATTAGGGTTGATACGAGACTCAATGGCCAAGACGATACATGGCCTCCAATTTGCACCCCAACCCAAACTGAAATACCATCTTGAAGAGTCTGATTGGTTCCTGCCAGAAAACTATCAAAACTATAAAATCTGATGGCAGTTCAAACCCAAACCCAATCTCAAGAGATTTTTAAGAATAAAAATAATAGGATTCTTAAATAAAAATGATGTGGAATAGTAAATACCATTTTTAGGACATCTACCAAAATCTGTTTGCAAATTGCACTCCAACCCAAACTGAAATACCATCTTGAAGAGTCTGATTGGTTCCTACCAGAAAACTATCAAAACTAAGAAATCTGATGGCAGTTCAAACCCAAACCCAATCTCAAGAGATTTTTAAAAATAAAAATAATAGGATTCTTAAATAAAAATGATGTGGAATAGTAAATACCATTTTTAGGACATCTACCAAAATCTGTTTGCAAATTGCACTCCAACCAAAACTGAAATACCATCTTGAAGAGTCTGATTGGTTCCTACCAGAAAACTATCAAAACTAAGAAATCTGATGGCAGTTCAAACCCAAACCCAATCTCAAGAGATTTAAAAAAATAAAAATAATAGGATTCTTAAATAAAAATGATGTGGAATAGTAAATACCATTTTTAGGACATCTACCAAAATCTGTTTGCAAATTGCACTCCAACCCAAACTGAAATACTATCTTGAAGAGTCTGATTGGTTCCTGCCAGAAAACTATCAAAAATGAAAAATCTGATGGCAGTTCAAACCCAAACCCAATCTCAAGAGATTTTTAAAAATAAAAATAATAGGATTCTTAAATAAAAATGATGTGGAATAGTAAATACCATTTTTAGGACATCTACCAAAATCTGTTTGCAAATTGCACTCCAACCCAAACTGAAATACCATCTTGAAGAGTCTGATTGGTTCCTGCCAGGGAACTATCAAAACTAAAAAATCTGATGGCACTTCAAACTCAAACCCAATCTTAAGGGATTTTAAAAAATAAAATTAATATAGAATTTCTAAATAAAAATATTGGAATAGGAAATACCATTTTTAGGATATCTACCAAAATCTGTTTGCAAATTGCACTTCAACCCAAACTGAAATACCATTTTGGAGAGTCTGATTGGTTCCTGCCAGAAAACTATGAAAACTAAAAAATCTGATGGCAGTTCAAACCTAAACCCGATCAAGAGATTAAAAAAAAAAATAATAGGATTAAAAAAAAAATGTGGAATAGTAAATACCATTTTTGGGACATCTACCAAAATCTGTTTGCAAATTGATTAAGATTGATCAATGAGTCCCTTAATTTTGGTTATTTTAGAATATCGATTTTGGAAAATCCCTTTCCTACAAAAATTACTTTGCGAATTGGAATGAGGATAAAAAAAAGGCTACGTTGAATATTGAACACTTTCGGTCTGCTAATTTCCTCTCAATTTGAACGAGGCATGCACATCCGTTCCGAAGACTATTTCCGATTTTCCGAAAAAAGATTTGTCAATTTCCAACGTTGTCAATTAGACAATTGGAACGTTTGATAAGAATTGGATTATAGTTAGCAATTCCGGGGATCAAATCGTTTTTTTTCCTTCTCATATTCCTCTCTGATTTTCATATATGCAAGCTCATCTCCTTCTTCGTCCTTATCCTCGCCTCTCTCGTCCTGTTTTCCTGATCTCCGGAGCCGTTAAATTCCGTCCAGATTATTCCGCGACTTCTCGTCTCCCGTCCTACATATGGGGCATTCCAGGTTACAAGGGACATTCTAGATCATAAACTTTCCCTTAAAGTGAAGAACACCAATTTCGTTTCAATTTGGCTCCAGGATTTTTCATTTTTGAATTTTTGAATTGGGGCCAAAATTGAGTAAAATAGTTTTTTATGCAAATTTTGATTTTTTGAAAAAACTGTTGGGTAGATTCGTGTTCGAGGGGACAAATTTCATCGATATAAGGTCCGATAGAAAAAATTAAAAATTTTTTTTTTGCATTTTGGCCAAAATTCAATCGGTACACTAAAATGACTGTAACTTTTTTTCTAGATAAAATTTTCACTTCGTTCAGAGCTCATTCTCTTCGGAATCGTTAAAGCTTCGAAACCGCGCTTGGTTATTTCGATTCCAATCATTTTTTGATTTTTGGCAGATTTTTAAAGTTCGATCATCGATTTTTGCGAATTTTTGCATACATACCCCTTTCCATTTTTTTCGGCGATTTTCAAATTTTCAAATTTTTTTTCGAGGCCATATTTTTAAAGGCCTTAAACTTTAAGAATGAAAAAAAAAATTGTTTTTCAAAATTCTAGACCAGAATACTTCCTTAATGGATTAAAGAATGGTGCATTCCATATCGAATCAATCTGGAATTTCCTATATACCTCTATATACCGGTCTCGTCCATTCAATATCCAGACAATTGTACCGGTATTTCGTGGCAAAGAATTTCCTATAAACGTTATCAGCGTATCGGGCCACGACGAATTCTCCGGATATCGACCTATTCACAAATCAACCCACATTCTCCCCCAAAGACGTACTTGATTATATATGGGGCATTCCATCCCAAATCGGACAGTTTGAAAAACTTTTTTTTTAATTTCCTCAATTTTTTTATACTTTTGAGTACCCATCAAAAGACCCTTTCTGTTAAATTTTGAGATTTTTTTGACTACCCGTTCAAAAGATATTAAATTAACAAAAAAACCGCTCTTTTTTGGTATTTTGGTAATAACTTCTTCAATAATGATCGAAATTGAGTTTTTTTTTCAAAATTTTTGTTTATTTATGGCCTTTTCAGAAAAAATACGACAAAAATATTCGACGTGTTTTTGAATGAGTTTTTTGAGTTTTAAACGTTAAATCGCGTTTTTAAAAGTGAATGTCATTTTTGATTTTTTTTAAGTTCACGTATTCACGTATTTTTTTGAAAACCTTACATATACGATTATTTTCTGAATTAGAATAGTCCTTTGACCCAAATTCATTCAAAATGATTAAAAAAATACTATACAGTAACAAAAATTGGTATTCATAATAATTTATGAGTATTTTTTTTCTTTTTCAAAAATCGAAAAATGATGTTTGAAACAAAAAAAAACAAAAAAAATTACATTTACTTTCAAAAACGCGATTTAACGTTTAAAACTCAAAAAACTCATTCAAAAACACGTCGAATATTTTGTTCATATTTTTTTCTGAAAGGGCCATAAAAAAACAAAAATTTTGAAAAAAAAACTTTTAATTTGGACCATTATTAAAGAAGTTACGACCAAAATACCAAAAAAAGAGCGATTTTTTTGTTAATTTAATATCTTTTGAACGGGTAATCAAAAAAATCTCAAAATTTAACAGGAAGAGTCTTTTGATGGGTACTCAAAAATATAAAAAATTGAGGAAATAAAAAAAAAAGTTTTTCAAACTGTCCGATTTGGGATGGAATGCTCCATATATAAATGGAAACGTCGCCATGGACATATACGAAGAGTCCAAACGCACCACTCCAATCGTTTTATCCCACGTGAAAAATTCACGAATGTTGACGACACATTCGGCGCTCCCTCATATTCATTGCTGATGACTTCCCCTTCGTGTTTCAGTCTTCACTCGAGCCAACTTGTTTTTATCGATAACCCGTCCATGTATTCTTAATTTCATTCGATGTTGGAGATAACGAATCGCCAGGTCGACATTTTGTGGTTGCGGTCGAGGAGAAAACAAAATGGCCGCCTCATCCTTCACCAACCAATATAAAGGTTACCTATACTATAATTATAACTGAGGTATTCAAAGTCTGTTGAAGAGGACACTTGTTAGGAATAGTCTTCTAAAATGAAGGACCTAGCTACAGATTTGAGTCGGTTGATCTGTATCTTCTCATTTTCATCCTCACAAATAGTGATCGTCCATCAACAAATTATGGATTTTGTATCCTTGATTTTACCTATGACAAAGTTTTTCAAGAAGGCCTCTAAAATGAAGTCTTCCAATAAGGACTCTCCCAAGGAAAACTCCTCTTAAAGAAGAAATCAACGATTGGACTTGGATTAAGTGGGATCCCCTTATTTTCATCCCCCAATATAGCGATGGGCCATAAAAAGATTGTTGTTTTTTGTTTATTGTTGATTTTACCTTTGAAAAAGTCCTTCAAAAAGAACCCTTGAACTCAAGTCTTTTAAATTGGACTCTTCAAGAAAAAGTCCTCAAAAAAGAAGGGATAAACTATGTAGACTTGGACTCCTACTGAATTCCTCTATTTGCCAATCAGGTATGAATGAATTATTATTTTATCAACCGTGAATTGTCCTTGAAACCAAGTTTTCCAAAAAGGACCCTCTTGAAAAAATTATTTCAACAAGAAGAGACCAGCTGGACCATGACCTGTTAATTTGCACCTCCAAATTCTAACTTCCCATTAATCCAATCAGCCACGAACCTAAATCGTTTTTCTTTTCAATCATCAATGTTCATTTGTCCCAACAGATAATATAAAGCCAAAGAAACCGTACGATCTACCAATCCCGAAAGGAGTGGACGATGATATTGAGGAAGACGAGGATGATCTTGACGACGAGGACGATCTCGATGGGGACGCCGAGGACGAGGATGAGTCAGACGGTGATCTCGAGGACGTGCTCAGCGATCAAGCCTACGACGACGAGAGCGACGAGGCTTATCTCGATGACTACGACACGACAACAGGCTCATCGTACGTATAATTGAGAAGAGAGAGCCTTACAGACAATCCTGAAACACGACGAATCAGCAGAGAATTGTCACTCGAACTATCGAGCAATTAATTCGAAGGAAAGAGCAGAGATAGACAATTAATAAGCTTTTCGTTTCTGTTCCATGAAACAAAAAACAGACGACCTTCAACAACCGCACCCACAACCGAGAAGAGCAAGCAGGAAGCTACGGTAATGCCAGTTCCGGTTAGCTCGAGTACTCAACAACCTTCCCAACCTCAGGGAACCCCCGATCCATATCTCACGCATTTCGATCCACGATCCGAGCATCAGAGCTACAAGCAGGCTCAGATGAGACTGGAGGAGGTACACAAGGAGAAGGTGACAAAGGTAAGCCGGCTTACCTCACTCAATCAACGAAATTCAATCAAATCCAACTGATCCGGATTATGCGAGATACTATTAATTCTCGTGTTTGCCATCTGGCGGTGAAACTTTGTACTCCCCGTCCCAGCGTCACGCGCATGCGTCGCCGAGCGTCATGCGCATGCGCTGCCGAGCGTCACGCGCATGCGCTGCCGAGCGTAACGTGCATGCGCCGCCGGGCGTCATGCGCATGCGCCGCCGCGCGTCTGTCCGAAAAACGCCGCCATATTGCAATTTGCAGCAGGCACTTACCTAACCCAATTGGTCCTCTTGACGATACTTGACGACAGCAGGATTATACCCATTGCCAAAGCCTTCGATTCAAGGACTAGAATTTTATGGTTTATTTGATCGCGAAAAGAGAATATTTAATTGGAGCGAGAATTAAGAGAAGTAGGGGGAAAAAAATAAACATGGATTTTCGAAAGGGTGGAAAGCATTTGGTGTCGAAATCCCCTGTGCTACAACGTTTTCAGGTGATGAAGGACTGGAGCGATCTCGAGGAAAGGTATCAGGACATCAGAGCGAGAAATCCCGTTGCTGCCGATGCCTTCAAGCGCTGGATGACCGCGAGGTTCCAGGAAACCGTTGCCGCATTGGAGGCGAGCGGCGCGGCTGAGAAACACCAGCTTAGCGCGATGCATCAACAGCGCGTTCAAGTGCGTCTCACTAATAGAATTTAGCAAAAAAAAAACAAAAAAACCTGTCTAGAGGAGACGCAAGTAATTTGATTAAAAATTCCCGCCCGACCCCCCGCCAACCAAACAATTTAACTCAGACATAACCTCCTTGTGGATAAATTCCGCGAATTCGTCGCGGTTATGAAATAATCTCAGTTCAAATCTTCCCTCTGATTATCATTATCTCTCTGACTTGGCGTCGTTTCAGGAAGCCGTGAAGCAGAGAAACGAGGAAGCAATGTCGTGTTACACGGCGGCTCTCAATGAGACGCCACCGAATGTAAGTTGACACGAAATTCGAATAATCTCCTTAACCCTTTGTGTCACACATTTTTCCTTTAGTCCAATCGGCTTGAAATTCATTACTCGGGAATTTTTGGGGTCGCCGATGACGAATCTGTGCCCCGAATTTTAAAATTCAAAATGGCGGATCCAATATGACGGACAAAAATTTGCGAAACGGTGCAAATATAATGAAAATGTATATTCTTGGATTTTTTGGGGTCGCTGATGACGAATCTGAGCTTCGAATTTCAAAATTCAAAATTGCGGATCCAATATGGCGGATAAAAATTCGCGAAACGGTGCAAATATGATGAAAATGTATTACATTCTTGGACTTTTGGATCCGCCATTTTGAATTTTGAAATGTGGAGCTCAAATTCGACATCAGCGACCCCAAAAATCCAAGAACATACGTTTTCATCATATTTGCTCCGTTTCGCAAATTTTCATCCGCCATTTTGAATTTTAAAATTCGGAGCTCATGTCAGATTCGTCATCAGCGTGTTACACAAAGGATTGAGGTTTGCTTATGCGCATAAAAAAAATCATCCATGATTTCAAATTATTGCACATCAATTCTTATTCTTGAATATATGACTGATGCTAAAACACCAAAAAAAGTTCGAAAATTCGGTCGAAATTGCTCAGAAAATGGTTATAAAACAGGTGGCACAAGGGGTAAAAAAAAAATTGAAATCGTTTCGGAAAAAGCGATCGCAGTTTAGGTCAGGATTTGGTTGCCTTCGTTAGGAATGTTTTTTCATGAAAATTCATAAAAATGTCAAGCTTTTTGGGTAATTGTTATCAGATTTGTGTCTGTGAGAAAAAAACACATCAATATGAGCTTTAAAAAAATAATAATAATTGGGTGTTTTAATGTTTTAATGTTTGTTCACTAAAATTGTTGTAATTTTTTTCTACATGGAAATTTGGGTTTCATTTTCCCAAAAAGTTTTGAAAATGAAAAAAATTTCTGAAAAATGATTATCAATCAAGAAATAAAAAAGTGATTATTCAATGATGTGATTATTTTTAAAATGTGCTTGTTTTTAACCAATCTCAGATGCATCGAATTCAAAAGTGTCTGCAAAAATTGCTGAGGGCCCTGCACAAAGACAGACATCACACGATCGCTCATTACAAGCATCTTTTGGACAGCAGCCTCGAGCAGGCCCAACGCGAGAAACCGGCGACGCTCGAGCATCTCGCAGAAATCGACAGGATCACCAATCAGAGCCTCTTGATGTTGGAACGGTAGAGAAGCGATTATAACTCAATCTCCCTTACCATCAGTGTTGCGACTGTCTAAGAAATTTCTTAAATTTGAAGAATTCTGCCATTTTTATAAAACCTAAAATTTCTTCGATTATTTTTGAAGCGAATTGCGGGGATTTGAAGAATTCCAAAGAAAATCCGGGGATTTGAAGAATTCTAAAGAAAAACTTGGTTTAAATGCAGTAGAAATATTTTTTTTACCTCAGTCGGTAACAAAAATGGTAGTTTCTTACCTCAGTCGGTAACAAAAACGGTAGTTTTATTCCCCTCAGTAGGTTAAAAAACAGGTAGTTTCAACTCAGCCGATAAGAAAAACTGTAGTTTTTGTTACCGACTGAGGTCTAAGAAATCCAAAGAAAATTTTAGTCCCATGTACAGAATTCCATCGGCCTTGACGTCGCAACACTGCTTACCATCAAACCCAATAATGGTCATTCACGATAAAAAAAAAACAAACAAATTTTCATCACATTCACAAAATTCACTATTCATTGTCAATGAGGATTAAGAAAAATGTAACCCGATTGAAAAGAGGTTCGGGACATTGGAATTTTGTTTATCGTCGATCCTTCGACAAACGGGGCATTACCTAGTTTTGGGCCTTGGGACTTGGGGAGGGGGGGGGGGGGGGGCTTTGGTAAAATTGGCAAAATTAGGGACGATTAATCATGCTTCTCTTTTTTTCTCTCTCTTCTTTCATGGTTATCGTTCATAGGTATCCGGAGTTGAGTGCTAAAATCGGACGGCTGATGGATGATTATGTGTTGGCCCTCAGGAGCAAGGACGAAACACCGGGTCTTCTGCTAGCGATGACGCGAGAAGCGGAAGCGGCCATTTTGGACAAATATCAAGCCGACGTGGCCAGCAAGCAGCAAGGTACCTGACCAATTATGGTCATTGCCAAAATTAACTCATTAACCTCTGTATACTGTGTGTACACTGGGTCTTTTAAGGCACAAGACAAATTTTCAAATCGAATATCTTTGGAATTAGAAAAATCGAAAAAAAAATATTCGTTTACTACAAATGGTTAAATGAATGTTTGGAACATGGAAAAAAATGTTATAAAAGTAATTCAGAATTTTTTCAGATTTTTTTGACGTTTTTTTCTTGGAAAAACTATTAGCAGGACTTTAATGACCCAGATTATAATGTCCCAAAATTTAAGATGCACGGTTAAAGGGTTTTACGCAGTCAGGCGGTCGAAAAAAAGTGATTTTTCAAGAATCTTTTCTGCAAAGACATTTTAATTTTTTAGGGGAGAAATTTATCATTTTAGTAACTTTCAACTTTATTTTGAAATTTTTCTTTTTAAAAAATAATGATTCTTGAAGCCGCTGTAGCCGATTTCCGGGAGGTCCGAACTTGAAGTCATAAGTTCTATCTCAAGATCGATCTTAAGATCAAACTTTCCATCGAACTCAAGTTGGAACTTGAGATCGAACTTAAGTTCCAATTCAAGATGAATCATAAGTGTCTTTGTAAGTTCATACTTAAGTTCAAATTTTAATGCGAATTCCAGATCGATCTTAAGTTCAAACTCAAATTTGGTTCGAAGTTTGATCTTAAGATCCATCTTGAGCTTGAACTTAAGTTCGATCGAACTTAATTATTTTGACGACTGATGTTAAACTTTATATCAGAGCGCAGAAACAAAACACGGTCGAGGGAGGCGATAAAAGAAATTCGATCGAACTTAAGTTCAAGCTCAACATGGATCTTAAGATCAAATTTTGAACCAAGTTTAAGTTTGAACTTAAGATCGACATAAAGTGGGCACTAAAGCTTGAACTAAGCATGAACTTATAATGACACTCAAGTTGAAACTTAAGATCCATCTTGATTTTACATGAACTTAAGTTCAAAGTTCAAGTTTAAGTTGAACTCAAGACCGACATAAAGTTGGCACTAAAGTTTCAACTTAAGTATGAACTTATAATGACACTCAAGTTCAAACTTAAGATCCATCTTGATTGTACATGAACTTAAGTTCAAAGTTCAAGTTTAAGTTGAACTCAAGACCGACATAAAGTTGGCACTAAAGTTTGAACTTAAGTATGAACTTATAATGACACTCAAGTTCAAACTTAAGATCCATCTTGATTTTACATGAACTTGAGTTCAAAGTTCAAGTTTAAGTTGAACTTAAGATCGACATAAAGTTGCTACTAAAGTTTGAACTCAAGTATGAACTTATAATGACACTTAAGTTCAAACTTAAGATTCATCTTAATTTTGATCGAACTTGAATTCGATGGAAAGTTTGATCTTGAATTCGATCTTATGACTTAAAATTCGGGCCTAAAAAAAGGTGTCTTGCGGTGATAACGATGTCTCCGGATTCGATCATCCAAAATGAAAAAATAAAAAAGATTTCATTAATACAAGGTATATTCCAGTATTCAATCGAAGGAGTAAGCAAAATATTAACTTTTAACAAAATGGCGACTTGAGAAAAAAAATCGATTTTCGATGACAATTTTTGCCTTAAATTGTTTATAAAATGGAAAATATTTATCGGTAAAAAAAACATTCGATTAATTACTAAAAAATACATTCGTAAAGCGTGTGTAAAAATGTAAGACTTTGGTTCTGCCTCTTCCAAGATCTTACCGACTCAAAAAACACAGTTTTGACAAAAACGCCTTCAAAGTTTCAAAAGCACTTTGCGGCTTTACAAATATGCCTTTTGAAATGATTCGTCAAATTGACGTGAAAATTTTCTGTGGTATTTAAATCCATGTAATTACGAAGATGAAATTTGGAAAATTGATTTTTTTTTTCGAAAATCCTGACTGCGTACAACCCCTTAACTTTCTAAATTCTAAATACAATTAAATTATTTTGAGAAGAAATTATGGGGCTGAAAATAAATTGTATATTATTGTAGAAAAGGAACATCAAAAGGCTCTGGAGCGTGAACGCAAGGAGCAACGAAAAGCTGAACGGGGCGAATTGAGAGTCGAACAGGAACAGCACGAGGAGGGTGATCCTGTCGTCGAGAAGAAGGACACTCCTGTCGCTCAACCGCAGCAGCAGCTGCAGCAGCAACAGCAACAGCCTCAACAACAGCTGCAGCCGCAGCCGCAGCCTGGACCACAGCCGCAGCCGCAACAGCCGCAGACGCAGCCGCAGACGCAGCCGGGACCACAACAGGCGGCTGTCGCAGCAATGCACAACGAGGGAATCGTCAGAGCGTCACACAGTATGACCCACGACGTTTCGCACTCGGAACCGGTAAGATACCGGAGTGCAGGTCACGAAGGAAGAAATGCAAACAGGGTTGCAAAATGTTTAATGAAAAAGTAATGGATTAATCATTACTTTTTTAATGGCGAATGAAAATAATTTTCATTAGCCATTAAATGTTAATGGTTAATGTAAATCATATCCATTAGCCATTAAATGTTAATGGTCAATGTAAATCATATCCATTAACCATTAAATGTTAACGGTTAATGTAAATTATTTCCATTAACCATTGAATGTTAATGGTTAATGTAAATTATTTCCATAAACGATTAAATGTTAATGGTTAATGTAAATTATTCCATTAACCATTAAATATTAATGGTTAATGTAAATTATATCCATTAACGATTAAATTTTAATGGTTAATGTAAATTATTTCCATTGACCATTAAATGTTAATGGTTAATGTAAATTATATCCATTAACGATTAAATTTTAATGGTTAATGTAAATTATTTCCATTAACGATTAAATTTTAATGGTTAATGTAAATTATTTCCATTAACCATTAAATGTTAATGGTTAATGTAAATTATTTCCATAAACGATTAAATGTTAATGGTTAATGTAAATTATTCCATTAACCATTAAATATTAATGGTTAATGTAAATTATATCCATTAACGATTAAATTTTAATGGTTAATGTAAATTATTTCCATTGACCATTAAATGTTAATGGTTAATGTGAATTATATCCATTAACGATTAAATTTTAATGGTTAATGTAAATTATTTCCATTAACCATTAAATGTTAATGGTTAATGTAAATTATTTCCATTAACCATTAAATGTTAATGGTTAATGTAAATTATTTCCATTAACCATTAAATGTTAACGATTAATGAAAATTATTTCCATTAATCATTGAATGTTAATGGTTAATGTAAATTATATCTATTAACGATTAAATTTTAATGGTTAATGTAAATTATTTCCATTAACCATGAAATGTTAATGGTTAATGTAAATTATTTCCATTAACCATTAAATGTTAACGATTAATGAAAATTATTTCCATTAAACATTGAATGTTAATGGTTAATGTAAATTATTTCCATCAACCATTAAATGTTAATGGTTAATGTAAATTATTTCCATAAACGATTAAATGTTAATGGTTAATGAAAATAATTTTTTTTCCTCGATTGGGTTTGACAGCTGTTAGTATTTGTCAAAAAAGTAACTCTCCCAAAATTTGAGCTTTACACAAAAAATTTTTAGAGGTCGCTCAAATGACTTGATATTTTTTTTCGATTTTTACTAACGATCATGATATAAAAATTTCGATTTTTCCTTGTCGCACCAAAAAATATAAGTATTTGATTGAGCAATAATTCACCCAAAATTTGGGTCCTTGAAAAAAAAAATGATAATGAAAATTTAAGTGGTCTGCACGCCCATTAATTTTTTTTTGATAAAAATTAATGGTCGTGCATCTCAAATATTTGAGATACATTTTTTTATATCACTCAGTACAATAATGGACGCTTTTACGTCCGCAAGCGGACGTGAAAATGTCCATATTGCACCTCGTGATATAAAATATCGTACATCACTCGTCAGAAAATGTTTTTACGTCCTCGTGATGTAATGTACTATTATAATTGTGATTATGGTTTCAATAGTTGATAGTTTGAATACTACAAAGTTGGAATACGTCAATAAACTGTCTCCATAGTTGCGATCAAAGCTTTAATAGTTGGGATTGTAGTTGTAATAGTTGTGAACAAGGTCTCTAATACTTATAATCGAAGTTCAAATAATTGTTAACAATATTTGTATAATTCTGACAAAAACTTGTCCTTGACGGTTTAATAATTCAATAATTGCGATAAAAATTTTAGTAATTTAAAATAAAACTTTCGAAAGTCGAGATCTACGTTTAATATTATTAAAATAAAACTTTCGAAAGTGAAGATCTACGTTTAATATTATTAAAATATCAATCACTGCCATTTGTCGATTTGTCTGTTGATCGAGAAATTGATATTTTATTCAGGGATACTCCGTTAGACGAGAAGTCTATCATAGAGAGAGCCGATCGGTCTACTTTACGCTCGCTTTTGCCGGTATCGCTCTAATGGCGGCGGCAGTCGTTGGCGTCGCTGTATTCAAGAGACGCAGCGCTAGAAGCCCTCACAGCCAGGTAAAATTTTTCAAATTTTGCATCCCTTAAATTTTCCAAAAATCCCAATAGAAGCATTTCAAATGAAAGTTTAAAAAAAATGTAATTGCGAAGAAAAAAATGGTCCCATTCTTTGCAATAAATAACACAAAAAAAAAAACAACCAGAAAATAGAATTAGCAAAATATTAATTCCACTCGTGAAAAATTAAATTAATAATTTTTTTCTGATAAAATATCAGATAACTCTGTTTAAAAAAAATAAATTTCTGTTTATTCAATCAGTTTTCATCAGATAAATTTTGTGGAAAATTCTAATGAAAAACCTCAATATATAATTTTTTTAAACGTCTCATTAATCTAAAAAACAAATCTAATTGGGTTTTTGCAGTAAATACGAAAAAACGATAATAGAAAAAATCAACAAAATATTTGCATTCTATACTTTACTCGTGAAAAATCGAATTGACAATCCTTTTCTGATAAAATATTGGATGAATTCGTTAAAGCCCCAATATATAATTTTTTTAAAGTCTCATTAATCTAAAAAATAAATCTAATTGTGTTTTTGCAATAAACAAGAAAAAACGGTAACAGAAAAAATCAACAAAATATTTGTATTCTATACATTACTCATGAAAAATCGAATTGACAATTCTTTTCTGATAAAATATTGAATGAATTCGTTGACCCTCAGAATATAATTTTTTTTGAAGTCTCATTAATCTAAAAAAACATATCTAATTGTGTTTTTGCAATAAATAAGAAAAAACAATAACAGAAAAAATCAACAAAATATTTTTATTCTATACTTTACTCATGAAAAATCGAATTGACAATTCTTTTCTGATAAAATATTGAATGAATTTGTTGAAGCCTTGATATATAATTTTTTTAAAGTCTAATTAATCTAAAAAATAAATCTAATTGTGTTTTTGCAATGAATAAGAAAAAACGGTAACAGAAAAAATCAACAAAATATTTGTATTCTATACTTTACTCATGAAAAATCGAATTGACAATTCTTTTCCGATAAAATATTGGATGAATTCGTTGAAGCCTCAATATATAATTTTTTTTAAAGTCTCATTAATCTAAAAAACAAATCTAATTGGGTTTTTGCAATAAATAAGAAAAAACAATAACAGAAAAAATCAACAAAATATTTGTATTCTATACTCGTGAAAAATCGAATTGGCAATTCTTTTCTGATAAAATATTGTATGGATTCGTTGAAATCTCAATATGTAATTTTTTTTAAGTCTCATTAACCTAAAAAAAACAAATCTCATTGTGTTTTTGCAATAAATAAGAAAAAACAATAACAGAAAAAATCAACAAGATATTTTTCTATACTTTACTCGTGAAAATTCGAATTGACAATTCTTTTCTGATAAAATATTGAAAGAATTCGTTGAAGCCTCAATATACAATTTTTTTTTAAGTCTAGTTAATCTAAAAAACAAATCTAATTGTGTTTTTGCAATAAATAACATAAAACGATAACAGAAAAAATCAAAAAAATATTTGTATTCTATACTTTACTCGTGAAAAATCGAATTGACAATTCTTTTCTGACAACATATCGGATAAATTCGTTTCTGTTTCTTACAAATGAATTTTGTTTTTTTTTTTTTGCATTTTCAAAAAGGGCTTCATCGAGGTGGATCAGGCGGCAACGCCGGAGGAACGACACGTCGCGAATATGCAGATAAACGGATACGAGAATCCTACCTACAAATATTTCGAGGTCAAAGAATAATTGATCCGCGGGATCGACGTCGTGAAGGACGCTCGATAAAGTCGTCTAACCTAATCTGGTCTCACTTCGTTTTTTTTTTTTTTATCATTTCTAACGTTCATCTTTCGTCTCCCGTATTTGGGAATCTGTCGTGACATTTTTTTATATTCTTTTCGTTCGTTTCTCATCGATAAAACACACACGCGAGATCATATCGAGGCATCTCTCGTCGTTCGTGACGAAGAATAAGAGAAAAAAAAAGATACAAAAATTTGCTAATGATAATTGTAATTCGATAACGGAGGATAAGCCCGAACGTTGAAACGTGCCATAATCGCAATAACGAAATAAATTTGCAAAGCATTATTTTCTCTCATAAACGTGAAAGAGGTGTCTCGAATCGTGTGTTCGAGCGATTTAACGTTTTTTTTTTTTTCATTTTTTTTTTTCATCGTAAATCGCAATTCTGGACCAAACGCGTCAACGAGCGAAGGGAAAAAAAGGAAACATTTTATCGACGATGAAAACAAAAAAATCCCATCATTTCATGGTCGATAAATTACTCGAGTGACTCATTTTCGGCTTGAACAAAAAAAATACATGCATCGTACTGACTAAAAACGATGGAAAGTTGGCGAAACATTTTTTTTTTTCGAAAAAAAAAATATATGTATGTAAATGAAATGTATATATTTTTGAGTCGAGAGCCAAGAGTATAAAATCTTTTTTCTCTCGATCTTTTTCCCTTCTAGGACACTTTTGGTCTTGGACAGTGCGATGACGATGAAAAAAAAAGAAAAAAAAAGAAAAAGAAAGAAAAATCGCAAAAATACGTATTAATCGCAGCTGGAAGTATCTCGATAGCAGCTTCACAATACCGCAGATGATATTGAAGTAAAGTAAAAAAAAAAATAATAATTAAAAAAAAAAAAATACAAACACACGAATGTGTTTAGCTACTCTAACTTTTAACGTAAGCGGCGTAAACGCGAAGAAAGATTTAAGGTGAAACGAAGGAAGAAGAGAGAGAGAAAGAGAGAGAGAGAGAGAGAGAGAGAGAGAGAGATGAAAATGGAGAAAAAAAATACTCTCAAAAAATATCAGAACGTCCGTCGATGAAAATTACCGAATAATGTTTTTTGTCCTAATTTTTTTTTCCCAATTTTTTTTTTCTTCATATTCGCAAATTTCCTCCATTTTCTTTATTCTTCCCCCTCCGCCCTTAGCCCTTGGTCGTGATTCCCACTGCCTGTTTTGAAAATTAATAAGAAACGAAAAAAAAAAAAATCACACAATTTTCAGTATTTAAATGTCTCTACACTTTGTCTCGAAATAATTAACGAAGAGAGAGAGAGAGAGATGGTGGAAAAAAAAGAGCAGCCCGCCGATTCAAGAGATAAAACGAAATCGCAAATTCATTAAAAGTGGAGAAAAATTTTGTGAAATATTTCAAGATATATTCACTGATATGAAAATAAGAATAATAGGAAAAAAAAAAATGCGCGAGTAAAACGATGTAATTTTGATGATCTCTCGATTCGAGCGGTTTATGCGTAAAAATAATTGTAAGGAAAATGTTCGAGAGTCATGTTCGATTGTAATATCGAGGGACTTTTCGTTGCCGACGATTAAAAAGCGACGAGAAAATCTTTATTCTCGGTACGAGTCACGCCGTGACTATCGAACAAGAGGAAAAGTAATTCGATAAAGTGAAAATAACGAAGGAAAAAGCACAATCGAGAGAGAGAGGGAGGGAGAGAGAGAGAGAGAGAGAGCAAATTAAAAAAATTTCAATGTCATCTTTTAGGATCTCTTGAGTCGAAAAAACGGGTTGTTTGTTGAAATAAAAAGAAGAAAAAAAAACAGAAGAAAAAAAGAGGCAAGCGTTTTTCTTTTTCTCGAAAAATCGTTCATACAATAACTATCTTAGGATATTAATATAATTATATTTATATACATATATATACATATATATATATAAATAAACATATATATGTGTATATAATATCTATATATATATATATATATATATGGGGCGTTCCAACCCAAACCGGTTTGAAAAACTTTTTTTTTATTTCCTCAATTTTTTATATTTTTTTGTACCGATCAGAAGACTGAATTTTGAAATTTTTTTGATTACCCGTTCAAAAGATATTAAATTGACAAAAAAACCGGTCTTTTTTTGGTATTTTGGTCGTAACTTCTTTGATAATGATCCAAATTAAAAGTTTTTTTTTTTAATTTTTGTTTTTTATGGACTTTTCTGTAAAAAGTACAACAAAAATATTCGACGAGTTTTTGAATGAGTTTTTTGAGTTTTAAATTATAAATCGCGTTTTTAAAAGTGTCATTTTTTATTTATAAATTTTTTTTTGCTTTAAACATCTATTTATTCAACAATTTTTAAGGTTAGTCCGATCGTGGGATTTCCATAACTACTATTTTTTTTCCATTTTTGAAAATTGAAATTGTTTTTTTTTTTTTAATCATTATGAATACCAATTTTTGTTACTGTATAGTATTTTTTTCAATATTTAGAATTTATTTTGACACTTTTTCATAGTTAACAAGTTCTTAAAATTAATAATTAATCGTTAAGTCTGTTTATGAACAATAATAACAGCAGTTTTTATTTATTCACGTATTTTTTTGAAAACCCTTCATATACGATTATTTTCTGAATTAGAATATTCCTTTGCCAATACGTTTCCGTTGCTCATTGGAATAATTGAATGAAATTTTTGTGTCCCCCTGTGATTGATTTTTATTTGCTCATCGATTAATTATTAATTTTTAAAATCTGTTAACAACGAAAAAGTGTGCAAATTAATTCAAAATGATCAAAAAAATACTATACAGTAACAAAAATTGGTTTTCATAATAATTTATGAAAAAAAAAAATTTATTTTCAAAAATCGAAAAAAAATAGTAGTTATTGAAATCCCACGATCGGACTAATCCTAAAAATTGTTGAATAGATAGATGTTTGAAACAAAAAATTTAAAGTAATAAAAAATGACACTTTTAAAAACACGATTTAAGATTTAAAACTCAAAAAAATCATTCAAAAACGCGTCGAATATTTTTGTTGTATTTTTTTCTGTAAAGGCCATAAACAAACAACAATTTTGAAAAAAAAACTTTTAATTTGGATCATTATCAAAGAAGTTATGACCAAAATACCAAAAAAGAGCGGTTTTTTTTGTTAATTTAATATCTTTCGAACGGGTAATCACAAAAATCTGAAAATTTTACAGGAAGGATCTTTTGATGGGTTCTAAAAAATATAAAAAAATTGAGGAAATCAACAAAAAAGTTTTTCAAACTCTCCGATTTGGGATTGAACGCCCCATATATATATGGTGGCGATGATGATGATAATATATTACACGTTCAACGCTTATATATATTTGTATATGATCAGGAGATATAGAGGCACGCACTTTGGCCAGGGTAGCGTGATAAAAGACACACATACACACATACTTTTTCCAATTTTTAATAATTAATTTTTATTATAAAATTCTCGATTGAAATTCAAGAACTCGAGTTTTTTCTTCCCTGGCAATTTTTCAGTCATTTTCGACACGATTAACGAGGATTTTGAATTTGTAAATCATATCGCAAAGGGGCTTTCGTCGAAAGAAAAAAGGTGGGAAAGAAAAATTGGGCAAACAAAATAATTGAAATACCAAAAAAAAAAAAAAAGATCTGACCCAAAGCGTTGATTTTTTAAAAAATTTAATTCAAATTCAATTTAAATTTTTCAAACAAATTTTTGAATCAACATGTTTAATTGCTCCTTTAAATCCTCTCGATGTGACTTTTACAACGAGTCATAATTCGTTTATTAAGGGAAAATTCTGAATTCAAAACGCCAAAAGGAAAAGTGTAATTTTGCAATTTTTTTTTTCCGCACGACTCCCACAAAACGAATCTTCACGAAACTTTTGAGATGTTTTTACAAACACTTCGAAATTGTTAAACAATTTTTTTCCAATACGAGAAATGTCGATTTGTTGATGCAAAATATTGTGAAATGTTGAAATGCTGAAATGAAATATTGTAATATTGGTCTCGTACGAAAAAACCAAAGAATCTCCAAAATTTCGTATAATTATTATAAACGTGGAACGCAAGAACATTCCCAAATGTCATTATTTAAACAATTGAGACTTAAAAAAAAATTATTATTAAACATTTCATGATATATTTTCCACACAAGAAAAATCGATATTCAAGTATTTGAAATAAATCGTATTCCAATCTCAAAATATGTAATACTTCGAAAAATTTCGAAAAAATTCATTTCATCGGAGCGGAGAAAAAGAAAATTGCAAAAAAAATTCCTCTCTCTGGCGTTTTCAAGTGTCTCTCTTAAACAGAATGAATCTCGTAAACGCGTTACCTGAGAATTACGATTTTTTTTAACGACCTTGAAAAAAATATTTTGAAAAATAATTTGTTTATCGTTAGACACACACGCGAAAAGACTCATATCGCGACGATTTGTACGGAGCATGCATATATATATATATATATATATATATATATATATATATGTATACATATATATAGCGGACTAAAAAGTACACGTTAAAATCCTCGTGGATGATTCCTAAAAAAAAAAAAAAGAAGAAAAAAAACGCACGTGTGCTCGCTGCCTGCTTAAAATATCGCGAAAGGCGTCGTCGCAAATTTTCAAGATAATAAATATATTTAACGAAGGAAGGAATAAACAAATAAACTGAATTGGCTCGATGTATTCAGAAAACAAAAAAAACGAAAAAAAACCCACGAAACACAATTACACAAAACGCTGAATGTTAAAAATATTATTTTAGATATATAATAAGAAGAATTAGCAATTATGAGTGTATAACTATGGCGATGAAGTAAGGGAAAAAAAGAGATAAAAAAAAAATATAGCATCAATACATTAAACGAATAATGCTATGTATACATATATAAGATAAGGAATATATATATATATTATATATATATATGTATATGTAATAATTATATAATTTAAATTAATTAATTATGTAACTATAGCGTACATAGATGTTAAAAATATTTAACATATGTCGCGTGTAAAACAGGCCCGAAGTCGTCTCACAGATTTAACATAAAAAAAAAAACATTATTTATTCAAACGAAAAATGATTGTAAATCGTTCGACAAAAAAATAACTTTTTTCCTTTTTTTTTAAACTTTTCATCGCGTTTTTCCCACATTCGATCATGATTATTATATCATTAACCGAGCAATAAATTCGTGTATTCGTGAGAAAACATTTTTGTGTCGTTGTTTGTATTTCATAAATTTTTGTTATTTTCACAATTGATCCTCCCAGACAAAAAAAAACCGAAACATCAGCTATTGAATTTGAAAAAAATTGTTTATCCGTGAAATTTGTTCACTTTGAAAATTCAACGGCGACACGTTATTTTGTGAAAATAACGATTTTAGGACGAAGCGATTGATCCGGGAAAGAAAAATTGACTGAAATTACTTTTTCTACTTTGAATATAAATGGGTCAAAATTTCGAAAGGCAGCAGACGTTTGGGCCTCATGGTCGACGATTGTTTTGTAACTTTAGGGACACATATTACAGTATGAGAGTACACTCTGGAATTTTTTTTGGATTTTTAAATCGACCAGTTTCACCGCACCGATGACGTCATTTTTTTGAAATTTCTTTTTTGTCATGTAATCAATTTCTCTAGACCCCTGTAATAAAAAAAAAAAAAATTTCGACATATATTTTCATCGAAAAAGATCTCAGCTTTTCAAAAAAAAATATTTCCAAATACCTATTAATTCATATAAGCATAGAAAAATGGGTTTTTTCCTCAAAAAGGCGTTTTATCGATGAGCCTACACTCCAATCTGTTTTTTCATATTTTTTTCGGATTTTTGAGGTTTTTTCACACGAAAAAACTTTTTCCAGGGTGGGATCTCTGTGGCATCAGACCGTTATATATTAAATATAATCTGAGGTAATGTAAATATCGAGAAAATAGTGCGGATACAATAATGCTTACTGCGCTAGTATTGTATTGTTACTATCATTTTTTTATCGAGGTCGTTATGGGTTTTTAACTCAACTTTTAATTTATTAGTACTGTAACAGGAGGATTCGACTATGAGAAAAAATAATAAAATAATACACGATTCCCGGGAATGGGTGTGTAAACAAACTTTAAAAAACATCCATTCATCTTTTATGAAAATATTTATTGACGCATGTTTAATTTTGGGCAAAAAAAAAATATTCAACAATTTTTACTTGTTTTACATTGGTTGCTTTTGAGTATAGTAAAAAAAAAATTATTTAATAATTTATTGGCGAAAAATTAACCATGCGTCAATAAATATTTTCATAAAAGATGAATGGATGTTTTTTAAAGTTTGTTTGCACACCCATTCCCCGGAATCGTGTATACAGGGTGTTAAGTAACTAGATAACCTGTAGAGCGCGCCAAGACGAAAAATTAGCTTTTTTTAAAATTGTTATACGACGAAAATTGGCTTAGTTATTAATGTTTCAAGCTGACCAATGACGGCTAGAATCTAAGAGCAATGCTACTAGTGAGCCGCGTGGTGGGGGTAACGGTGGGCGTGGCGTAAAAACCCACACCAGCGGCATTTCTCCTAGATTCTAGCCTTCATTGGTCAACTTTAAAAACATTGATAACTCGGCCAATTTTTATCGTACAAAATCTTTAAAATACGCAAATTTTTTGTCTTGATGCGCTCTACACGGCGAACCTAGTCAAGTTATCTAATTGCTTAACATCCTGTATTATATTGCTTTCAGGGTATTATTATTTTTTCTCATAGTCAAATCCTCCTGTTGCAGTACTAATAAATTTAAAGTTAAGTTAAAAACCCATAACGACCTGGATACAAAATGATAGTAACAATAAAATACAATACTAGCGCAGTAAGCATTATTGTATTCGCACTATTTTCTCGATATTTACAGCACCTCAGATTATATTTAATATATAACGGTCTGATGCCGCAGAGATCCCACTCTGAAAAAAGAGTTTTTTCGTGTAAAAAAACCTCAGAAATCCGAAAAAAATATGAAAAAACAGATTGGAGTGTAGGCTCATCGATAAAACGCCTTTTTGAGGGAAAAACCTATTTTTCTATGCTTATACGAATTGGTGCGTATTTGGAAATATTTTTTTTAAAGCTGAGATCTTTTTCGATGAAAATATAAGTCGATTTTTTTTTTTTTAATTACAGGCGTCTACAGAAATTGATTAAAATATGGCATTCAAGAAATTTCAAAAAAATGACGTCATCGGCACGGTGAAACTGGTCGATTAAAAATCCCCAAAGTTACAAAACAATCGGAATTTTGACTCAAATATATGTTTTTATCTCGCGCGTTTAAGAGATAACGAGAGAGAGAGAGCATCAGTATTAGCGCGATCGTGGCATATCAGTTTAGTGTCATAATTTTGGAAAGTCAAAATTGCAAAGGATCAGCGGAAATGATTTTCCGAAAAAAAAAAAATTAAATGAAATAAAAATTAGAAACAAAAAATCTTGTGAAGCGGCCTCGGGCCAACCCTGCATAATTTTAAGAATTGATTTTTGTAAAGAGATAACGGAGTCTACGTATGGAGATTAATCGATTTAGCTTAAAAGAAAAAAAAAAGACAAAAATTAAGCCCCGTGCGGTGTGAAGATAAGAAATATACGTCCTTTAGTAGCGAAAGCGAGATTCGAGAAGTGAAATTATAAAAGACAAGAAAGCGACGAAGAATAAACGAGAAAATACGGAAATATAAACAATTGGGAGTAGATTTTATTTTTACAGTTCTTCGCCGGTAAATTGCGAATTACAGCGAAAAATGGAAACTTCTCGAATCGTACGACGAAGAAAAGTGCGGTGGTAAAGAAAAGAGAAACGAAAAATTTGCAAGCATAATATAATATTTTCCATTTCATCTGAATTATAGTTTAGCGACACGCGGCATTTTTTTTTTCTTCTATTCGTCTCCCCGATTGAGACTTAAAATTTTCAGAGGTGTATAAATAGTCGAGCTTTCGCCAGCATCGCTTTTGCAACTAACGGCGAAACGAGTTTTTAAGTTCATAACCTTATTTTTCTCGTTATTTTTGCGGTGGCACAATATTCAACGGAGATGCAAAAAGGAAGATTAAGAGAAAAAAAGCAAATCGAGAGATACGTTAAGATCCGGAGCAAAAAGAAAAAAAAGAAATGCAGCGGAGAGCGAAAAATCGTTCGACCAGACGCGATGATGTGTATTTTGCGTTTTGTTGAATAAACAAGAAAGAAACAAATGAAGAAAACAAAAAATATACTACGTTGAAACTCAGCAAGACGCAAAAAAGTGTATTTTTATCAAATTCAAAATCATCCTCAGCTATACGAAGAAGAAAATTGAAGAAATAATAATAATATTGATAATAGTAATGTTAATGATAAATATTAATAATGAGGGTCGAACGTGTTTCACATTTACTATATAGATTTTTACTCAGCGGTCGTTTTTATTTCGATGCGATAAACATACCTCCCTGTGAAAGAATCATTGTGTTTGTGGATACGTGTAATTCTACTTATCAATAAATATATCTTGAAACACAAATTTCTTGTCTTTTTCAATAGTTCAATGCGAAAAAATTTTCTAAGCAATTTTTTGAAATTTCAAACTATCATTCTAACTTAACCTTTTCAGGGATTATTATTAAATTCACTCCCAATCATTGAGTGCAATTGCTCCAAAATTTTAGCACGTCATAACTAATAATATAACGGGAATTGCAGATATATTTAGCAAAAAATTGCATCAAATCGCCAAAAATCGGAATTTCAGTTAAAAAAAAAATCGTATGTAAAACTCACTCATCGAATATCTTTACTCCCGCTGGATGAAGATTTTTCCCACGAGAAAGCTGCTTTGACATTGATTTCCCTGCTTCTGACGCGCTCCTCCGCGAAGTGTCAGATTCGCAGAATGATTTTCCATTTTCACATATTTTATCACACGAACAAGAATATCCTTTTATAGATTTTCGATTATGCGACTATTCACTTGCTGATCATCTCGATTGTGCACGGTGCGAGAATATTTAATTGGGAAAAAACAATTGAAATGTATGAGCGAGTTTGACGTACGAACCGGCTCGGCGGCCATCTTGGCACTCTGTCCTTGTTCGTCTGACAGTGCCGCCAGGTGCGGTGGGGAGAAACGGAACCACGCGCTCGCTGACTGCGCGCGTCTCATACGCACGTTTCCGGCCGGTGAATACAGACGTTGGGATTGTGAGCGTTACATCATATATATTTCCATTGTTTTACAAAATAATTGAACATTCTGCAGCGTAAACCCAATTCATCGAACATCTCATCTTGGGTGAGTCAAAGAATCGTAAATTTTATTCAATACAATATTTCTCATCACACGAAGATTGAAAATGAAAAACTACAATCGCAATGCTATGTACAACCTCGAAAAAAATGGTCGTTGATTGTCCCGGGATTCCAAAAAAAAAAAAAAGTAAAATATATCGTAAATCTCACGAGCAATTTCGTCATCGGGCAATTATCAAAGCTATAATTTAACTCGTCGTGCAATTGACAATTTTCGAACATAAGTTTTGTTCTCGCAACAGCGCCTGAGCGCCAGTTAAAAAAAAAGTATAGGCGAAAAAATCGTACCGTATTTGTAACGTTTGGAAACGACGTGAGGCGTACGTGGGCGTGTTTCCTTTTTTCGCCACCACGCCAGCCTGGCGCCACAGCCGGCGGCTGCGGGATGGCAAGATGGCCGCCAAAACAAATCGTGAGTGTCGTGAGTCTCTGACGCGATCGTACATTTCAATTGTTTTTTTCTGTAATTAACGAACATAAAATCTTTGCACTGTGGCTGTCGCGAAGAGTGGAGTCGTCCTGTTAAGGTAAACCTGTAAAAATGATTCTTCTTGTACGCAGGAAAAAGATTTTGATATTTACAAAAAACATCGCGCCGCAACTTTTATTTTGTCTGTGAGCGAGACAAAAAGCGTAGAAAAGAAAAATTAGTCGACGCACGATTAACAATGTTCGCAGGAAATGTTCCTTCTCGCGACAGTGTGAAGAAAAGTCCTGTCGAAGAAAAAATCATACGCCGTGTTTTCCACTTCAAACGAGCGGCGATGTGCAACCGGCGGCACCTTTGTGCGCAGTCCGATGCGCGATCGTGCTGCCCTCACGCGTTTGTTCCTCACACCACGACGTCGGGCGGCAGATTCAAATCTGGTAAGACATTTCAGAATTTCTTTATGATTATAGCAACAAAAATTGCTCATGTAATTCATTTTCTGCAGTTTTTTTCCACGTGATTGACTTTTTTTTATAAATAACGTTCAAAAGACATTTTCTATTTAATAAAAAAAATACGTATCACTATATTTAAAGTCATACACGTTTTTAATGCATTTTAGAGTATATGATTAAAATAAATGAATAGAAAACTTAAATAATTCGAAAGTTTGAAATTTCACGTTTTGAATTCTTTGTATGTCTTTAATATTCTTTAATAATACCGTATTTCACGAAATTGATAATTCAGCTAAAAATCGTTTTTTAATCGATACAAGAATATACAAAATTCTATGAATGCATAAAAATAAATTGTTGAACGCTGATTGCGAATCTCTTTATATTTTATCTTACAAAATGTTGCGCAGAGTACTCCTATTTTTCGCTAAATTACAAAAACGGGGATATTCCATGTTTCAATCAGAAAAAAATATATTTATACAATATTTTAATTTATAAAAATTGAAATGAAGAATAAAAGTAACTAGAATGTTTGTCAGTAACTCGAATCAGAATCTGTGTCTTGTTGATACGGATCTGGCGGTTCGGAGCTCGCCGAACCTGCCTCAATTTCTTCTTCGCTCTCCGGCTCTGATCTCTCTTTCTTATCGAGGGCAAAGCGTCTCCATGGAAATCTGAAAAAATAATTGTTCTAAGGTATAAACAGGAAAAGAATACAGAAAAAGCTAAAGCTTTTCAAGATGTTCTTCAATTTTAGATTTTGATTCTGAAAGGAGGCGAAAGGTAAAAAAACCAAAGTTTAAAATCTGCCGGTTTTGTTTTTCTTTCGACAAAATATTTAATAAAGGCCCTAGGGGTATAAGCATGGTGAATCTGCCCCCAAAAGGTTTTTAAATGATACTTAGAGCATAAGTAGGTACTAATAAAATGATAACACCCTGAAAGTTTCAGATCCCTATCTCAATTGGTTATTGAGAAAAAATGAAATATGTAAAAAACAGAAAAAAACATTTTTCGCAGGATTGACCGAACCGATTGATCTAAATTTTTTATATGTTTTGGGGGCTGATAATAGCTCCGAGAAAAAAAAAATTAAGGGCTATATAGCTCTATAAAATCTTTGAAAAAAATTATTTTTCTTTCATTTTCAATTTTTAACAACGATACAATTTTGGCACAATTATGAAACAATTTTTTTTTTCAAGTCTTCTGTATTTCACTATAACACTATGAATTTTTAAAAATTTAAAAAACGGTACGCCTTAGTAGAAAAAAATAATAACAAGTTTTTGGCTCAAATAATGAATTTATTTATATGTTTGGAGGTTTAAGTTTTCGTATTTTAACGCATATTTACATAATTTGTATTTATTAGAAAAAAAAAATTCATGTTCAAAATAACAACAATATTTTTTTTGCGAGAGTCAAAAATTAAACCAGGTAAATATCAACAATCAATTTTATAGTAATTTGAACAAATATTTTTAGGAACAACATTTGATTATAAAACTCGATTATATATATATTTTTTATAGACTTGAGATATAGAGATAACCGTAAATTATCGAATTTATGAAAAACAAGAACATTTTTTTTCTGAACAAATGTAAACTTTCAAAAAAATTTAAGTTTAATTTTATTCATTCATTGTTTTTTCTTACAAATTAATAAACCCAACAGTTCACACTAATAAAAAAATGCGCAGATATACTCTAAAATGTAATTACAACATAAAAAAAGTTTTTTATAAATAAATAATAGAAAGGAAGACATACCTCAATCATAAATTTTTCAAAAATGCTTGATAGATATACTGTAAGTATATCTATAAACCATTAACGAATTCTTTTATTAGTATGAACTATTGGGTTCATTAATTTTTAAGAAAAAACAATAAATGACTAAAATTAAACTTAATTTTTTTTGAAAGTTTACATTTGTTCTAAAAAAAAAAAAGTTCTTGTCTTTCATCAATTCGATAATTTTCGATTATCTCTATGTCTCAAGACTATGAAAAATATATAAATAATCGAGTTTTATAATAAAATGTTGTTCCTAAAAATATTTGTTAAGATTATTATAAAATCGATTATTGATATCTACCTGGTTTAATTTTTGACTGTGGCAAAAAAATTTTTGTTGTTATTTTGAATATGAAATATGACTTTTAATAAATACAAATTATGTAAATATGCGTTAAAATACCAAAAATTAAACCTCAAAACATATAAATAAATTCATTATTTGGACCAAAAAGTGGTTTTTATTTTTTTCTACTATGGTGTATCGTTTTTTAAATTTTTAAAAATTCATAGTGTTATAGTGAAATATAGAAGATTTGAAAAAAAAATTGTTTCATAATTGTGCCAAAATTGTATCACGGTTAAAAATTGAAAATGAAAGAAAAATATTTTTTTTCAAAGATTTTATAGAGCTATATAGCTCTTAATTTTCTTTCTCGGAGCTATCATCAGCTCCCAAAACATATACAAAATTTAGATCAATCGGGTTGGTCAATGCTGAGAAAATTTTTTTTTTCTGCTTTTTACATATTTCACTTTTTCTCAATAACCAATTGAGTTAGGGATTTGAAACTTTCAGAATCTTATTATTTTATTAGTACCTACTTATGCTCTAAGTATCATTAGAAAACCTTTCAGGGGCAGATTCACCATCCTAGGGCCTTTACCGAGGCGTCGATTCGTCATTATTACCTCATTTTTTTGTCGTAACATTCCTCTATGAATTTGTGTGAGACGATATGCGTATGACCTTTGAGCTGTTGAGACTTTGGAGTATTTTTAAAAGCGCAAATAAGATGAGTACATTTGTTGTTGGTTGTATTTGGATCGGCGACGTATTTGCCGCCCATTTTCAGGGCTTTTCTGCGTATCTCGTCCCTTTGAGGATTAACATAGCCGCTCAGAGCAAAAGAGACGCCCTCGAATAATTTGTCAAATTCTTTCTTCCGCTTCGGAATAATTTTGGGTTTTTTAGCAGGTCTTTCAGCGCTGAGAGGCTTCGGACGAGGCGGGAGTTTGCAAATATTGCAAATTTCATCTTTGTCCTCGTCACTGCCGCATTTTGAACATTTCCCGCCTTTTTTCGTCCTTATTTTTCCCTCGTCCAAGGAAGAATTCTTCTCGTCGGATCCTTTTACCACCTTTTTCTTCATCTTTTCGTCCGCCGGGGAATTAATAACATCTCCGAAAGGCGTTCTGGGTAAATCAATATTTTGTTTAGCGGCATCAATTTTTTTTTCCTCTTCGGCATCTTCCTTATCTTTCTCATCTTTCGGAGAATTTTTCTCCATTTTTTCAAGAATAGGCCTTTTCATGGGCTCTCTCGGTTCCTCCTGACGTTTGGCAAAAGCATTCGCGCCTTCGGTCTTAATCTTTTCGGCCAGAGTCTCCTTGTAAGTGGATTCTTTTTTTGGAAATAATTTCATGCATCTGTCCTTGAACGTATCGACGTTATCGGCTTCGTTACGAAGTTTGAAACGACCGAATATTTCGTTACTCATTTCTACGGCGATTTCCGTTCTGAATACGATGAAAGAGAGACCGAAGAGCTCGCGCAGATTCGCCGATTGCATGCAAGTTACTTTTACGCGGTTGAATTTTATTTTTATTGTTTCCGCGTCGAGTTCCTTCTTCGTGAATAATTGTACCTGATCTCTGAATTTACCATTCGCCGCTTCGTCGTGAGTCATGAATTGATGATTTACGATCGATATCCAATTGTCGGGCTCTTCGGAAGTCGAGGCTGTTACGATTACGATGCAGCTTCTGTAATTGCCAATATCGAGGCCGGTTATCGTCGATGCTTCCGCGAGCTGAAACGTTACGGATGCTAATAGCAAACCGGGTTTTCCGCATTTCCATGATGAATTTTCACGCTGCTTGAGGAGGTTCGACGCCGGATACGACGGATGCTCCGATGTGCAATTTATTACTTTTTCCAATTTTATAATCATCTTTCACACAAATATTTGCGGACTGTAACGCAAATTCATGCGGACTTGAACGCAAATTTATGCGGACTCAAACGCAAATTCATGCGGACTCAAACGCAAATTCATGCGGATTTCAAATTCACGCCACATAACCTCAAAGCAGAATCTTACAATTTTATATTTTCGTTATCACGTTGTCGAATGTTTTTATTGAGATTGTCGAACGACGTTGAACAACAGTTATTATTTTATTATCTCTCGACAATGAGCGAAGGATATTGATAAAATATTTATTCTGCAATTGTTTACGTTTGGAGGGAGAATGAGTGGAGCGCGCGCGCTTCCGCAGCTTCGCAAAGCGGCCGCCAGAGGCGCTGAATCAGAAGCTCGAAAGTGTTGATGAGTTGATGTTTTTGCCAGTCGACGAGAAAACGACGAGGAAAGAAACACGCAGGTGGAACGACCGCGGAAAATGCCGTTTCTTCTATTGAAAGTAGCGGTGAATAGAATTATCTTTATCTATACATATTGTTTGTTCGAGGGCGTTTGATATTTCAGGTTTGATAGAGTGGAAATTTTGTAATCATCGTAACACGCGTGATTGAAACGCAAATTCATGCGGCATAACCTCAATGCAAAATCTTACGATCTTCGCTATCACGTCGACAAATATTTTTGTTCGGATTGTTGAACCATGCAAAACAACAGATATTATTTTATCTTTTCTCGACGATGAGCGAAAGACGATAAAATAATTATTCCGCAATTGTTTGCATTTGCAGAGAGGGCGAGTGGAGCGCGCGCGATTCTGCAGCTTCGCGAAACGGCCACCAGAGGCGCTGAAGCTTGTAGAACGAAGAACGCGCAGATGGAACGACCGCCGGAAATGCCGATTTCTCTGTTACCAACAGCGGTGAGTAGAGTTATCTTTATTTATACATATTGTTTTTTCGAGGGTGTTTGATATTTCGGAGTAGAGATGACGCTTAATTGCGTGTTTGATAGAGCGTACGAAATGATTTAAAAGAAAAAAACAGCACGAAACAACGCTTTACTCTTTTACAACGTTTTAGACCTTTCAGCCTGAAGTCTTTTGGTGATAGATAATAAATAGGGAGAGAAAAAAAAGGAAATTTGCTATGCTGTTTTCTTTTTAAGTTTTAGATTGTTTTTTAACCGAATTGATTTTCAGTTTTTAATACTCCAAAAACTATTTAGCTAATTGACTCAATGATATTCATTTTAAAGCATCGATTTATACTAAAAATGATGTTTATGTGATTCTCTGAAAATTTTATCGACGCAAAATGTACGTTGAGACTTTTTTGCTCGCTATTTTATGATTATTACAATGGAGGATTCTATTGTCAATTTGAAATTATTGTCAAATTATTTATATTTTATTCAAAGTTAATGTATGGATGAATATTTGCCACAAAATCGTCAAAATCACACGCCTGCGTCATTTGATATATCTGCGATCATATTTCCCGCCATAATTATAATGATAACGAGCGGCAAACATCAAAGGGAAATGAAAATACATAATCCTTTTCGTATTTTTAATGAAATACGGCGTTAAAAGCTTGACTGACAATCGTATTAATTACAGCCGCGATGCATCGTGACTTTGAAGCATATTTCGCAATTTTCAACATCCCCATTTCTGAATAAAATGTAACATCGTTATTTCAACTTTATTCTTTTGAATTTACCTGCGTTGAAATTTTGTTTCCGGTTTTTATATTCATTTTTTTTGCATGAAAAAAAATTACATTCAATAAAATTCGTATTAAATTTCGTTTGATTCAAGTATAATTGTCTATGTACAGTAAAGAAATTTCCCGCCAAAATTTCTATTGATATTTGAATTTGAAATTCGATCCTCCAACGTGATTTATCAATTATTACAATTACAAAAAAAAAATCCTTCATTTACAATGATTAATTGTACGGTTATGATAGAAGAACCTTGAACCGAGCATTTCAAAATTTTAGCGTCGTTATTTCAATTTTCTTCTTTTCAATTCCTCTGTGTATAAATTTTTCTTGCACTTTTTGATACTCAAAAATTTTCTTGCGTCTTTCAAAAAATTATATTTAAAAAAAAATTTCACGTACAAGTGAAGAATTTTCCCGCGGAAATTTTAAACATAATGAAATTCGAAATTCTAAATTTTTTATAATGATTAATTTGAGTTATGATTTATCGTGACGAAAAAATATTTGACAATTTTAAACATGGCCATTTCAAAATTAAATGAAAATAAGTTATTTGAACTTTATTCTTTTCAAATTTGTATGCCTAAAATTCTTTACTGAGGTTTTTTATATTCAGTTTTTAGCATGTTTAAAAAAATTATATTTTTAGAAAATCTTATTAAATTTTATTTAATTCGAGTGAAATTGTGCAAGCATATATTTATCAATTTATCAATTCTCGATGATCGCTGATTTATCAATTATTTTAATTATTTTAAAAAATCCCTTATTCACAATGATTAATTAATTAATTTATTTATTCCACAATTTTGAATATTTCAAAACTAAATGTAAAGTCCTTATTTCAACTTTCTTCTTTAAAATTTTCCTGCAAATAAAATTCTGTTAGATTTAATTTTTTGCATCTTTATAAAAATTTTTAAAAATAGCATTGAATTTCTTTAAATTGAGTCACAAATTTTCACGTACGTCAAACAATTTTCTCAAGAAAATTTCATACATATTTCAATTAGAAATTCGACCCCTAAACATGAATAAATAATTTGAGTTACCATGAATCGTGACTGAAGATTATTTGACAATTTTAAACATTGCTACTTTAAAATTAAATCAAACAAAATTATTTCAACTTTAATCTTTTTAAATGTTTATTGAGTTTTTTTTATATTCAATTTTTAGCAGTTTTTCAAAAATTACATTTAAATCGAGTACAATTGTTCAAACATATATTTATTAATTTATCAATTATTCCAATTACAAAAAAAATCCCCTTTTAATAATGATCAATTATTTAATTATTTCTTTTATAATTTAGAGCATTTAAAAATTAAATGCAACGTCATTATTTCAAATTTTCTTGCAACTATTGTTGTATTTTTTTATATTTAATTTTTTGCATCTTTATAAAAATTAAAAAATAGCATTAAATTTTCTTAAATTGAGGCACAATTTCAGACTAAATTTCATTCATATTTCAATTAGAAATTCGAAGCCTAAACATGATTTATCAATTATTTCAATTACAAGGAAAAAAAGATTCCTCATTTATAATGAAAAATGATCACGATCTTGGACGTTTTATTTCGGGGCTCGGATTTTCTTGGAATTATATTAAATATTTTATACGCATACATAACTTTTATACGCGTCTGTATAACTTTTCGTGTCCCTTTTGCTAGGCTCTCTTGAGATAAAATCGTAGAAATTCCTCTGTCTTCGTCGCTTTTCGTGCCCTCTTATGGGGCGTTCCATCCCAAATCGGACAGTTTGAAAAACTTTTTTTTTATTTCCTCAATTTTTTAATATTTTTTAGAACCCATCAAAAGACTCTTTCTGTTAAATTTTGAGATTTTTTTGATTACCCGTCCAAAAGATATTAAATTAAATAAAAAAACCGCTCTTTTTTGGTATTTCGGTCATAACTTCTTTGATAATGATCCAAATAAAAAGTTTTTTTTTCAAAATTTTTTTTTATGGCCTTTTCGGAAAAAAATACAACAAAAATATTCGACGAGTTTTTGAATGAGTTTTTTGAGTTTTAAACTTTATATCGCGTTTTTAAAAGTGAGTGTCATTTTTGATTTTTTTTAAAATTTTTTGCTTTAAACATCAATCTATTCAACAATTTTTAAGACTAGGCCGATCGTCGGATTTCCATAACTACTATTTTTTTTCGATTTTTGAAAATTAAATTTTTTTTTTTCATAAATTATTATGAATACGAATTTTTGTTACTGTATAGTACTTTTTTCAATATTTAGAATTTATTTTGACACTTTTTTATTGTTAAAAGGTTCTTAAAATTAATAATTAATCGTTAAGTCTATTTATGAACAATAATAACAGTTTTTACTTATTCACGTATTTTTTTGAAAATCTTACATATACGATTATTTCCTGAATTTCCTGTGATTGACTTCGCGGTATTGTATCGCAAATAAAATCTTTCTTTTCCATCTAAATAATGTTTCTCAGGTGAAAATTTGACAGGAATATTCGGTAGACTATTTAGGTTCAATGTCCACTCATATAATTCTTGAATTGTTTTTATTTGCTCATCGATTAATTATTAATTTTAAAAATCTGTCAACAATGAAAAAGTGTCAAAATTAATTAAAAATGATTAAAAAAAATATATATACAGTAACAAAAATTGGTATTCATAATAATTGATGAAAAAAAAAAATTTAATTTTCAAAAATCGAAAAAAAATAGTAGTTATTGAAATCCCACGATCGGACTGGTCTTAAAAATTGTTGAATAGATATATGTTTGAAGCAAAAAATTAAAAAAAAAAAAATGCCATCACTCTTAAAAACGCGATTTAAAGTTTAAAACTGAAAAAACTCATTCAAAAACGCGTCGAATATTTTTGTTGTATTTTTTTCTGAAAAGGGCATAAAAAAGCAAAAATTTTGAAAAAAAAACTTTCAATTTGGACCATTAACAAAGAAGTTATGACCAAAATACCAAAAAAAGAGCGTTTTTTTTTTGTTAATTTAATATCTTTTGAACGGGTAATCAAAAAAATCTCAAATTTTAACAGGAAGGGTCTTTTGATGGGTACTAAGAAATATTAAAAAATTGAGAAAATAAAATAAAAAAGTTTTTCAAACCGTCCGATTTGGGATGGAACGCCCCATATATATGAAACTTGGTCGTGATTTGGGGGACACAAAAGTTTCGTCGTCGTGTTACGAATTCCGGGTGGGTTATAACGAGAGAGAAAAAGAAACTCAAAGATAGAAAGGGGGAGAGAGAGAGAGAGCGAGAGAGCGAGCGAGAGAGAAAGAGAGAGAGAGAGAGAGAGAGAGAGAGAGAGACGAGCTGGACCGTGGGCTCGTTATATTCGAAATGAAACGTCGTGAGGAAAAAAAAACCGAGCTTTATGTTACGGTATATGCAGGAGAGAGGCCTGTTTATCTGGTGGGAAGGGAGAGAGGAAAAGGAGAAAAAAAAAATTCCCCCGGGGCAATGACGTTTGCGCGAATAAATAAAAAATGATAGGTCCATCTAGACGAGACAAACTGGCTCTCATCTTTTCCGGTGCTCGGTTTTCTCAATGAATGAGGGAGACACTCTTGATGACCATACCTGACCCTAGGAATGACACACAAAACACGCCATACATGTATGGGCTATTCCGAGTCAACTCACACTCTCTCACTCTCTCCCTCTCTTTTATATTTGATCCATAATTTTTTTAACCACTCAACTGAGGTTGAGGAACGATTCTGATTTTTTTAAGATTTTTCGCAAATGCCGTTTTATTAAAAAAAAATGTTTTTCAATAATTTTTTTGAATCGAATAGATTTGCTCATATTTGAATTTAAAAAAGATTCTCAAAGATTCACATTTTTCGGAAAAATTTGACTTTTTTTTTTTGGATTATCGAGATGGCAGTTTCTGAGGTTTATTGTAATTGTAGGGGAAAAATTTTGAATTATTTTGGTGTGAATTTTTGAAATTTAGGGGTTTTGAGGTTATAAGTTGACTGAATACAAAAAATAAATCTGTTTTTTTTTTCAAATTGTTCTCAAACTGAGATTTGTTGGAAAACTTATCGGAGATCCAAAAATTTACCCAAGAGAAGGCAGAAAAAAATTGTTTAACAAATTTTTTTGATGAAAATTTATAAAAATCGAGGCTTTTTGAGCAAATTTTTGGTGGATTAGTAATGTAAGAGGCATTTTATTGAATTAGTAGCGGATGAATTCTTTTGCGAGGGCAACAGTTGCGAATTTTTTAGATTTTTTTGCATTTTTTAAATTTTGCTATTTTGTTGGATAATAAAAATTTAAGAACAATGGTTTAGGAATAGAAATTATTTAAAAAATTAGAAGTATCATTCAGCCTCGATGAAAATGTACTGAAAAATAATTAACCAAATTCCAATGGGTCAAACGTTTTTTTTTTATTTGACACGGAATACCCCATACATGTAGGGATCGCTGATGAAAGAAAAACTCGATTTTATTCGCAAGCTCATCCACATTCTTCATTTTCCTCGACGTATACATATCTCAGACGAGCACGTGGTGCACGTCGCATTTTATCGATTTTATTATTATCTTCTTCATATATATTTATATATGAGGCATTCTCCACTATTTCAGCAACTTTTTTTCCGAACCCTTAAAATTATCCGGGGATCATTTTTCCTCAGCCGACATTTTTCAAAAATAATTTGAATCCAATTAACATAAAATTAAATTTTAGAGGAATTATAATATGCAACAATAAAAGCCAGATATTAAAAACAATAAAAATATAAACAATGTCCAAAATACACTCATTTAAAAAAAGTTAATAAATTCGATAAAATCAGCAGGGATAATTTTACTTATTAATCAACATTTACAAAATTAACAACAATTTTTAGAAAATGTTTTTTTCCCAAAAATCTTATAAATATCAGATCATTGTAGAATTTTGAATAAGATTTTTCTTTTCGAATTAAAAATTGGCATCATAAAGCTGATGAAGATTAAACGATAATTTTATTAATAAAACCACCAAAATGTAAATTTTTTGGCATGAATGATTTTGGGCGTGCAAATTATAAATCCTAAAATTATAACCTGTCAATTGATGTTACAAATATTACAAATTAATTATTATTATTAATTAATTAATATTTATATTATAGTAATAATATTAATTAATAATTATATATATTAATTAATATTCATATTAATATTAATTAATATTATTATTAATTGATTATCACTAATTATGAAATATTAAAGAGATATATATTTTTTAATTGGTGCTAAAAATTGACAAAGTATCGACATTTTATGAAATGGTCGCGTAGAATAGTTGGTACAGTGAAAAATGTCCCATGTATATGGGGCATTCCATACTACACCGTAACAAAAATTGGTATTCATAATAAATTATTAAAAAAAAAAAAATTCAATTTTAAAAATCGGAAAAAAATAGTAGTTTTTGAGATCCCACGATCGGACTAGTCTGAAAAATTGTTTAATAGATAGATGTTTGAAACAAAAAATTAAAAAAAATAAATAAAAAATGACATTCACTTTTAAAAACGCGATTTAACGTTTAAAACTCAAAAAATTCATTCAAAAACACGTCGAATATTTTTGTTGTATTTTTTTCTGAAAAGGCCATAAAAAAACAAAACTTTTGAAAAAAAAACTTTTAATTTGGACGAGTATCAAAGAAGTTATGACCAAAATACTAAAAAAAGAGCGGTTTTTTTGTTAATTTAATATCTTTTGAACGGGTAATCCAAAAAATCTCAAAATTTAAAAGGAAGGGTCTTTTGATGGGTACTCAAAAATATAAAAAAAATGAGGGAATACAAAAAAAAAGTTTTTCAAACTGTCCGATTTGTGATGGAATGCCCCATATATATATAAGATTCATATTACGGAATTCTCGGGATAATCCGTTATAAAATAATGACCGATGATTCAAGGAGAAATTAATGGAGACGACGCACTTATTACGTGATTATTGAGAGCCTTGAGGATTGATGGACAAAATATTTTCAACTTTCATTTTTTGAAAAAAAAAATTTTTTTCAAAAAATTTTTTTTAAATTGATTCTCAAAATTCCGTCTTAATTATACAAATTGGGAGATGAATTTTTTCATCGATTCAAAAATCTTTCTCACATTTTGGAATTGAATAAAATTATCCTTCAAGGTTAAGTCAAATTTCAAATTTATTTTTCTGTCGTTTAAAAGTGAAAAATCGACATTTTTTTCGATTTTCATGTCCTGTGACGTGAAAAATTTGCCCGGGATGAAATATTTCATGCAAAAATCACAAACCCACGATGATTGTCAATTTTAAGTCAAGACTGAATGCAAATGGAAAAATAAAATAATTAAAATTGCAATCGCAATGAAACTCGATGAGGAAAATTGAGTTATATGCGTCCAGAGTTTTCCGAGCTTTTCCATACGTCCCAGTCATACACGTTCTCGTTATAGTTGCCCCAAAATAATTATTATACGAATATACGGGGTATTCCGAGTCAAATGTACCAACGTTCGATTCTCGACCCCTCAGATTTCGTCCATAATTTTTTTCTGCCCTTATCAAGGGCCAATGAGCGCTCAAAATTCTTTATTGACCTTTTTCCAAAATAACAGAATTTTGGGAAATTTTGTAGAATTTTAAATTTCGGCGTTTTTGAAAAAAAAATAAAAGAAAAAAATCTGACTTACAAACAAAAATTCTTCTATTCCGATTCATGAATTCGAAAATTTCGAACTTATTATTGAAAGAATATTCATCGATAGATAAAAAAATGTTAGGTAAATTGAAAATTCATTGATTTGGAAAATAGGGCGTTTTTACCATTTTTTTCTAATTTTCGGCATTTTGTTATTTAAAAAAAATAACAAAAAAGGGGTTGAACAAAATCTGAAAAAAAATATTTTTTAATCTCGTTACAATGTTTGAAAAAAAAAAATTAATCTAATATGGTGAGGATTGAATTGGTCGAGGGTTGTTTCCTTCGACTCGGAATAGCCCATATGTGTATCATGTGACTCTTCGATCAAGGAAAATTATGACCCGGGAGATGAACATCAACGAGAAACTTGGCTGTGCGGTAACTCTGTGTATATGCTTTCATGTCCCGAGCGATATTAACCTTTGATCTCGATGCAAAACGAGAGCCAACCCCCTTTTCTCCTACCCCCAATCCTGGGATGCGTTTCTCCATGCGTTTCGCGTGAGTTTATGCTCAACGGTGATTTATATATATATATATATATATATATATATATATATATATATATATATATATATATATATATATATATATATAAAAATCACCGTTGAGCATAAACTATATATCTCTCTATATTATATAAATATTTCGCCGCCGCCGCCGCCGCCGCCGCCGCCGCCGCCGCCGCCGCCGCCGCCGCCGCCGCCGCCGCCGCCGCCGCCGCCGCCGCCGCCGCCGCTGCCGCCGCTGCCGCCGTGTACAAGAATCGAGAACCCAAACCTCAGAACCCAAACCCAAACCTTTACGATGCGAGGGCGAAGTTGGCCATGGAATCGAGAATCGAGCGGGGTGAAGTTGGCCATGGAATCGAGAATCGAGCGGGGTGAAGTTGGCCATGGAATCGAGAATCGAGCGGGGTGAAGTTGGCTATGGAATCGAGAATAGAGCGGGGTGAAGTTGGCCATGGAATCGAGAATGGAGCAGAGGGTTGGGGCGGCGGGGATGGGGCGGGGGGGGGCGTGGGGGTGGGGGAAGGCGGTGGGCGGGAGTCAAGGTTTGGGTTAGAATTGAACCTTTACGACGCGAGGGCGCTTAGCGCCCGAGCCGCACGGACCCTAGTATATATATATAACTTATATGCAGCAGGCAAATTGCATTTTCGCAAAACTAAAAAATTCGAAAAAAAAAATAGATACATATTTTTAGAAAAATTTCTGTTCTTTGGAAACAAAAAGCATATTTTATTCTTTAGCAATTTTTATTTCCCATCAGTGAAGATGAAGAATAGATGAGAAAAATTAATGAGAAAATTAATTTTCATTCAATTTTAAATTTGGACGATTTTTTTCACTCACGTTTTACTTGCAAATTCCAAGTAATTTTAATTTGCACTTTAGCTAAATTATTTTAGCACCAATTTTTGTAATCTTGAAACTCTTGCAATAATTTTTGTTTGAAAATATTTTCAATCATGTTCAACAAATTTTCATTCTGAATTTAAAGATTTTAATATTCACAAAAATGGTGTCATCTTCTTTTTCGTATTGGCTCTTTTTTTTAGCTGATTTTTTTTCTAAGTATGATTTCCAAAATTTTTATAAAATTCTTAACACTTGTGGAAAATTGCCATGAAAATTTCGAATGACTTTCGCAAGTGGGAAATATATATATATATATATATATATATTTAGGAAAATTTCTGTTTTTTGGAAACGAAAATCATATTTTATTCTTCGGCAATTTTCATTTTTCATCAGTGAATAATTATAAATGAGAAAAATTAATGAGAAAATTAATTTTTATTCAAATTTAAATTTAGACGTTTTTTTTTACTCACGTTTTTACTTGCAAATTCCAAATTATATTAATTTGCCTTTTATCTAAATTATTTTTGCAGTAATTTTTGTAATTTTGAAACTTTTACAATAATTTTTGTTTGAAAACATTTTCAATCATGGTCAACAAATTGTTATTCTAAATTTAAAGATTTTAATTTTCACAAAAATCACCCCATCTTCTTTTTCGTATTGGCTCTTTTTTTAGCTATTTTTTTTTCTAAATATGATTCCCAAAATTTTTATAAAATTCTTCACACTTGTGGAAAATTGCCATGAAAATTTCGCATGATTTTCGCAAGTGTGAAATATACATATATTTTTAGGAAAATTTATGTTTTTTTGAAACGAAAATCATATTTTATTCTTTAGCAATTTTCATTTTTCACCAGTGAATAATTATAAATGAGAAAAATTAATGAGAAAATTAATTTTTATTCAAATTTAAATTTGGACGTTATTTTTTACTCACGTTTTTACTTGCAAATTCCAAATTATATTAATTTGCCTTTTATCTAAATTATTTTTGCAGTAATTTTTGTAATCTTGAAACTTTTGCAATAATTTTTGTTTGAAAATATTTTCAATCATGGTCAACAAATTTTCATTCTAAATTTAAAGATTTTAATTTTCACAAAAATCGCGCCATCTTCTTTTTTGCATTGGCTCTTTTTTTGTAGCTTTTTTTTTCTAAATATGATTCCCAAATTTTTTATAAAATTCTTCACACTTAATTGTGTGAAAATTGGGATGTAAATTTCGCCTGACTTTCACAAGTGTAAAATATATATATATTTTTAGGAAAATGTATGTTCTATAGAAACAAAAATCATATTTTATTCTTTAGCAATTTTGATTTTTCACGGGTGAAGAATTATAAATAAGAAAAATTAAAGAGAAAATGCATTTATTTTCAAATTTCAATTTCCACAATTTTTTTCATTCACATTTTTACTTGCAAGTTCCAAATTATTTTTATTCGCAATTTTTCAAGATAATTTCTGCAGTAAATTTTTGTAATCTCAAAATTTTGGCAATAATTTTCGGTTGAAAAGAATTTGAATCATGGCCAACAAAGTTTCATTCTAAAGATTTTAATATTCGCAAAAATCGCTTAATCTTCTTTTTCGTATTGGCTCTTTTTTTGGCTATTTTTTTCTAAATATGATTCCCAAAATTTTTATAAAATTTCTAAATTCTCTAAATTTTCTAAAATATAAAATTCTTCTAAATGCTCTAAATTAGGCAAAAATTTTCTTTCCTAACGGGGGTCAAAACAGGGAAAACGAATTTCCTGAGCCTTTACTTTTTGGATTCAGCAGTCAATTTTTTTGTTTTAAAGCTGTTTGAGCACATTGAGCTTTTCCCATACGTATGAGCGACCCTAAACCCGCGCATTTATTCAACAAGTGCACGAGGCATGCCTTCGCGATTTAATTGGCAGTTTGATAAAGAGAGTATCAACTGTGAGGTATAGCTGTGCCCTCTCATTGGGAATCTCGTCTCTCTTCATGGGAGGCTTTTCTCTTCCGCGGGCTCGTTTCTGCGCTGAGACACGTTCGCGATGGATCAGCGAGAAGACGAGCAACACATCGTGACGCCCCGATTGGCAGCTTATCTAGCGGAGAATGTCTTCTCCCCCTTTTGGCAATGATTATTCGTACCAATTTTATCTAGAAATTATTTTTCCAAATTTATACGAAAGAAGAGTGAATGAATTGAGGGTTCTTTGTACGATTAATCCGAGGTCAGATGTCTCGGAGCGCTTAGCGCACTCTTTCTCTTGCGCTATTCGCTCCACAATGCTCCGTGCGCTCTTTGTCTTGGGCCAGTTGCTCCAAAATGCTCCGTGCGCTCTTTCTTTTGGCCCAGGTACTCCAACATGCTTCATGCGCTATTAGTATAGCGCGTTGTCCATTGAAACGCGCTTTGCGCTACTTTTCTTGTGCTCACTCTTTTTGAACCCTCTGTGCGCTCTTTTTCTTGCGGAAGTACTTTTTGAGCAACCCGTTTGCGATTTATCTCGCGTGCGCTTCATGGAAGCGTTTCCAGTGCTTGTGCTCTTATGGGTGCTACTTGGAAGTGCTTCCTATGCTATTTATCTTGAGCGTGCTCCTTGTGCTATTTTTCTTGAGCGTGCTTCTTGCGCTATTTATGTAACGTGCGCTTCTTGAAAGTGCTCCATGCGCTATTTATCTTGAGCGCGTTCATTAAAAGTACTCAATGTGCTATTAATCTTGAGCGCGCTCTTTGCGCTATTTATCTTGTCGGGGCTACTTGAAAGTGCTCCATGCGCTATTTATCTTGAGCGCGTTCATTAAGAGTACTCAATGCGCTATTAAGCTTGAGCGCGCTCTTTGCGCTATTTATCTTGTCGGTGCTACTTGGAAATGCTTTCTGTGCTGTTTATCTTGAGCGTGCTCCTTGTGCTATTTTTCTTGAGCGTGCTTCTTGCGCTATTTATCTTGAGCGCGTTCATTAAAAGTGCTCAATGCGCTATAATCTCGAGTGCGTTCATTGAAAGTGCTCAATGCGATATTTATCTTGAGCGCGTTTTTTGCGCTATTCATCTTGCGCGTGTTCATTGCTATCTTGATCTACCGTGGCCTTCTTGAAAGCGCTCCATGCGTTATCTTTACCTTGAGCGCACTCATTGACAGTGCTCAATGCGCTATTTATCTTGAGCGTGCTGTTTGTGCTATTTATTTTGTGGGTGCTCTTTGGAAGTGGTTATTCTTGTGCTATTTATCTTGAGCGCGCTCCTTGTGCTATTTGTTTTGAGCGCGCTTCTTGTGCTATTCATCTTGAGTGCGCTCTTTGTGCTATTCATCTTGAGCGTGCTCTTTGTGCTATTTATCTTGTGGGTGCTCCTTGGAAGTGCTCCTTGTGCTATTTTCTATAGGCGCGCTCCTCGGGCTATCCATCTCACACGCGCTTCTTGCGCTATTTATCTAGCCCGCGCTTCTTGAAAGTGCTCTATGCGCTATTCATCTTGAACGCGATAATTAAAAGTGCTCTATGCGCTATTTATCTTGAACGCGATAATTAAAAGTGCTATATGCGCTATTTATCTTGAGCACGCTCCTTGCGCTGTTCATTTTGCGCGTGTTCATTGCGCTCTTTATCTCCGGTGGGCTTCTTGAAAGTGCTCCATGCGTTATTTACCTGGAGCGCGCTCATTGAAAGTGCTCAATGCGCTATTTATCTTGCGCGCGCTCGTTGAAAGTGCTCAATGCGGTATCTATCTTGAGCGCGCTTTTTGGATACTTTTTCCATATCATCAATCTTGCGCTCCTTGGAAGTGCTCCATGTGCTATTTCCCTTGAGTGCGCTCTTTGTGCTATCGATCTAGCGCGTTTGTTGTGCTATTTGTCTCGCGTGTGCTTCTTTAAAGTGCTCCATGCGTTATTTACCTTGAGCGCGCTCATTGAAAGTGCTCAATGTGCTATTTATCTTGAGCGTGCTCATCGAAAGGGCTCAATGCGCTATTTATCTTGGGCGCGCTCGTTGCAAGTGCTTCATGCGCTATTTATCTTGAGCGCGCTCGTTGAAAGTGCTCAATGCGCTATTTATCTTGTTCGCGCTTTTTGAATACTCTTTCAATTCTATCAGTCTTGCGTTTCTTGGAAGTGCTCCATGTGCTATTTCCCTTGAGTGCGCTTCTTGTGCTATCGATCTAGCGCGTTTTTTTCGCTATTTGTCTCACGTGTGCTTCTTTAAAGTGCTCCATGCGTTATTTACCTCGAGCGCGCTCATTGAAAGTGCTCAATGCGCTATTTATCTTGAGCGCGTATGTTGAAAGTGCTCAATGCGCAATTTATCTTGAGCGCGCTCATTGAAAGTGCTCAATGCGCAATTTATCTTGAGCGCGCTCATTGAAAGTGCCCAATGCGCTATTTACCTTGAGCGCGCTCATCGCGCTATTTATCTTGAGCGCGCTCGTTGAAAGTGCTCAATGCGTTATTTATCTTGAGCGCGCTCGTACAAGTGCTCAATGGGCTATTTATATTGAGCGCGCTCATTGAAAGTGTTGAATGCGCTATTTATCTTGAGCACGCTCGTTGAAGTGCTCAATGCGCTATTTATATTGGGCGCGCTCATTGAAAGTGCTCAATGCGCTATTTATCTTGAGCGCGCTCATCGCGCTATTCATCTCGAGCGCGCTCGTTGAAAGTGCTCAATGCGCTATTTATCTTGAGCGCGCTCGTTGAAGTGCTAAATGCGCTATTTATATTGAGCGCGCTCATTGAAAGCGCTCAATGCGCTATTTATCTTGAGCGCGCTCATCGCGCTATTCATCTCGAGCGCGCTCGTTGGAAGTGCTCAATGCGCTATTTATCTTGAGCGCGCTTTTTCGATACCCTTTTAATTTTATCAATCTTGCGCTCCATTCGCTACTCGCGTGCGCTTCCAGGCCGCGCTACGTGCTCTTTCTCATTCTCTCTTTTCCTCTCATTCTTTGTTGTCTTTTCGTTCATGCGCTCTTCTTGAGCTCTCTGTGCTCTTTCTCTTATCTCTCTCCCTTCCTCCCCTTCTCTCTCTCTTTCTCTCTTGTTTCGTAGCGCGCGTGAGTCTCAAGTCCCAGGATCTCCTACTCTTCTCCTTCTCCATTTCCTCTCTCTCTCTCTCTCTCTCTCTCTCTCTCTCTCTCTCTCTCTCTCTCTCTCTCTCTCTCTCTCTCTCTCTCTCTCTCTCTCTCTCTCTCTCTCTCTCTCTTCTCGGTGGGCCCCAAACGTCGAGAGCTCTTCTTTACACACGAGGCGAGCGCTCACAGCCCGCGATCGAGTTCTACCGCGTCTTCACTCTGCGTGTTCTCGTTGACCGGGGAGATGGCCCGCAGAGAGTTCCGCCGGAAGCTAGCTTAAGCTTAAGCGCGGGCGAATTAATAAACAAAAAAAAAACAACAAAAAATAAACAAACAACAAGATAGTTGAAGGAACGGAGTTAGGATTGAAAGAAGCTCATTCGCTTCGGGTTTTTTTTTGGTGATGACAATTAACAATTATTAACAATTATTAAATAACAATTATTAAATAACAATTATTAAATAACAATTATTTTTGGTGATGACAATTAACCCCAACGAAGGGGAAATTTCCGTGCGTGAAATGTGATAAAATTAATCGTAATTTAATTCCACGGGATTTTCAATTTCTTCCTTCCTTAACGATGGATTTAACGTCGATCTCAATTTTTTTTTGTGATGGGTGAAATGAAAAAAAAAAAGTTTTGAAAAAAATGTGTTCGGGAGTGAGCTTTTTCCAACGAACGAAAAATTGATGGAAATCCTTCGGATTATTGAGGTAAAACGTGACATTTTCTATCTCACTCCATCTCATTTTGATTAAAAGTTTTTATCGTCAACGTTTTAAGGCCCGAAGGAGACACCTGAAGAATATACATTGCGGAAAAGCTTCGCGGCGATCTCTTAGCACGAAATTTTCTTCCCCCTCTTGTCTTTATTTCCTTCTCACTGTGTATGGGATGTTCTTCGGTGTTTCAGCAATTTTCCTATTTTTGCGACTCGTTCGAAAATATCAGAAGCTCAGCCAATTTGCTAAAACAGCTCAAAAGACAGTCCGCGAAATATTTTAGATTTTTTTAATTCAATCGTTTTTAAAATTTTGAATTTTACTCGCAAAAGTTTTAGTTTTTTTGTTAGTTTGAGAATTATTTTTATTTTTTATTTTTATCACTCGTGGGAATTCTGGGATTTAAAAAATTAACCAACAATTTCGAAAAAAATATTGGATAGTAAAAAAAAAAATTCGGTAGAATAAAAATCGCCTATGATTCTCGGCAACAAAAAACTTTTCTTGCTCCATAGTTTTTTTTTAAATTTCTTCGAAAGAATTCAAGACTATAAAATTTTTACTTGCTACAACAACTCAAAAGACTTTCTGCGAATTATTTTTGATTTTTTTAATTCCATCGTTTCGGAGTTTCGAATTTTATTCGCAAAAGTTTTAGTTTTTTTTTGTTATTTTAATGATTTTTTTTTAATCAGTCATGGAAAGTTCGGGATTTTAAAAAATAACTCCCAGTTTGGGAAAAAATATTGAATAGTAAAAAAAATAGCAAATTCGGTACAATAAAAATCGTTGAAATAAAAAACGCCTAAGATTCCGGACAAAACAATTTGTCGTGCTCGGTAGCAATTTTTTAATTTGTTTAAAAAAATTCAAGACTACAAAATTTTCATTAAAAATATTTTCCCATAATATTTTGAATTTTGATTTTCGCATCGATACTGCAAAAAAAAATTTTTTAAGTTTTTTTCTTATCCTCAATATTCGTCCCCACAATTTTGAGAACAGAATACTTTTTTTTAGCGAAAACAAAACAAGTTTCGCAAAGGATTGAATTTTAACCAAAAAAAAGTGAACAAATTGCAAGTTTAACGTAAAATCAATTTTTTTCTCCCACTCATATTTTTCGGCGTATGAAAATGAATGTTTTTGAAAATATTTTGAGATGCTCTGGAAAAATAATTTGAGGTCACTGGAGAATGCCCTATATCATGGAACCGGCTAGACTTTGGCATAAACTCTTTCTCTCTCTCTCTCTCTCTCTCTCTCTCTCTCTCTCAGAGGTTAGAGAAGCTCGCAACCCGCATAACCCCGAGACTCGTTCAATTTGCATTTGCCGACTGTTTAACGATTTGATCCCAGACGCAGAGACTACAAGAGAGAGAGAGAGAGCGAGAGAGAGAGAGAGAGAGAGAGAGAGAGAGAGAGAGAGAGAGAGAGAGAGAGAGAGAGTGAGAGAGAAGTTTCGGAGGGGGAGGAATTTAATTCGAGAATTATACGTTTAATCGGCGCCTCCTATCGATACCTTTCTCTCTTGGGCCCGCCGAGTAAATATTCATTAACGTTTCGTCCTCCTTCTCTCTCTTTCTCTTTCTTTCTCCACTTCGTCGAGCTTAACCCATTTGCATATCACAATCAACGTCATATCATTTGCGGAAGAGCGCGTGCCTTAACAATATATAATAATAATAATAATAATAATAATAATAATAATATAAATATACATCAACGTGTACGGCCCAAAATGTAAAAAATACTCAAGTCCAGCTGATTGCATCGTCCCCCTTAAAACTTTTAAATCCCGCCCTCCCCTTAATGTAATGGCCAAAATTCCGACCATAAATTTCCATATCATTGAAATTTTCATCCTCTCAGTCTTGTCCAAATCGATGGAGAATATTTATCATTCACGATGAGCACATTAGAGTCCAAATGACGCTCTTATAAATCGCATTTTTACGTTCGATACTCAACGTTATCCTCTTGCGGTTAAAAAGCCCCCCTCCTCTTCTCCGAGCGTCCCCTCCCCTCCTCCGAGCGTCCCCTTCCCTCGCCCGGGCGTCCCCTCCCCTCCTCCGAGCGTCCCCTCCCCTCGCCCGGGCGTCCCCTCCCCTCGTCCGAGCGTCCCCTCCCCTCGCCCGGGCGTCCCCTCCCCTCGTCCGGGCGTCCCCTCCCCTCCTCCGGGCGTCCCCTCCCCTCCTCCGAGCGTCCCCCCCTCGCCCGGGCGTCCCCTCCCCTCCCCTCCTCCGGGCCTTGAGGCCCCTTCCACGAGCACCATCGAAAGTTCGAAACCGGAAGTACCTGTCGCGGAAATATTTTGCGCTCGAAATAATCCGGCAGAGTGTGATTGGGGGTTGCGGGGCGCGTAGGGGGTGGTTTTCCAAGCGGTTTAACGCGATTTCCCTCGCGTAAACTTTGGAAAATTTTCCATATCCACGAGTCGGAGAGACGATATCGAGCTTCTCCTTCACATTCTCGATATATATTCTGCGGTGTATCTCTTTGATTATGTATTTTACCCTCGTCTGTGTGCGCGGAAATATTATTTGGGGGGTCGGGGGTAAGGTAGTTTGATTGAGCGATTAATCAGAGGGTTGCTCGCTCAATTAGCCGATTTCATCGTTCACCTTCGACGAAAGAGACGAGGCGAATTGTTGCGTTTACAATTGATCTACCGCACCATCGATGACACTGGAAATTTAGGGTAGTTTTTTCGTTATCTCTTGGAATTAACTTTCAACCCCTTAATGTTAGCGGTTTGTGGGACTTTTTGTTCTTGCTGATGGAACAGAGGTCATTGAAATTTTTATCGATTTGATTGAACATTTATTCGTTGTCCTTTGAATCTGTGATATCCAAATGAATTTTTCAACCCCTTAATTTTAGGGGTTGCGAGACATTTTATTCGTGCAGATGGAACAGAGGTCATTGCAATTTTTATCGATTTGATTAATTGTTTTTTCTTTTGAATCTGTGACATTATTTATGTCTCCATTTATTTTTCAACCCCTTAATTTTAAGGGTTGCGAGACATTTTATTCGTGCAGATGGAACAATGATCTTGCAATGTTTATCGATTTGATTCATTATTTTTGTTTGTTGTTTCTTGAATCTGGGACATTATGTCTCCATTTATTTTTCAACCCCTTAATTTTAGGGGTTGCAAGGAATTTTATTCGTGCAGATGGAACAGAGGTCATTGCAATGTTTATCGATTTGATTAATTATTTTTTGTCTTTTGAATCTGTGACATTATTTATGTCTCCATTTATTTTTCAATCCCTTAATTTCAAGGGTTGCGAGACATTTTATTCGTGCAGATAGAACAATGATCATTGCAATGTTTATCGATTTGATTCATTATTTTTCTTAGTTGTCTTTTGAATCTGGGACATTATGGCTCCATTTATTTTTCAACCCCTTAATTTTAGGGGTTGCGAGACATTTTTTTCGTGCAGATGGAATAATGATCATTGCATTGTTTATCGATTTGATTTATTATTTTTGTTGGTTGTTTTTTGAATCTGGGACATTATGGCTCCATTTATTTTTCAACCCCTTAATTTTAGGGGTTGCGAGGCATTTTATTCGTGCAGATGGAACAGAGGTCATTGCAATGTTTATCGATTTGATTCATTATTTTTGTTTGTTGTTTTTTGAATCTGGGACATTATTTCTCCATTTATTTTTCAACCCCTTAATTTTAAGGGTTGCAAAGCATTTCGTCCGTGCTGATGGTGATCATTGCAGTGTTTATCGATTTGGTGAATAATTATTTTTTTGAATATTAAAGGGAGAAATTTAGTCTTGAAACGAATTTGCAGCTTGGGAAGGAAAATGCGTGGTAAATTTATTTTTCCCACGATTGCAACTATTTTATTTCAATCTTTCATTGAATTTTTTAGATTAAATTATTCAAATTTATTTATTGATATATTTATTAGTTATATGTTCAATACATTTTTTAATTCTATCGAATTTAGTTTTTGGAGTCAATAGCTTTTTGGAAATATTGAAGGGAAAAATTGAATCATTTGAAATTAATAAAAAAATTGATAAGAAAATTAAAAAGTTTAAATTTAAAGAGAAATTGATTTTTTAAATCGATTTGATGAATTATAATTTTTTGTTTTTGGAATATTCAAGGGTGAAATTGAGTCCTGAAATTAATTTGCCACTTGGAAAGGAACATGCGTGGGAAATTTATTTTTCAAACGATCATTTCAACTGTTTTATTTAAATCTTTGATTGAATTTTTTAGATTAAATGATTCAAATTTATTTATTGATATGTATTTTTTTTTTATTTTAATATTTAAATATTTTTATTAAATTATTTCATTTTATCAAATTTAGTTTTTGGAGTCAATATATATTTTTTTAATATTGAAAAGAAAATTCATCAGAAAAATCAATCAGAATCATTTGAAATTAATTTCAAAATTGATAAGAAAACTGAGAAGTTTAAATTTACAGGAAAATTGATTTTTTCAAATAATATCGATCATTCTGGGCAAAAAAATCAATATGGAAGTTAGAGATTCGCATATTGTTTCTTCTTTTTTTTTGCTAAACAAATTTCAATTCCAATTTCAATTCTTTTTAACTCAATAATCTTAATTTGTGGTGATTGAATTTTCAACTCCATACACGCAACATTAATATTTTTCATTAACATTTTTTCATGAAGTTGATAAACTTTATACGATTTCCATTATTTACAAACGACTTTGTAACAAAAATCAAGCGACATTGCTGATTTTTCTGAATTTGCCAAAATCTTACATCTCACTCTTCCGATCTTTTTTCATCGATACTTTACATCTAAAAAAATGTGTGAAATAAATCATAATGAGAGATTCTAAAATTCGTCACCTATGGTAATATTTTTTTCAAACTATATTTTGACACAATAAATGTCAGCGGTGTAATAAAGAGAAGGGGGGGGGGGGGGGGGGTGAGGCAAGGGTAACGATTGATGACGTCGTTTCGTCAACAGGAAATGCTCGTCTTATATAACAATATTTTTCGCAACGTAATCGTAAAATTACATTTTACAACGCACGTTCTCTTCACCGAGAATTCTCAAGAGTCTCTCTCTCTCCCTCTCTCTCTCTTTCTCTCTCTTTCTCTCTCTCTCTCTCTTTCGTAACGAATTGTCAATAGAAACTTGAGGCAGAAAATACACACGTTGCTCGTTGATCGTTGCAAAAACCGGAAAGATCTTTACGGTACGTCGAAAGAGA
>OX333081.1:9053512-9121012 GCA_946863875.1 Alloplasta piceator | reverse complement strand
TCAATTTTAATTCCCTCCCAACGGCGACATTCTGAATCAAGATCGTCGAGATCACAGAGAACTCGTCGAGTTGGTTGCACTTGAAATTTTGAGATTTTTGAAAATGGAGCAAAAATTGAACGAAAACGGTTTTTCATGCATTTTTTTTAGAAATTTTGATATTTTGGGAAAAATATTGGTAGGTTCGTGTTCAAGGGGAAAGAATACATCGATATGAGGTTTAAAAATAAAAAAATGGAAAATTTTTTTTTTTGCAGTTTGGCAAAAATTGAATATGTTCACTAAAATTGCTGTAGCTTTTTTTCTAAATAGAATTCCGGTTTTGTCTTGAAGTCATTCTTTTCGGGATTGTTGATGCTTCGAAATGGCGCTTGGTTCATCCGATTCGGACAATTTTTCAATTTTTGGCAGATTTTTAAAGTTGCATCATCGATTTTTGCAAATTTTTTAAGGCCGAAATCGAGCAAAAATGTCTTTGATGAAAATTCATAAAAATTTTGATTTTTCGAGAAAAATATTGGTAAGTTCGAGTTCAGGGAGGCAAAAAGCATCGATATACGATTTGAAAAAAATATATTTGAAAAAAAAAAAAAAATCGCGTTTTAGCCAAAATCGGTTCACTAAAATGACTGTAGTTTTTTTTCTATACAAGATTGCGAGCTGAACTTGAGCTTATTCTCTTTGCGATCGTCGAAGCTTCAAAACCCCGTTGGGTTAATCGGATTCCGATCATTTTTCGATTTTTGGCAGATTTTTAAAGTTGGACTATCGATTTATGCAAATTTTTTTATCATTTTAGTTTATCCAGTATTTAACAAACGAAAATTATTTTCTGACGGATTAAAAAATAATAAATATCGAATAAAGCCTATCTAAAATTCGATAATTATCTAAAATTCATCTAATTGAAATTTTTCACAAAACAGTCGATATTACAACAACAAAAACATCTTAATTAATATTTTTTGGCGTGGATTTTCTGCGGTGGAAAATACTGAAAGATGAGTTATCGATCGCGATCCATAAATATTTCTAGAAAAATTGTGCAAAAATCAGCGCTTATTTTAGTGGCGTTTCAACCTCCTTCATTTTCGCTTATCGATCTCTCTTCTCGGTCTGCGCGGGTCTGACATATTTTTACAAGAATTTTACGACCCGTTCGCGGGTCTTCTCTCGACTTTATTTCGCGATTTTTTCCTCTCTCCTTCTCTCTCTCTCCCTTCACCGGTTTTATAATATTCCCTCTGTCCCTAATCGCATGATCGTATTGCCCGAGTCTGGGATCCATGTGCTTGTGTTTGCGTTTTGGACCCCCGCGAAAGCCTCCCACGAATGCAAATCTGTTTCGAAGCTCCTCAGGAAAAAGAGCAGGAGAAGGTAGTAGACCCTTTACTCGAAGGTATACCGGGTGTCCCTCGAAAAATCTGATCAAAAACTCCGATCAAAAATTGAGTAGGATGAAACTTTTGGGGTTCAAAGGGGGACGTTCAAAAAAATTTTTTTTTTGGTCCAAAATTCAAAATGGCGGCATGAAGATAGCCGACATGTTTAAAAAAAATGAAAACATGATTTTTTTTCTTCACCAAAAAATTTGTCAGATCCAAACTAACGTCTTTTGAAGGGACATTTTTTTGATACAGTCCATAATACAGGGTGTCCCATATTAATCTTACAGCTGAATTATCTTGAAAAATATTGCTCCGATCCTGAATCGAGCAGAATGAAACTTTTAGGGTTCAAAAAGGGACGTTGAAAAAAAGAAAATTTCGGTCCAAAAATAAGAATGTTGGTGTTAACATGTTTAAAAAAAAACATGATTTTTTTTGTACAAAAAATTTGTTTAAAATGGGACACCCTGTATTATGGACTGTATCAAAAAATGTTCTTACAAAAGATCTTAGTTTGGATCTGACAAATTTTTTAGTACAGAAAAAAAATCATAGTTCCATTTTTAAAAAACATGGCGGCTATCTGAACGCCTCCATTTTCAATTTAGAACCAAAAAAAAAATTTTTTTGAACGTCCCCCTTTGAAACCTAAAAGTTTCACTCCACTCCATTTTTTGATCTGAGCAGTATTTTTCGAGAAAAATCAACTGTAAGATTAAAATGGGACACCCGGTATAATACAGAGACGCGTTTTATATATATATATATATATATATATATATATATATATATATACAGGGTGTCACAAATGTAACGGGACAATTGTGACTTTAATTTTGGAAATTACCTTCAAGGTTATTTCAAGGTCGACTTTATTTTTTCATATAGAAACACCCTTTCTTGACATTGACAATCGATAGAGCGGAAAATTTTACATTCAGATATGTACTTGGGTCACGGATACATTTTGACCTTGAAGGTCCTCTACGGTCAAACTTGAACAAGGCGTGGATACCTCCGGGAGTAGAATCTTTTTTCAAATTCTTTCGTGACTTTATCAATTTTAATAAACCGCATCAAGTAGAGTCCTTGATGATGACCCTCAAGGTGATTCCAAGGTCAACTTTTTTTTCTCAACGAAGACCTGTATTTTTGAGTTCTGAAATCTAACTTATTCCGAAAACATTAATTGACTTTTCCTAAATCTTATAATGGAAATGTAAAACTGTTCGTTCTATTGATTTCAGAACGCCAAAATACATGTTCCCATTTAAAAAAATAATAAAGTTGACCTTGAAATAACCTTGAAGGGAATCGTCAAGGTCAAAATTAGACTTGCTATTGAATTTGTCGTCAAAGGTTACTACATGACCTTGACCTTTTCGAAAAATATTTAAGCTGAGGAAATATTAAGCCGTCCCCCTACTTTGTGACACCCTGTATATATATATATATATTATACCCTGCTTGTATGTATATACAGTTAGTATAGAGTGTATAACGCGAAAGGAAGGATGCGATCTAAGATGAGAGATTAGCCGGTAAGGAGAAACTCCCTCTATCTCTCTCCTCCTTCTTCCTTACACTTCCATACACACATTTCTCGCTCCACGAGGAAGTCCATGGAGCGCGAGCCTTCCGCGCGCTCCGCCATTTTGTGCACTCGCCGCGGGGACTCGCGCACAAAATGGCCGCCCGGCCGATCCCGACGCGCTGCGTCGCGCGACTCCGCGCTCTTTTGTCCTCCAACCAATGTCTTCACGCTCTTTTACTACATACATTCGTATATATATATGGGGCATTTCACGTCAACTCACGCGGTCATCGGCCTGACCCCCTCGGATTTTGATGTCCAATGATTTTTTAGCTCGGGCAAACCCCAAAAAATGAAATAAAAATTTCTAAAAACTCAAGGTCATATTTTGTGCCAAAAGAAACCCACCCACGATTCATGGAACATCGAAATCCGAGGGGGTCGGGCCGATGACCGCGTGATTCGACGTGGAATGCCCCATACATATACTCGTGTGCGAATACATCTCACGTGGAATAATATATTCGTGTATGCACGCGTATTATGCAGGCCAAACTGAGAGTGCACGGAGAGCCAAAAGGCAACCCGGAGAAATCTAATGCGATTTCCTCGTCTCTCTTTCTCTCTGGAGCTCCTTCCAGGGTTCATCGTCTGACTTGGAAGGATAGACGAACCTTCTGAAATTCAACGAGAGTCCTGAGGGTTGCCTCTTCTCTCTCTCTCTCTCTCTCTCTCTCTCTCTCTCTCTCTCTCTCTCTCTCCCTCTCTCCCTCTCCCTCTCCCTCTCCCTCTCTCCCTCTCCCTCTCCCTCTCCCTCCTCTCCCCCTCTCTCTCTCCCTCTCTCTTCATTTCTTTCTCGTTGTTATCGTTGTTGCATCGTTCTTCTGCAAATGGATAAAAAGTGGAGGGGCTTCCTATACATACGCAATATTCCTCTTGTCGGCATCACTGTTCGGTCCACTTTGCCGTTGTCTTTTATCTCCCCCCCCCCCCCCTTCGAACGCCGATATACCGCCGAAGAAATATATTTATATAAGCGAGAAGGAGGTAAAGATACTGGAGAATAAAAAAAATGGAGGAGGGAGAGTTGAGGGTTGGGGGCAGGGGGGGCGGGGGAAGAGTCTGAAAAGTGCGGGACGCGGACGGAGGGCCTTAATCCGCGCAAGGCCGACTTATGGCCGACTTATCGCGCCAAGGATCGAGATCATTGTGCACTCGGGCGCTATTCGCGTTACCCCAAGATCGGTACCAGCTTCACTTGTATGTGGGGCATTCCATCCCAAATCGGACAGTTTGAAAAACTTTTTTTTTTTATTTCCTCATTTTTTTTTTATTTTTGAGAACCCATCAAAAGACCCTCCCTGTTGAATTTTGATTTTTTTTTTAATTACCCGTTCAAAAGATATTAAATTAACAAAAAAACCGCTCTTTTTTGGTATTTTCGTCATAACTTCTTTAATAATGGTCCAAATTGAAAGTTTTTTTTTTCAAAATTTTTGTTTTTTCATGGCCTTTTCAGAAAAAAATACAACAAAAATATAAGACGTGTTTTTGAATGAGTTTTGTGAGTTTTAAACGTTAAATCGCGTTTTTAAAAGTGAATGTCGTTTTTGATTTTTTTTTTAAATTTTTTGTTTCGAACATCTATCTATTCAACAATTTTGAAGACTAGTCCGATCGCGGGATCTCAATAACTACTATTTTTTTCGATTTTTTAAAATTAAAATTTTTTTTTTTTCTAATCAATTATTATGAACACCAATTTTTGTTGCTGTATAGTGTTTTTTAAATCATTTTAAATTAATTTGGATACTTTTTCATTGTTAACAGATTTTTAAAATTAATAATTAATCGATGAGCAAATAACAACAGTTCAAGAATTGTATGAGTGGGCATTGAACCTAAATAGTCTACCGAATATTGCTGTCAAATGTTAACATGAAAAACATTATTCAGATGCAAAAGAAAGATTTCATTTGCGATAAAATACTGCGAAGTCAATCACAGGGAGACACAAAATTTTCATTCAATTATTCCAATGAGCAACGGAAACGTATTGACAAAGGAATATTCTAATTCAGAAAATAATCGTATATGTAAGGTTTTCAAAAAAATACGTGAACAAATAAAAACTGTTTTTAGTATTGTTCATAAACAGACTTAATGATTAATGATTAATTTTAAGAATCTGTTAACAATAAAAAAGTGTCAAAATAACTTCTAAATATTGAAAAAAATTCTATACAGTAACAAAAATTGGTATTCATAATAATTTGTTGAGAAAAAAAAATAATTTTTAACTTTCAAAAATCGAGAAAAAATAGTAGTTATTGAGATCCCACGATTGGACTAGTCTCAAAAATTGTTGAATAGATAGATGTTTGAAACAAAAAATTAAAAAAAAAATCGAAAATGACATTCACTTTTAAAAACGCGATTTAACGTTTAAAACTCAAAAAACTCATTCAAAAACAAGTCGAAAATTTTGGTTGTATTTTTTTATGAAAAGGCCATAGAAAAACAAAAATTTTGGAAAAAAAACCGTTCACATTCGGACCATTATTAAAGAAGTTATGACGAAAATACCAAAAAAAGAGCGGTTTTTTTGTTAATTTTATATCTTTTGAACGGGTAATAAAACAATTCTCAAAATTTAACAGGAAGGGTCTTTTGATGGGTACTCAAAAACATAAAAAAATTGAGGAAATAAAAGAAAAAGGTTTTTCAAACTGTCCGATTTGGGATGGAATGCCCCATATACTCACCAGACTTTGAAGATATACCACGTTCTTTGCCGCTTATATAAATGTACACTGCCGTCCAAAAGTTTGGAAACACTCGCTCCGATCTCGCGCAGCACAAAAAGTTTCGCTGCTCTTTTCAAAATGAAGATATTTCAATTCAACCAACGGTCCTCCCCTTGGAAACGCCGCTTGTTAGAGTGAAATATTTTCATTTTTAAAAGAGCATTGAAACTTTTTGTGAGGCGTGGAATGTTCGAAGTGAGGCGAGTGTTTCCAAACTTTTGGATGGGAGTGTATGTGTAAGGATCGAACGCCGATTGAGCGAAAAAAGGGCTTAACTCACTTCGAATCTTCAGGCTTTGATCTTGCGATTTTCGCCATTTTTATTGGCAGGAGCTTCCTCTTTCTCCCTTTCTCCTTCAGCCATAGCTTCTCCTTCGACTTCCTCTATTTATTATGCAGAAACGTTTATACGTGGTGATAGTTTTAATTAGACGACCGCGAGAGCGAGATAGAGAATGGATCTATATCGACTTTTGCATCGCTCGATTCCTCGAAACACTATTAGTCGGAGTATGTGTGTTCGGCGTGATTGCGAGTCCCCTTTTCTCCATTAGAATACGCATTCATTATTGTAGGTTTGTATATTTTTTGCTGTCGTGTACAAGAATCCATGTGGGGGAGTTAAGAACCCCACTGAAATTACCCAAAATCAACGCCGGGAAAGATTTATGGTTCCAAAAGACTCGGACGAATTTACAGATAAACTTCTTAAAGTGTTTCAAGTCCCACCAAAATTATGTTAAAAATAGGGAATTAGGAACAAGGTTATTTAAAAATTTTTTTTTTAAATTTAAATATGGTCCATTTTAACCCTGATGTAGTGCATCGCCCTTAAAATGGATGAATACATCAAATTCGCCATAATTTGAAAAAAAAATAGTGACCTAATTTTTTAGGGTGGTCTATTATGCCCCAGATATCGCGAATCAGCCTAAAAAATGAGTCAATACACCAAATTTATGATAATTTGACGGGAAACCAAAATTTTGTTGTTTACCGAACTTTTGAGGCAGGCCGTCGTGCCCCACCCTCCCCTACGTAACAGAGGTGTAAAAAAAATTACTTTTATCCCTATTTTACTGAGTGCTGAGATGTAAGCCCTTAAGGAGTGCTAAAATGTAAAAGTTTTTCTTATCAGGATCTGAGAGGCTGAGGCTCTAAAGAGAGTTTGTCTTCTGATAGAATTCCCCATATGTGTATATATATAGTATAACAAATGTGTGTAGCCTTTTACCGATTTGCTGCAGAGTCCCATTGCATATAAAAAGTTTCCCCCGCGCTGGAATATTTATGTGTATACCCTTACCGAGCCACAAGGAGCTTCGTTAACAGGTCGCTAATTGCGCAGGATCGTTTCAGCGAGAGAAAAATCCTGGTTACCGTAATGTCAGGTATACCGGTCTCCCTTCAACAATCTTTCAACAATGATCATTATCACTATGAGAAAATAATTTTTTCATTTTTCCTCAATTGACTCCAAAGTCAATGAGCTCAAGTAAAAGCTTGGGAGTACCAAAATTGGTCCAGGGTCGAATTTTCCCGCGTAAGCGTTAGATTTAATAAATAGGCGGGAAGGAGAGGGAGCGGGAGGGGGAGGAGGAGGAGGGGGAGGGAGGGAAGCTTGCCAATCCCGGGGATATATCCTGTTAAGAGTCCGTGGGAAGTTGAGCGCAAGAGATAGCCGGGAGGGAACTGCGAGGATTGTGAGCAAGAGAGAGGGAGAGGGGGAGGGGGTTAGTCTCTCAAACCGGGCACGTTCCTCTGACCCCCTAATTATACGCTTCGTGAATATGTCTATAACGATGCGATGGGCACGTTATGTACGTTTGCGCGGCCGCGAAAGACTGCATCGAGCCGGAGGAAGAAGTAGGGTCGGAGGTCAGGGTTACTCCAGCAGCAGAATCCAAATGCCGTGATGTATACGTATATCTGGATTTATGTATATATGCTGGTAACCGCGCATCATCTCGAACCCAGCAGCGAGCCCATCAACACTTTGGAGTAAAAGTTCCGATGGAAAAAGCCCAGGAATCACCATAAAAGCCATTTGGGTTGGGGTGAAGTCACCATGTTTCTAGTTAGTGGGTTTCACCAAAATGACGGTAACTCTGCTCCCGATTGGAGTTAAGACTCCATCCTGGTCTCATTCTCTTCGTTATCGTTTGCTCTTTCGAACCATGATCGGTTCGTGGATGTACGATTTTTTTTCGAGCCATGACCCAGCCTCAAAGTCGTGGCATCGGACCTGGACGGAGTAACCTTTTGGCTCCCGAATCAATCCGGAAGCAAGACCGCATTCTTGACTGTAGTCATTCGTTTTAAGGGTTTACTCTGAATGGTTGTGATGCCTCTTGCTCGTGACGCGAATCCCCAGAGGGTTTTTAGTCAAGAAAAAAAATAAACCTATGTTTCTATGGATGTTTACTCGGCGTAGCGTCTTTTACAGATGAGAAAACTCACTGTAAGTGGCATTAGCATTTGCGACACTGGTGTCAACTTTTGCGTGGTTAAATCGCGTTTCTCTTGGTTCAGCATGAAGCAGAGTTTTTGCGTGTATTTATATGTATATGTGCGGGGATCTCGAGAAGTCGCGAGTCTAGTTCGCGCGGATTAAGCTTGCTGAATGTCACGCTGCATGTTACACGAGCGAAAACCAGTGTGTGACACGAGTGAAAAGTAAATCTGCGGGGTTGGGGCTTTGCATTGCGCGTAACAGCGAAACGAGAAAGACACGAGGGATGCGCGAGACGAAACAAGAAGTGTGGAGAAAAGATGTTGGTGGTGGAGTCGCTTGAGAAGACACTTTCGAGGAATGCGCGAGAGAATATGATACGAGACGTAAAGAGGATTAAAACCTAGACTTGATGGAAATTGTCTGGGTTAACCAACTTGATGATGTCATTCATTCATTATACGCAGGTTGCAGTTTCTTTTTAACCACTTACTACAGTTACCTTGAACTAAAATAGTAGATTTTTCCAAGGGGCGGTTTTTACACAAGCCCTGAGGGCTGGCGGCCCTTTGGACCACTAAATGTGACCAACACATGTGGCGGGTACGTTTTTCCTTAAATTACACCTCTTGGTCTCAATTCTTCGGTCAACTGGTCTGATCATCGAGGACTGTCAGAACCAAGTTGGATAGGCCCTGTCCTAAGACTGTACCTTTGAAGAGCCAACCTTTAGAATCCTAAATGAGACTAACACATGTGGTGGGTACGTTTTTTCTTAAATTACACCTTTTGGACTCAATTAGTGACTTCGGTCAACTGGTCTGATCATCTAGGACTGCCAGAACCAAGTCTCAATAGGCCCTGTCCCAAGGATGTACCTTTGAAGGGCCAACCTTTAGAATCCTAAATGTGACCAACACATATGGCGGGTACGTTTTTTCTTAAATTACACCTCTTGGTCTCAATTAGTGACTTCGGTCAACTGGTCTGATCATCTACGACTGCCAGAACCAAGTCTCAATAGGCCCTGTCCCAAGGATGTACCTTTGAAGGGCCAACCTTTAGAATCCTAAATGTGACCAACACATATGGCGGGTACGTTTTTTCTTAAATTACACCTCTTGGTCTCAATTAGTGACTTCGGTCAACTGGTCTGATCATCTAGGACTACCAGAACCAAATCCCAAAGGGACCAGGATGCTGTGATGGTTTTAACAGGACCCTTGAGTAGCTTAAAGGCGAAAAATGATCACAAGCCGCGTGTGTTTGGGTTCGATGAATTATTTTATCTGGTGTTATTTTGTCTTCGGGATATTTTGACATGCTACCATTCGGTTACCATTTCACGTTTTCATGCTCAATTTCTAAAGTTAAGTACCAAGTCCATGTCAACGTTGGCGGGTATGGCTGGCCTATTCTATTCTAGGTTCGCTAGAGCTTTAGATTATTTCTTGTGGCTGTGGTACTTAATTTATAACTCTTTACATAAGTTTATATATCTTAAAGGGGCATATAGGATATATAGCGCTAGCTATGTAGGTAGGAATATAGTATTATAGACGTAGCCAGTAAAAGCTATTAATGACTGTAAGGTATAAGCATAAACCTAGGTGGGATGTGCTGAGCCCGCTACACCCGCCACATCGTGACACTGACACTTCCCGTAAGAATTTTGGGACGGTCAATAGCTCGTTAGATTCCTCTTGCCCAGACGATTCCAATGGGCCCTGTCCCAAGGGCGTATCCTTGAAGGGTCACCCCTTAGAACCCTAAACGTGACCACCGCATGTGGTGGGTACGTTTTTTCTTAAATTACACTTCTTAGTCTCAATTAGTGACTTCGGTCAACTGGTCCGATCATCTAGGACTGCCGGACCCAAATCCCAAAGGGCCTAGGATGCGGTGATGGTTTTGACAGGACCCCTGAGTACCTTAAAGGCGAAAAATGATCACAAGCCGCGTGTGTTTGGATTCGATGAATTATTTCATCTGGTGTTATTTTGTCTTCGGGATATTTTGACATGCCACCATTCGGTTTAGTACCTTTGATCCCGCTTTCCATTACGGGGTACTATTACTTAATGAGACCTTAGCTTTTTTCGAGCATAACTATCAAATCATATAGAGCATACGGGTTATCGTAATTGAAAAACTCAGATTCCGAACAAAACATTTTATTTCATACATTTATTCAAACATGTATTTAATTGTCTCCAGACTTATATCTAATAATCATCATAACCAAACATGTGTTTAACTGTCTCCAGACTTACATCATCGCCCCTGACCGTGTAAAGTCTTTGGAGTCTCTTCAGATTTTCCATTAGCTCCTCTTTTCGTCGTTGGATCATCATTTTTATTCTTCGATCGGTGGGATTTTTCATCTTCAATTTCTCTATAGCTATATTTAAGTGAAAAATCTTATCGACAATGGCCTTCATTTTTTTGGTCAGATCATCTTCCTCGTTTTCAACGTATTGCGGACGGTTCAACAAATCCTGTAACAACTGAAAATAATTCCATTAGATTGGGAAATCAGAATATCAGAATTATGGTGGTCAATGAAGATGTCCGTCACTGGATGCTATGAGTTTGAGTCAAGGTGACGATGGTTCAATCCATTTCTATCATTTGAATTGAATTTTCACTGAACAAACACTTGCCTAAAGTCTGAGATCTGACATGGTGAAAAAAAATATAGTTGGAGAGGCACTCTACTTCTAACACTTACCTTTTCCATAATTGAGAGTGAATAATTGTAGATTCTTGTTGAATTGTGTCCACGTGTTGATCCCGCAGCTGCCTGGACGCGACTATTCGTATACGCTTGCCGTGTTTGAAAGTTCCTACTAAAGTAACGTACATTGTGTGAATAGATGACTCATATGTTATCGTCAGTTGGCACGGGTTCAAAATTATAATCGGGATCCATTGACCTCGTGCTGACAATAATAACAATTTTTTCCTCATGCTGTCGCAGTTTTGCGATAACCTATTGATAAGGAAAACAGAACTGCGACTGGTAAAAAGACGCTCAATTTCGAATTATCGCACAGTCTTCTTGTCATTATTTGCTTTCTTATGCATAAAGACCATGGACGACTAGAGATTCCACAATAAGATTAATGGTGCCTAAATAAGAAAAAGTTCTGACCTCTGGCCATACCTCCTTGCTTATTACCAATTATTTATCACCAGCTCAGCTTATTACCATTTGAGGTTTTCATGCTCAAGGTAAATTAAGCTGGTAGTTAGCAATTTCTGAAGTCAAGTACCAAGTCCATGTCAACGTTGGCGGGTATGGCTGGCCCATTCTATTCTAGGTTCGCTAGAGCTTTAGATTATTTCTTGTGGCTGTGGTATTCTATTTATAACTCTTTACATAAGTTTATATATCTTAAAGGGGCATATAGGATATATAGCGCTAGCTATGTAGGTAGGAATATAGTATTATAGACGTAGCCAGTAAAAGCTACTAATGACTGTAAGGTATAAGCATAAGCCTAGGTGGGATGGGCTGAGCCCGCCACACCCGCCACATCGTGACACTGACACTTCCCGTGGGAATTTCGGGACGGTTAATAGCTCGTTAGATTCCTCTTGCCGAGACGATTCCTATGAGCCCTGTCCCAAGAGCGTACCCTTGAAGGGTCACCCTTTAGAACCCTAAACTTGACCACCGCATGTGGCGGGTACGTTTTTTCTTAAATTACACTTCTTAGTCTCAGCTAGTGACTTCGGTCAACTGGTCCGATCATCTAGGACTGACAGACCCAAATCCCAAAGGGCCTAGGATGCGGTGATGGTTTTGACAGGACCCCTGAGTACCTTAAAGGCGAAAAATGATAACAAGCCGCGTGTGTTTGGATTCGATGGATTCGTCTCGGCTAGATTGAGTCTCTTGTCAGGTTCCGGAGTAAATTTGGGCTAGCAGAATTGCACGATACTGATTGTGCGATGCTGAACCTCAGGGACAAGTTTTTTTCTTGATGGAGGTTGCAATTTGTGATTCTAGTCTATCTGACGAGCCAAAAGAGTTTTGGTCTCTGGGCGCTTCTCTTTCTTTTATTAACAATTGTTTATTACTGCGTCGGTTACAGAATAGTAAAGTGCTGACACTTATGGACGAGTCATAGACTCTGTTGAGTTGCAATAGACAATTCTAGTCCTTACTTTAAGTCTAAGGTCAACGAGAGTTTCGGTCTCTGGTAATTTCAGCATAAAATTATAGATCAAAGAGATTTGATTAAGAGAGCTTTTCAAAGGTCAATGTTCAAAATAAAAGTATCATTGTTTCAATGATTTTTAGTGATAAGATTTTGTAGTTGGGCTCTAACATTCTGAATGGTGAAGCTCGAGAAGAATTAATGAAACCTTAGCTTTTTGTAAGAATAATTATCAAATCATATAGAACATACCAGTTATCGTAATTGAAAGACTCAGATTTCAAATAGAACATTTTATTTCCATTCCAATTTCCTTATAGCTATTGGGATTCAAAAGCATGGCTTAATTCTGACGTCAGCATTATGGTGACATAAGTAGGTAGCTCGCTCGCGATTTTCATTTTATTGTTACGTGGCTAATCTCAATAATTTTCAGCATGATGCCGAATTTATCCCAAAAAATCTCCACGTTTCACACATGTTCAGTGAGCTTCGTGCTACCTACTTGCGTCTCTTCTTATATTTGCCTCCAGATGTATACGAGGCAACCTCGGATCCCAAGTATGAAGTTATTGTTATTCACCTCGTCGTCAGTCTTGAACATTCCATCGAGCAGCCCGTACATTACCTGAAAATTATTCTTATTAGAATGGGAAATCAGAATCTCAGAATGATGGCGGTAAATGAGACGTTCGTCCCTAGAGGCTGTGAGTTTGAATCAAAGTGACGAGGGTCCAATCCATTTCGATAATGTTAATCGAATTTTCACTACATAAACGCTTGTCTAAAGTCTGAGAATTGACATGGCAAAAAATATAGTTGAGGAGGCATTCTCCGTCTAAAACTTACCCCGTCCATGATTAAGGGTGGACAATTGTAGATCCTTGCTGACTAGTGTTCACGTCTTAATCGTGCAGCTGCCTGGACGCGACTATTGGTGTGCGAGCCAATAGTCGCGTATTTGGAAGTTTCTCATAAATTAACATCCGTTTTGGCAATGAATTACTCATCCATTCTAACAGTTGGCACCGGTTCAGACTACCAATTGGCATCATTTGATTTGTCGCGAATCGATTATTCATAACACGAACAACACAGGTTTTTCCTCATGGCCGACACAGTTGAAGGATAACTAACTGATAAGGAAAACACAGACATGGATGAGGAAAAAGACGCTCAATTTAGAATGAGCATCAATTGACAACTGTTGATCACTAGCTCAGATTATCACCACTTTAGGTTTTCTTGCTCAAGGTCAAAAATAGTTTCGGCCTTCAGCCCATTTCAGAACAATTACTAACGAAAATGTTGATTAATTAAACTGGTAGTTAGCAATTTCTAAAGTCAAGTACCAAGTCCATGTCAACGTTGGCGGGTATGGCTGGCCCATTCTATTCTAGGTTCGCTAGAGCTTTAGATTATTTCTTGTGGCTGTGGTATTCTATTTATAACTCTTTACATAAGTTTATATATCTTAAAGGGGCATATAGGATATATAGCGCTAGCTATGTAGGTAGGAATATAGTATTATAGACGTAGCCAGTAAAAGCTACTAATGACTGTAAGGTATAAGCATAAGCCTAGGTGGGATGGGCTGAGCCCGTCACACCCGCCACATCGTGACACTGACACTTCCCGTGGGAATTTCGGGACGGTTAATAGCTCGTTAGATTCCTCTTGCCAAGACGATTCCTATGAGCCCTGTCCCAAGAGCGTACCCTTGAAGGGTCACCCTTTAGAACCCTAAACGTGACCACCGCATGTGGCGGGTACGTTTTTTTTTAAATTACACTTCTTAGTCTCAGCTAGTGACTTCCGTCAACTGGTCCGATCATCTAGGACTGACAGACCCAAATCCCAAAGGGCCTAGGATGCGGTGATGGTTTTGACAGGACTCCTGAGTACCTTAAAGGCGAAAAATGATAACAAGCCGCGTGTGTTTGGATTCGATGGATTCGTCTCGGCTAGATTGAGTCTCTTGTCAGGTTCCGGAGTAAATTTGGGCTAGCAGAATTGCACGATACTGATTGTGCGATGCTGAACCTCAGGGACAAGTTTTTTTCTTGATGGAGGTTGCAATTTGTGATTCTAGTCTATCTGACGAGCCAAAAGAGTTTTGGTCTCCGGGCGTTTCTCTTTCTTTTATTAACAATTGTTTATTACTGCGTCGGTTACAGAATAGTAAAGTGCTGACACTTATGGACGAGTCATAGACTCTGTTGAGTTGCAATAGACAATTCTAGTCCTTACTTTAAGTCTAAGGTCAACGAGAGTTTCGGTCTCTGGTAATTTCAGCATAAAATTATAGATCAAAGAGATTTGATTAAGAGAGCTTTTCAAAGGTCAATGTTCAAAATAAAAGTATCATTGTTTCAATGATTTTTAGTGATAAGATTTTGTAATTGGGCTCTAACATTCTGAATGGTGAAGCTCGAGAAGAATTAATGAAACCTTAGCTTTTTGTAAGAATAATTATCAAATTATATAGAACATACCAGTTATCGTAATTGAAAGACTCAGATTTCAAATAGAACATTTTATTTCCATTCCAATTTCCTTATAGCTATTGGGATTCAAAAGCATGGCTTAATTCTGACGTCAGCATTATGGTGACATAAGTAGGTAGCTCGCTCGCGATTTTCATTTTATTGTTACGTGGCTAATCTCAATAATTTTCAGCATGATACCGAATTTATCCCAAAAAATCTCCACGTTTCACACATGTTCAGTGAGCTTCGTGCTACCTACTTGCGTCACTTCTTATATTTGCCTCCAGATGTATACGAGGCAACCTCGGATCCCAAGTATGAAGTCAAAAATCTTCTCCGTAATGGGCTTGAATTCTTCCATCCGATCATTGTTATTCACCTCGTCGTCAGTCTTGAACATTTCATCGAGCAGCCCGTACATTACCTGAAAATTATTCTTATTAGAATGGGAAATCAGAATCTCAGAATGATGGCGGTAAATGAGACGTTCGTCCCTAGAGGCTGTGAGTTTGAATCAAAGTGACGAGGGTCCAATCCATTTCGATAATGTTAATCGAATTTTCACTACATAAACGCTTGTCTAAAGTCTGAGAATTGACATGGCAAAAAATATAGTTGAGGAGGCATTCTCCGTCTAAAACTTACCCCGTCCATGATTAAGGGTGGACAATTGTAGATCCTTGCTGACTAGTGTTCACGTCTTAATCGTGCAGCTGCCTGGACGCGACTATTGGTGTGCGAGCCAATAGTCGCGTATTTGGAAGTTCCTCATAAATTAACATCCGTTTTGGCAATGAATTACTCATCCATTCTAACAGTTGGCACCGGTTCAGACTACCAATTGGCATCATTTGATTTGTCGCGAATCGATTACTCATAACACGAACAACACAGGTTTTTCCTCATGGCCGACACAGTTGAAGGATAACTAACTGATAAGGAAAACACAGACATGGATGAGGAAAAAGACGCTCAATTTAGAATGAGCGACAATTGACAATTGTTGATCACTAGCTCAGATTATCACCACTTTAGGTTTTCTTGCTCAAGGTCAAAAATAGTTTCGGCCTTCAGCCCATTTCAGAACAATTACTAACGAAAATGTTGATTAATTAAACTGGTAGTTAGCAATTTCTAAAGTCAAGTACCAAGTCCATGTCAACGTTGGCGGGTATGGCTGGCCTATTCTATTCTAGGTTCGCTAGAGCTTTAGATTATTTCTTGTGGCTGTGGTATTCTATTTATAACTCTTTACATAAGTTTATATATCTTAAAGGGGCATATAGGATATATAGCGCTAGCTATGTAGGTAGGAATATAGTATTATAGACGTAGCCAGTAAAAGCTACTAATGACTGTAAGGTATAAGCATAAGCCTAGGTGGGATGGGCTGAGCCCGTCACACCCGCCACATCGTGTCTCAGCTAGTGACTTCGGTCAACTGGTCCGATCATCTAGGACTGACAGACCCAAATCCCAAAGGGCCTAGGATGCGGTGATGGTTTTGACAGGACCCCTGAGTACCTTAAAGGCGAAAAATGATCACAAGCCGCGTGTGTTTGGATTCGATGGATTCGTCTCAGCTAGATTGAGTCGCTTGTCAGCTTCTGGAGTAAATTTGGGCTAGCAAAATTGCACGATACTGATTGTGCGATGCTGAACCTTAGGGACAAGTTTCCGTCTTGATGGAGGTTGCAATTTGTGGTTCTAGTCTATCTGACGAGCCGAAAGAGTTCTGGTCTCTGGGCGTTCCTCTTTTTTAAATCAACAATTGTTTATTACCGCGGCAGTTACAGAATACTGAAGTGCCGACACTTATGGACGATTCGTAGAATCTGTCTAATTGCAATGGACAATTCTAGTCTTCACTTCTAGTCTAAGGTCAACGAGAGTTTAGGTCTCTGGTCATTTCAGCAGAAACTTGTAGATCCAAATGACTTGATTGAGAAAGCTCTTCAAGAGTCAATGTTCAAAATGAAAGTATCATTGTTTCAATGATTTTTAGCGATAAGATTTTGCAATTGAAATTGTGGAGAAGACGATGCAAGGTTTACAGGTTTGCGGACCGATTAAACCGATCTTAAGGTTAAATGTAAGATTATTGGTTACCAAATACGCTTAATCCTCAGTTTGTACTTGAGATAGAACTTTGACTACTCAGTGAAGCTGAACCGATGTTGGAAAAAGACGCCTCTCGTTAGCTGACTTTATTCGATACTCTGGGGCAAATAAAGCTCGAGTAAAAGATTTATTCACTGCTTCTTTGGACAGTTGGAAGTATTCCTCACCTCCTTCCCTCCCTTCTTCCTCTGCCTCTCTCTGTCTATCTTTTTCTCCGTTGCTCGTATTTCTTCGTCTTCCTTTTCTTCCTCTTTCTCCTCAGCTTCTCGTTTTTTTTCCTTCCTTCTTCCTTTCTCTGCTGTCCTTGGTTTCTTTATTTATTTCCGCTTCTCTCTGCTTCCCTCTCGCTCGAAAACACGAACAGAAGCCGCATCTCTTCGTTCCGCTTCCACTGCCAATTCTATTTTGACCAAACAAAGTAACTCCCTCGCTCTTTGCGGTAGTCTCGAGCTTTTACTTCACTGTCTCTCGAAAAAAAAGCTCTTCACTTTCCATCGCAACTTCGTAAATCGAGGACCATCGATTTTTGTCAAACAAAATGGCGAAATCGACGCCTCTTTAATTCACGATGGAGGGCATCATGGACTCACGCTTTCTTCAAAGGGAGGCTTAAAAAGCTCGCGCGTCGGTCGATGGAATCGTCGGAGCTTCCAGAATTTTCATGAACCTCCTTTATTCATTGTACCTTTGCCCCCATAGTTCCGTCCATGGAACCGGAAGTTGCGAGTCGTTGTTTGAGGTTGATTCCATACAAGGCCGTAAAACTTTTTCGATACTTCTTCCCAGAGCTTTGACAAAACAAGATTAACGAAATACGCGTATTTCTGTGTCTAGGGGGTTAAAAAAAACACTTTGAACAATTTATCGTACATTTGACCTTCAAAAAAAAATGAAATTTCATTCGTGATCCTTTCTTTGAGCTATGATAATTTATTTTCATTAATTTACGACCATTTTGACAATTGGTAATGGAAAATTCGATCCAATATCCTTTATTCTCATAATGGCTACTCGAATTCGATAAATTACCCATTATCTCTTCAACGTATATTGTAATTTTATCCATTACCGATTATTTATCGAATGTATAATAGCATTTTATTTATTTTATGGCTTTTGTTGATGGCATCTTATTAAATATTTATTATTTTCGTAATGAAAATCATCAATCGTCAATCGTCAATCGTCAATCGTCAATCGTCAATGATCATCGATCATCGATCATCGATCATCGATCATCAATCATCAATAATCAATAATCAATAATCAATAATCAATAATCAATAATCAATAATCAATAATCAATCATCAATCATCGATCATCAATCATCAATCATCAATCATCAATCATCAATCATCAATCATCAATCATCAATCATCAATCATCAATCATCAATCATCAATCATCAATCATCAATCATCAATCATCAATCATCAATCATCAATCATCAATCATCAATCATCAATCATCAATCATCAATCATCAATCATCAATCATCAATCATCAATCATCAATCATCAATCATCAATCATCAATCATCGATTATCTGTCATCAATCATCGATCATCGATCATCGATCATCGATCGTCGATCATCGATCATCGATCATCGATCACCAATCAGCAATCGTCAAACGTCAATCGTCAATCATCATTTTTCAATAATCAATCATCGTTTATCAATTGTCAATCGTCAATTGTCAATTTTCAATCGTCAATCATCGATCATCGATCATCAATCATCAATTATCGATCATCAATCATCGATCATCGATCATCAATCGTCAATTGTCAATTGTCAATCGTCAATCATCGATCATCAATCATCAATTATCGATCATCAATCATCGATCATCGATCATCAATAATAAATTACCAATTACCAATTATCAATCATCAATTATCAATTATCAGTGATCAATGATCAATTATCAATGATCAGTGATAATTTATCGATTATCAATTACCAATTGTCAATTCTCAATTATCGATTCCCAATTGCCAATGACCAATAATCAATAATCAATTATTAATTTGCTATTTTGACGTTATTTATGCAATCGTGGGTGCAACATAATTATACTTCTTCGACGAGCTTTCTTCGCTGCTGAGCGTTTTTTTTTTAATGCCCATATTTTCGTATATCCTCATTCACGAAAATTATGCCCCCGATGGATTTCGTGGCTCGCGACCTTTCGCATGGGGCAGAGAAGATAACCGCGGATGAGTAAAAAGTGAGCAGGGCGCTCGAGAATAGGCTGGGGCAGTGGGGTGGTGGGGTGGGGTGGGGGGATGGGGTGGGGTGGGGGGATGGGGTAGGGGTTCAGTAATGGCGGGCCATAACATCGGCACGTCATCATCCAGCGTATCGCGTCCCCCCATTCTCGCTCGCGATCGTTCCATCGTGAGCTTTATGGAAGCGTAGAGCCTGTGACGGTTGTGGAGGAACTTTCGCCCATTTTACCGATCTCCACCGAGCGTTATGATTTTTTTTTGTATTCGTTATTATGTATAAAACACCCGGTACACTGGGGGGGGGGGGGGGGGGGGGGGTTATGATCGTGACGCACGTTAACGTTGATGGGGTTCGTTCGACAAATTATATTGGTACGATTTTTTTGGACCTCATGCAGACGAAATGATTTTTTTTTGGTTTTCAATCTTGACCGGACATGAAATTTTTTTATGAACCCAAAATAATTATTTATTCGATTTTTTAAAAACCCATAAACGTATCGAGAAACGATTACGGTTTATTTATTCAACGTTGAAGGTTCTTTAATTCAGGGTTGCAAATAATGCATTACTTTTTTTAATGCATTTGCATTTTAATCAACCATTAACATTTAATTAACATTAACCATTAACCATTGAAATTTAATGGTTAATGGAAGTTTAATTATTTCCTCTAATCATTAAAATTTAATGGTTAATGAACATAATTTCATTAACCATTAAACGTCATTAAATGTGATAATTTCATTAGCCATTAAAAAAGTAATGGTTAATGCATTACTTTTTCATTAAAAATTTCGCAACCCTACTTTAATTAATCGTTCGCTGCTTTTCAATTATTTTCCTTTTTTTTTACAATCATTTGGATGAGGGAAAATGTAATAGCATGAAAATTGATTTTTGTCGGACAATTTTTCAATTAATATTGAATTTACTCGAGTATTTACGAAAATTTTACGAAATTGTGTTTTATTCTATTTTAATATTGATTGTATTGGTCGTAAGATTTATTTTTTAATTAATTGGCGATCAATAGATTGCGAAAAAGTTTAGCAAATTAATTAGTCAACTAATTTGTTCAATAATTCTGCTAAATCATTGTTGTTTTGATAATTTGTTGACGTTTTCTGACACAAAAATCACTTTTTGGTCATTTTGGAAGAAAATTCAAAATTTTGGAGCACAATAAAAAAAAATAATAAGAAGAAACAACCATTATAAAATAATTTATCAATAAAAAAATGATTTCTAAAAGTATTTCGATGTGCCAATGCTTTTTTTAATTTCTGGCATTTCTAATTTATGAGTGAAAAATTAAAAAATGAGAAAAATCAATTTATGAAATATTTAACTCACAATCATAGAATTATATTTTCTCTTCTCCATTACAGTTTGTATTAATTGGATTTTTATTAATTCTGGGCCAAAAAAAGAAAGATTAGAAAGGAAATCGAAATTAGGAAGGCAACAACCGTTATTAAATAAATTAAATTGAATAATCTATCATTAAAATAAAAAAAAATTGATTGTCAAAAGTATTTCAACTTGCAGAATAAAAAATTAAATAATATGCAAAAGGGATTTAAAAAATATTTAACTAACAATCATAGAGAATCCTATTGTCTTATCTGCATCAAAATTCTCATCGATTGGAGTTTCGTTAATGCTGGGCCAAAAAAAAAAGAAAATTTAGGAAGAAAGCGTAAACACAGTGTGTCTGGAATTATGAAAAACGTTTGCCATGCGAAATGAACGGGTATTAAAATAATTTTTCGTGCGATACTCGAAAGAGAGACTATCTACATATATATATATAATATACATAGTCTTAAAGAGAGTTTAAGGTTTAACCCTTCTTGTTTCTCTTTTCCCGTCGAGTTTTATCGAATATGCCCCGGAGGAACTTTTTGCGAGAAAGACCACTCTGACACAAACATACACACATGAGAAAAGACGAGGGATAAGAGAGGAAAAAAAATCGAGAGACGAAGAGGTGTATATGATGAACGATCCGATACGTTCCCACGTTCGAGTTCTCATATACAGGGTACCAAAAATATATAGATATATAGTGTGTCCCAGGGGTGAAGGTCAATACGGTGAGGGTATATTCGTGACGTAATATCGAGTAGAAAAGTCCTTTGCCATTTTTTGATATCTCAAAACCCTGAATTGTTATTAATTTTTTCAATCAGCCAATGAGATGCGCATGGTGGGATCACGGCTCATCTCAATGGGCGCATCTCATTGGCTGACTAAAAACATGAATAACCATTCAGGGGTTCAAAATACAAAAAAGTGGTAAAGGACTTTTCTACTCGATATTACATCAAGAATCTACCCGCACGATATTGATCTCATTGGCTGCATTAAAAAAATTAATAACAATTCAGGGCTTCAAGATATCAAAAAATGGTAAAGGACTTTTCTACTCGATATTACATCGCGAATATACCCTCACTATATTGACCTCCACTTCTAGGACACCCTGTGTATGTAACGCCAGAGAAAATACTATACATATTGCTGTATGGGGGAGTTGGCTCTCTTATTCTCTCTTCACTGATTTTTCCTCTTCTTCCTTTCCTCGAGAGAGAATGAGCGAGAGAGGGAAGAAGCTCTCGCCTGCTGTTGCTGCACTCTGTGCACTCACCCCTGTTCCGCGTGTGTTGTGGGCGGTTTTAAAGGACCCCTGAGGGCCCTCGAGAGCATCATCGCGGGGGCCCCCTAATCACAGAGACTCGGGCCCTTAAGTCCTCCCCCTCCCTTACACCCTCGTCTCTCTTTCGTGGCGTGTACAACTCTTTCATACGCGCGGTGGAATCGAGTCGAGAACTCGAGAGAGAACTCGCGAGTCAGAGACGCCTAAAAGCTACTCATCTCTCGGTACTTTTAGCCTCCTTTCATTCCGTCTTTTTCTCACGCATGCATATGAGGCATTCTCCGTCAATTCCACCACTTTTTTTCGACCCTCTCAGATCCGTCCCATAACTTGTCACAGTTTAGTCCCACTTGAAAGTACTCTCTGCGATTTTTTTCAGATTTCTTAAGCGGTGAATGAAGGTGTTGCATATATTTTTTCAAATCCATATAGCTTAAAACGGAGAGGATGTACAAAAAAAATGTTCCTACAAAAAAATTATGTTTTTTTGTCAACTATTGAATGCAATATGCGTTATATTTTTATTCGTGTTGCAAAGACTATTTCCTGAAAAAAAAAATGAAAATTATTTTTTTTCGCACGGTCCTACACCTTCAATTCTACTGTCAATTTTATACAATCTCTAATAGTATTAGTGGGACGTACAGAAAAATTCACAATAAGGCAACTGATTTTTTTCGGGGTTAAAAAAATATTCACATAACTTTATGCATTTTTTTTTGTGAATAACATTTGTTTAATCGCGAAAAAAATCAGTAGCCGTATTTTTCTGTACGTTCCACTAATACTATTAGAGATTGTATAAATTTGACAGCAGAATTGAAGATGTCGGACCTTGCGAAAAAAAATAATTTTCATTTTTTTGTTGCAGAAAGTAGTCTTTGCAACTCGAATAGAAATATAACACATATTGCATTCAATAGTTGATGGAAAAACATAATTTTTTTTGGAGGAACATTTTTTTTGTACATCCTCTGCGTTTTAAGCTATATGGATTCGAAAAAATATATGCAACTCCTTAATTCGCCGCTCGAAGAATCTGAAAAAAATCGCAGAGACTACTTTCAAGTGGGACTGAACTGTGACAAGTTATGGGACGGATCTGAGAGGGTCGAAAAAAAAAGTGGCGGAATTGACGGAGAATGCCTCATATGCATACCGGTAATATGTGCATTGCACATCCACCTCCTTCGACCCCTCGAAGCAGATACCTGCATACCTTTGTTTACAAGAGTCGGAGGATTTGAGAAAATTTGCAAACCATTTTTTTCGTCCTCATAAAGGAAGTTTTGTTTTCGACAAAAAAAAAAATTTTCTGAATTTTTATCCCTGCAGTGAGCTGCAAGTTTAAAAATTTGCCAAAAATTGAAAAACGATCGGAATTGGGTGAACCAAGCGAGGTTTTTAAGCTATAATGATCGCCAAGAGAATGAGCGCATGTAGAAGCCGAAATTTTATTTGGAAAAAAAATCTCAGCCATTTTAGTGAATGGATTCAATTTTGGCCAAACGCGAAAAAAAAATTATTTCTACTTTTTTTTTTTAAGCCTTACGTCGATGTATTTTTTCTCACTGAACACGAATCTATACCAATAATTTCCGCAAAAACTTGAAATTTTTATGAATTTTCATTACAAAAACGTTTTTTCCAAATTTTCCTTTTTTCTCATGAATAAATTTTTTTTCGACAGAAACTCGATTTTTCCCTCTTCCCAAAGTGACTGTAACTCAGTCAATTTTCAGAATTTAAACTAAAAATTTTGCCTACATGTTTTTTAAAAATCTATGGGTTGTTCCATGTCAAATCGACTGCTTTTGAACCCGACCCCTTTAGATTAGGTTGAAATTTTTTGTTCCTTTTCTACTCAATTAAAGACATTTTTCAGAAAATTTTCAAATGTTTTTACCCAACCCTAAAAAAGTTATGAATTTTTCTAAAAAAAGGCTTTTGTTTTTTCAAGTAGCTATACATTATTCAAAAATTGACCAATTGCGACGTTTTTTTTAAAAATGTTTGTCTTCAGATGTACTTTCCGAAAAAAATACAAACAAATTTTAAGATATCAAAATCTATGAAATTTGTCACTTTTTCGAGGAAAATCATCGTTTTCTCGGAGATGCTATTTTTTATTTTTTTTTTTCACTCAAAAAATACTTTGATCAATTCCAGAAAGAATGCCGCCCTAATTGGAGTGGGCCGAATTTTCCTTCTATTTTTTTTTCGATTAGAAAAAAAATTCCAGCTGGGCTTATTTTACAAAATAACACTCTGGAATTTTTTTGAGGATTTATCAAGGACCTCAGAGTTTGAAAAATTGAGAAGAAAATAAAATCGAAAGTAGTAATTTTGAAAAAAAACCGTTCCGATTAGTCAATTTTTGAAGAAGTTATAGCCATGTGAAAAAACAGAAGCCTTTTTTTTGAAAATTCATAACTTTTTTAGAGTTTGGTAAAAAGATTTAAAAATTTCCTAAAAAATGTTTTTAATTGAGTAGAAAAGGAACAAAAATTTTCACCAAATCGAAAGCGGTCGGGTTCAAAATTGGTCGATTTGACATGGAATGCCCCCTATACTTTCAAGAAATGAATTTTTTTTTTAAATATTCTTACAGTGGTTTTCCTCCTCAATTTAATGACGAATGAGCGAAAAATCAACAAATGTTTACAATTTTATTGTAGAATAATTAATTCAGAATTGTAATTGTATAATTATCGTAATTTATTCTTTGTAATACGAGAAAATAATTTCATTCTTATTTACTAAAATTATACTTCGGCAATTCGATCGTGCGATAATTTTTAACGATCGAATTAAATTCGAATTAATGCCAAGAACATGTAATCCGGTCGAAGATTCTTGCTCGCGCCACACTGTAATCCCGTGTGTGTCTGTGTATATGGGGCATTCCACGTCAATATATTTATTTATATTATATTTTTGTTGTTATTTATTATTCTTATTATTCTATATATTTTTGTATGTTATTATTCTCACTACAAGAAATAATCAAAATAAGAAACTAAAAAAAAAAAAAACAAAAAAAAATAGTAATTATTTTAGGCCCATTATCGAACTGTAACGAAAATCTGTTTTGGGCCCTAGTTTCAGTGAAAAAATTTCATTAATATGAAAAAGGTTCCTCTATGTTTTCCCTCAATTTGATTTTTTAGCTCGGGAAACCCCTTAAAAATAAAATAAAAATTTCTAAAAATTTGAGGTTATATTTTGGGCCAAACGAAACCCACAATTCATTGGACATCGAAATCCGAGGGGTTCAGGTCGATGACCGCGTGATTTGACGCGGAATGCCCCATATATATGAAGCTCAGGTATGGGAGAAATCATGTTTTCGATTCAAAGTCTCTCACGGGGGATCATCGATGACGATAAGGATGGGAAAAAACGAGGATGAAATTCGAGAGCCCAAAGTCCATTCCTTTCCTGTTTATAGTTTTTCAACGCTTCGTGGATTTTCCAATTTCTCTCTCACAGTTGCGCGTTTTTTTTCCCCGTCGATAAATCGAAAATTCTTGCTCGACGAGGAGATAAATCTGTCCGTAGATTGACGAGCCTCGGATGTATCTCATAATATCTCGAATAGATCTCGACTGAAGCAAGTGAATCGTAACGATGAAATCGAGATCGCTCTGTGGAGTGATTTTGTGTTTTTGTTTGCTCTCTCGTTTCTTTTCTTTTTTTTTTCGTCCCTTTTTCTTCCGTACCGTTGCTTCGTGCTCTTCTGCATTATCATTTTATGGAAAATATCCCTCGTAAAGAGAATTCAGCGTTATCGTCGAGATTGCACGAGAGCTTATAAAATAAAATGATAGGAAAGAGGTCCGAGATAAAAGGCTGCGATTCTTCGTTGTGAAATTGTTTCCGCGTTTGACGCATAAATATACGAAAGCGTCCATCACACGAAATTAAATAATTTTTTTCAGACTCTGATTTTACACGAGGAGGCCTCTATTCTATAAATTGAGCAAAACAGTTTTTTATCGAAATTAATGAAAATTTTGATTTTTTGAAAAAACTATTGATAGATTCGTGTTTAGGGGGCAAAAATACATCGATATGAGGCCCGAAAAACAAAAATAATTTTTTTTTTTTTTTGCATTTTGGCCAAAATTCAATCGGTTCACTAAAATGGCTGCAATTTATTTTCTAGATAGAATTGCGGCTTGAGCATGAGCTCATTCTCTTCGTAATCGTTCACGCTTCAAAATCCCGTTTGGTTCATCCCATTACGATCGTTTTTCGATTTTTGGCAGATTTTTAAAGTTTAACAATAGATTTTTGTAAATTTTTTAAGGTGTACCCCTTTCCATTTTTTTCGGCGATTTTCAAACTGCTCTCATTTCTACAAAAAATTAGTTATCGGGATGAACTTAACGGCATTCTCTAAGTTTGGTCACAAGCTTTGCGTACGAAAAACAAATTTTGAAATCGGTTGAACCAAAGTGAAGTTATGAGCACTTGAAATATCGCTATTTTCAGGTTTTTGAAAATAGGCCCAAAATTGAGCAAAACAGTTTTTTATCGAAATTCATGAAAATTTTGATTTTTTGAAAAAACTGTTGATAGATTCGTGTTTAGGGGGCAAAAATACATCGATATGAGGCCCGAAAAACAAAAATAATTTTTTTTTTTTTTTGCATTTTGGCCAAAATTCAATCGGTTCACTAAAATGGCTGCAATTTATTTTCTAGATAGAATTGCGGCTTGAGCATGAGCTCATTCTCTTCGTAATCGTTCACGCTTCAAAATCCCGTTTGGTTCATCCCATTACGATCGTTTTTCGATTTTTGGCAGATTTTTAAAGTTCAACAATAGATTTTTGTAAATTTTTTAAGGTATACCCCTTTCCATTTTTTTCGGCGATTTTCAAACTGCTCTCATTTCTACAAAAAATTAGTTATCGGGATGAACTTAACGGCATTCTCTAAGTTTGGTCACAAGCTTTGCGTACGAAAAACAAATTTTGAAATCGGTTGAACCAAAGTGAAGTTATGAGCACTTGAAATTTCGCTATTTTCAGGTTTTTGAAAATAGGCCCAAAATTGAGCAAAACAGTTTTTTATCGAAATTCATGAAAATTTTGATTTTTTGAAAAAACTATTGATAGATTTGTGTTTAGGCGGCAAAAATACATCGATATGAGGCCCGAAAAACAAAAATATTTTCTAGATAGAATTGCGGCTTGAGCAAGATACGTTTCGGTCATAATTACGTCGATTCCTGAAAAAAAAAAATTCTATACGCCCTTATGGCTCCCGGATGCCATAAGGGCGTAAAAGAGGTGATACGCCCTTATGGCAGCTGTAACGCGATATATTATTCTACACGTGACAGTTTTGTACACAAAAGTTTCTACACACGTAATTCTACACGAGACAAGGTGGCTGGAAATAGTATTCTACACAAAATTATTTTGTACATGTGAAATTTTCGACAGAAGACAATTATTCTACACTGGGTTGTTCTACACGGATTGTTGGTGCTGAAAAATATATTCTTTCATATATTATCCTATATATTGTTTTTCTACACGCTATTATTCTACGCGTGACACTTCTTACCAAAAAATTTCTACTCCCATGATTCTACACAAGAGAAAGTAGCAAGGAATACTATCCTACACATAATTATTTCTACATGTGAAATTTTTCACAACAGAAAATTATTCTACACGGATTGATGGTGCTGAAAAATATTTTCTAACATATATTATCCTACACATTGTTTTTCTACACGTTATTAATCTAAAAGTGACACTTTTTATCAAAAAATGTCTACTCCCGTTTTTCTACACAAGAGAAGCTGGCAAGGGACAATATTCTACGCATAAGTATTCTACGCATTTGGAATTTTTGACTGCAGAAAATTGTTCCACACTGAGTTCTTCGACACAGTTTAATGGTGCTGAAAAATATTTTTCTACATAAATTGTTATACAAATTATTTTCTTACACATTATTATTCTACACAAAAGTTTCTACACGCATGATTCTACACAAGAGAAGGTGGCATGGAATAGTATTCTACAAATCATTATTTTACACATCATCTGAAATTTTTGGCAATTATTCTACACTGGGTTTTTCTACACAGATTGATGGCGCTGGAAAATATTTTCTTACATACATTATTCTACACATTGTTTTTCTACACATAATTATTCTACACAAAAGTTTCTACACGCATGATTCTACACAATCGAAGGTGGCGAGGAATAGCATTCTACAAATAATTATTTTACAAATCTGTAATTTTTGACAGGAAAAAATTATTCCACATTGGGTTCTTCTACACAGATTGATGATGCTGATAAATGTTTTTCACATATGTTATACTACGAATTATTTTTCTATACTTTATTATTCTACACTTGACATTTTCCACACAAAAGTTTCTACACATAAGAATTCTACACAAAGAATAGTATTCTACACATCACTATTCTACACATTTAAAAATTTTGACATCGGAAAATTATTCTACACTGGATTCTTCTACACAGATTGATGATGCAAAAAAAATATTTATATCACTCAGTACAATAATGGACGCTTTTACGTCCGCAAGCGGACGTAAAAACGTCCATATTGCACCTCGTGATATAAAATATCGTACATCACTCGGCGTAAAAACATTTTCTGACTCGTGTGATTGCAGGCCTCGCCTTTGGCTCGTCCTGCAAACTCACACTCGTCAGAAAATGTTTTTACGTCCTCGTGATATAATGTACTATTTCTTACATATATTGTTCTACCCAAACATTTCTACACTCATAATTCTAAAAATTATTTCAAAGATAATCCTCAAAATTTGGGAGCTTTTGGACGTTTTTCAAGTGATGTGTGTTTTTTTTCGCCATCAGTGGATTTATTCAGTGATGGGAATTTCCGTTGATGCGCTAAAAATCGAAGGAAACAAAGCCCGGGATATTGCAGTATCGAGAAAGTTAGCATAAAAAAACCATACTTTATCATTTTTCATACTTCGTGTGTGATGAGAAAGTAATAACACTGTAATCCTTATCCCCGGGAATCCTTCGACGTCAACGGAATATTGAAAGCGATGGGCCACAAGACAGGAGAAAACAGGGAGGGAGAGAGAGAGAGAGAGAGAGGAAGATCTTTGAAGCTTTTGCCCGACAATGCTCGCACTTTATCGACGATTAAGGTCGATTAATTAAGGGGAGCAAACTTCTCGATCTCCCACGTTTTATACCCGGGAAATATCGCGTGCGGAGAGATCGTCAACTCTTGAACGCTACCGCAGCATCTTCCCTCTTTCTCCTTCTTCTATGCCTTCCATTATACTCTTCTCCTTCTCTCTTCGTTTTCTCTCGGACCTTGTCGCGATTCTTTGCCGCATACTCTCAGCGTCCGAAGCAAAATCGGCCACGGCGTGTTATTGTTAATTAATGTTCGAGACTCTCGTCTTGTATCATGCGATGGGAAAGAGCGAGAGAGAGAGAGAGAGAGAGAGAGAGAGAGAGAGAGAGAGAGAGAGCACATGCGGAGAAACGATGCCGTAAAGACTATCGGGAGAAAACTAGCTTATACGGAGTATACCCGGCATATTTACATCTCTACCTGTCATAACTCTCACCTCGAAAAACTCTACCGAAAAACATTCCTGCTGGCAAATCTCTATCATTTTATAACTCTAGGAAATCGATGTCGTTGCCAAACTAATAAAAGGACACATCTCTACCGGAAAACAAGTCTCCCGGCACAAAAATACCGAATAGACTCATAATATGATTTTTTAATTCTACATACTATAAGTCTCAAAAAACTCTACCGAAAAACAACTCTTCTGGTACATCCCCTTCATTTTATAACTCTAAGAAATCGATGTCGTTTCCAAACTAATAAAAAGACACATCTCTACCGGAAAACAAGTCTCCTGGTATAAAGGTACTGAATATAATAACTTATTATATCACTTTATAAATCTACGAAATCGATGTCGTTGCCAAACTAATAAAAAGACACATCTCTACCGGAAAACAAGTTTCCCGGCATAAAGATACCGAATAGACTCATAATATGATTTTTTAATTCTACATTGCATAAGTCTCAAAAAACTTTACCGAAAAACAACTCTGCTGGTACATCCCCTTCATTTTATAGCTCTACGAAATTGATGTCGTTTCCAAACTAATAAAAAGACACATCTCTACCGGAAAACAAGTCTCTTTTTCCTTTTGAGAAAATCTCAAAATTGATGTGTCCATCGAAGAACATCTCTTCGAAATATCAAGGAGGCATGTTTTCCGGTAGAGTTGTCATTCCGAAGAGGCCAAATTAATAAAAAAGACACATCTCTACCGGAAAACAAGTCTCCCGGCATAAAGTTTGGCCAAGAAATTCGATATTCAGTGGAGGTTTGTGTTTCGGTAGAGATGTTTCTCGACGGAGTTTCGTTGGGATTGTTTTTCGGTAGAGATGTTTCTCGGTGTTTTCCTCCGAAGAGAGCTGTTTCCTCTGTGTTTGGTAAAGATGTTGGAAAATTGTAGAGATTTATCCATTGAATTGTGTACTTTGAAATGGAGTTATTCGACCGTGTAAAGTTGTAACCGGTACAGATGTAAATTCGCCATTATTCTCAACCAGTCACGCACATGCAGACGTGAGTGTATAATACTGGCGACAAAATATCCCATCGATGAGAGAGCGAGAGAAAGGGGGAGGGAGGGAGGGAGGGAGGGAGGGAGGGAGGGAGGGAGGGTGGGAGAGAGAGAGAGAGGGGGGGGGGGGAGGATCGCCTACTCAATCGTGCTGCTCGCTCGATCAAGTTCCTCTCGATCGATTATTTATCCGACAACTCATTCGACAGGTACAACCTGTTGATTGACGCTCTTGATTATTTTCCCAAGTTTCTATTTGGTTTTAAGGAAAACATAATTGAAAAAACAAAATTTTTTTCTTTTAACCACCGATTTTTTTAATTACGGAATCCATGGACAGAAAATGTGTCCAAAATGATCCCCTTAAGGAAAACACGTATTTTCAAAATGAAGGATCAAGATCTGAACTCTCCCATCAATATGAAGTGAAACTGTTGATTAACGTTTACATTCCTAATGAGTTTGAATTTTCAATTGATAAGTTTTTTCTTTTTTAAATATCTACAAAAGGATCATTTTGGATACACGTATAGGAATAAGATTCCCCTCATCTGGGGTAAAATGATCCCCCCCCATGGGGTAAAACGATCCCCTAGAACTTATTGAATTAAAATGATTTAACTTACTTTTATTTTATTTTATTATAAAAATACAGTTCAGTGGGGTAAAATGATCCGGGGATCATTTTGTACACATCGTTTTGCCACAATCGACATTTTTGTTTCAAAAATATAATTTTTTGAATTTTGGTAAATTTTTTTTTTTTTTTTAATGGTCATTAGTTGAAATTTTTACTGCTCAAAATTACAGAATTGCATGATTGCTCAACTTTACTTAAACTTTACTTTCCTCAACTTGGAGGAAAAACAAAAATAAAAAATTTTACCAAAATTCAAAAAATTTTATTTTTGAAACAAAAACACCATCCGGAAAATTTCAGGATCTTTTAAGATCAGTACAAAGTATTATATAAAGAAAATTAAACCAAAAATAAAATATGGAAATTGGATTTTTACGATTTTTGAAAATTCAAAATTCTCCAAATTCATCATTTTTCAAAAAAAAAAATATTCGGAGATTTTTTTTTTCCTAGCCTACTCTCCAAACCTACTCTTTTCAAACTCTTTAAAACGAATTCAGAGCGATTTTTCGTAATTGTAATAGTTTTCAAGATATTAAAAAAATAAACTTGACAGATTTGAAAAATTGTGAAATTTTTCATTTTGCATAACTTTCGACATTTTTTTTTCCTTTAGAACTTCGTTTCATTGAACGAGAAAACTTCTGACCAAATTTCATCGAAATTGAAAGGGGTCGATTCCAACTCTTGGTCTATTTGACACGGAATGACCCAACTATATTTATCAGATGAGGTTAATAAATTTGATAAAATCAATAGGGATCATTTTACCTATGAGAATCATTTTGGACACTTTTCCCTTTATAATTTTTTTTTCAACTTTTTTTCTAACTTTTTTAAAAAATTGATTAATTTTTTGTTTTGTTTTTGTTTTAGGGAATTGGCGCAGGAGCGGTTAATGTTTGCAAGAGCAATTTCCGGTCAGTGAATTACTCCTAAAAATCGGACGTTTTCGGTAAGCGATTACAAAACGTAACCAATATGGATTATTTCCATGTTGAATATATCAGCGTCTGATTCGTGTTTTGGAATGCGTTTTGGAAAATGTTTTTCCGGTCGAAAAAAGTGGTCCAAAATTGTTGTTGATTTTTCGCAATCTCCAGTTTTCTCCAGCCTAATATTATGATCTCTGCATCAGGAACAATACATTCATATTTCATATTTCCAGCATGAAAAACAAATTTCCTAAATTCTACATGAAAAGTAGAAGATTTTTTTTTAACTAAAATGGAATTCCAGTAACATGTTTTTTTTTCTTCTGATGAATGAAAAAAATGCAGATTGTGTGGGTAAAAAGTTTATGTTTTTTTTTTTTTTGTAAAACCAAAGTGAAAGTAAAAAAATTAATTTTTCAACGTCAAAAAATAAATAAATAAAATGAAATTAATTGTTCATTCTTTGAAATAACATTCAAGAATAAAATTTCAATTGCATTGAAAAATATCCCAGTTTCTCGTGGAATGTATAATTTTTTTCGTTGATGAAAAATGAACACGTTGGAAATTTCAAAAATTTTGGCTCATCAAAACTTAATATCGAATTTTCGATGATAAAAAAAAATTCCCCATTTTTTTTTTCTCTCAAAATGACCGTTTGAATATTTCTGAGTGACGGGAAAAATTCGTCACTCGTTTTTCCAACTTTTTTTCGCGGGTGAAAAAAAAAACGATAATTTCGCCCAAGCGAGATTTAATATGTGTATTGGACGAGAGGGCGCAACGAGCCCCAACGTCAAATTACATTCGTATGACGCGAGTTTCGTGAAAAGCGTTAACGACGAAGAACCGTTGAAAATGGTGATGTTATTGCCGGATGAAACTTACGAGGAGAGAACATCGTCGTCGTCGTCGTCTTCGTCGTCGTCGACGTCTTCGTCGTCGTCGTCGAGACGACGACGTTCGTCGACGTCGGCGAGAGATCAAGTCGATGAAATCGAGGCTTCGAAGGCACTCGCGGCTCTTCGCAAGTGCGACGATTTTTTGAAACGTCACGGAATAAGGCCCGAATTCTTCTGTCGACATCGCGAGAGAATCGCACTTCAGAGTTGGCTCTTGCAGAGAACGTCGTCCAAGTACCGCTCCGGTGAGTTTTTCCACTCCTTCAAATATATCAAAATTGTCAATTCTTCAATGTATCAAAATGTTTTTTCAAATTTTTCAGAATATTCATTTTTCAAACATATCGAATTTTTTACTCTCGACATATGAGACATTCCGCGTCGAGTGAGCCACCCTATTTTTTAAAATCGCCAAAAATCGCATACAAATTTTTAGAAAGCAGTTCTGACTATCAAGAAAATTTCAGATTTTTTTCAGATCTTTAAATCACATTTTTTAGCCCGAAAAAAAATACAAAAAATTTGTTTGTCCCATTTTGTAACTCGAAAATTATTCATCGTACGAACAAAAAAAGTAGAACATAAAATTTAGGATTTTCAACGTGCTTTTCACTGAAATTTTTTACAAACTCCTCCGAAAGCTCTATCTGCCATTTTTGGAGCGAATAATGTTTTGATATTTTTTTCCTCAGAATTGACATCTTCGATTCGTCTGTAGTTTTAACAGTTTTTTACTTCATATATTTACAGACTATGAAAAAATTGACGCACTGGAGAATCCGTTATTTCAAATGCATTTTTATTGATACGATTTATCATTGTAGAGTGATCTAACGAAATAGTGTAGATATTGATATTTTATTATTATTAATCATAACAGTGATCGGCAGTATCGATTTTTTCGTCAACGATATTGATTTTATTAATCATTTTTTCGAAAAATTAATAATTAGTCAAAAAATATTACTAATTTTTTATAAAAATTCGTAATTAGCGGAAAAATATTATTAATTTTTCTAAAAAAATTAGTAATTAGTGACAAAATATTTCTAATTTTTCGAAAAAATTAGTAATTAGGGACAAAATATTTCTAATTTTTTCAAAAAAATTAGCAATTAGTAATAAAATATTTCTAATATTTCTAAAAAATTAGTATTTAGCGAAAAAATATTTCTAATTTTTCCTAAAAAATTAGTAATTAGCGAAAAAATATTACTAATTAATTTTTGAAAAACAAAAATTTGTAGAAAAGTATTGTGTATTTTTACGTACTTGTGTGTACGGATTAAGTCATGGTTAAAGCTCAAACGACTCTATTCAAAAAGTTGTTTTATTTTTTATAATAATTAGATCTTTTGAATATTTCACACATTAGTATTTATTGTATCGAGTGTCATACGATATCACATAAATTATTATTAATACGAATGTTTAATCAGTACCTATTAAAAAATACATTAGTAATTTTTATTTTATTTATTACTTTTTCCAAAATTAATATATTTCTTTACAAATTATTGATTTTTTAGGTTATTTAGCAGTATCTTTCTCGCTAATTACTAATTCTTGGAAAAAATTAGCAATATTTTATCGTTAATTACTCATTTTTTGGAAAAATTAAAAATGTTATGTCACTAATTACTAATTTTTAGTAAAATTAGTAATATGTTCCCGCTATATATCAAAGTCTTTCATTGTTCAGTTGTATCAAAATTTTTTATTTTTCAAATATATCAGAACTTTTTAATTTTCAGAATTTTATGTTTTTCAAATGAATTAAACAATGTTATTTTACAGATATATCAAAATTGTTTAATCTTAAATACATCGGAATATTTTCTTTTTCTAATTTTTCAACATTTTCGCTTTTAAATGTACTTTTCAGAAAAATATTTTGAAAAATCATTCAGACCGATCTTCATCGTTTTTTTTTTGAATTTTCGAAAAAAAAACGAAAATTTCTCGATGATTGTCATTTTTAATTTTTTTTTCTTTTTTTCATTAAAAACTTTGACATTTTCTGCAAATTCTCTGAAATTTTCAGAGTGGGATTAATTTGTTTTCTATTTTTAGTGGGATTTTTTTTTTCGAAAAAAAATATAAAAAACAAAATAATCCCACTCTAAAAATTTCAGAGAACTTGCAGAAAACGCCAAAGTTTTCAATGAAATAAAGAAAAAAAAATTGAAAATGGCAATCATCGAGAAATTTTCTTTTTCCCGAAAATTCAAACAAAAAACGATGAAGATCGATCTGAATAATATTTTTCAATATTTTTCTGAAAAGTACATTTGAAAACAAAAATTTTGAAAAAAAACCTCCCGATAAGTCAATTTTTGAAAAAGTTGACATTTGAAAAAAATAGCCTTTTTTTAAATTCGTAACTTCTTGACGGTTGGGTAAACAAATTTGAAAAAATTCTGAAAAATGTTTTAGTCAGGGTAAAAAAAGATAAAAAAGTTTCAGCCAAATCGACAGGGGTCGGGGTCAAAAGTGGTCGATTTGGCGTGGAATGCCCCATATACACATACATGTTCAACTATCTCTCTGGTATCGCAATAAATCAAGGGAGCAACCTAATTAACGTTCGGTAGACGCCATAATAGATGCTTCGTTACCACCCCGGTCATTACTAATTATACGCGGTCGATTCGCTGTTCTCATCTCTCTCTCTCTCTCTCTCTCTCTCTCTCTCTCTCTCTCTCTCTCTCTCTCTCGCTCTCTCTCTCTCTCGCTGCGCTGAACATTAGCATCCCTTTAAAGCTCTACGCGTGTAAAGCTCTTATTCCTCCTCTCCCTTCCCCGTTCTTTCAATTTGACTCTTGTTACCCCATGTCAAAGATAAAAATATCATTATGCAAACGAGATAATTATTGGTGGCAACTTTTTTGCAAAATTAAATCCTCCCATTAAAACGATCAACGATTTTATACAATAAGTTTCCCCTCGGTGAGACTTTCGTCGTTTTTAACGTTTGGCTGAACAAAAAATCAAGAAAATGTATTTTTTCTTGGGAAGAAAAATTAAAAAAACAATTAATCGTTTTGATGAATTTTTATCAAGCGTCGATGCGATTTTTTGAATTTTTGATTTGATCAAATATATTTTTGAACTTTTTTTGTTCAGCCGAATTTTGGAAAGCTTTAAAAACAAAATTTTTAAAGCTTTTCAAGGTTCGGCTGAACAAAAAAGTCCAAAAATATATTTGATCAAATCGAAAATCAAAATATATTTGATCAAATCTCAATTTTGGTTTGGATTTTGTAAAAAATAAATATTAGCAAAATTAAATGAAGAATGAAAAAAAAACTTTTATAATATTGGCACTTTTAGTCATTTGAAACAGGGAAATTCAAAAGATTCTCATTTTATATGATTTTGACGAGTTGTTCAATATTTAGATTTTTTTTAAATGAATTAGAAATACTTCAATTTAGAAATAAAATTGATTTGCAAATTCTTCAACTTGGAATTAAAGTCGATTGGTAAATTCTTTAACTTGGAAATGAAATAAATTCTTAATTCTTCAACTTAGAATTAAAATTGCTTTTAAAATCGTCAATTTAGAATAAATTCTAAATTATTAAAACTAGAATTGAAATAAGTTCTAAATTCTTTAATTGAGAATTGAAATAAGTTCTAAATTCTTTAATTGAGAATTGAAATAAATCCTAAATTCTTCAATTTATAATTGAGATATATTTTAAATTCATCAATGTAAAATTAAAATAAATTCTAAATTCTTCAACTTAGAATTAAGACAAATTTTTAATTCTTCAACTGACAATGAGATTTCAAATAAGTTCCGAATTTTTCAATTTAGAATTAAACAAACTTCTAAATTGAATAAATCGAGTTCATTCGGGAAATTTCGTTTCAATTTTCTTTCTAATTCCTCGCTCAACTGGATTTTTTCGTATGATTGTGATTATTTTGGGATTTTTGTGAGAAGAAAAAAAAATCGTGGTATCTGAAGAATGACAAGATAAGAGATAGGTCGAAGAATATTTATATTCCATGGGACAACGTTTTTGATTAAATGATCCTCGTTTTGTCAATCGAAGTTGAAAAAATAATCTTTTCATGCGGAGTTTGTGGCCTCAAGTCGGTTTTTTTTTCTTTCTCTCTCTCTCTCTCCCTTGATTCAAGCTTTTTTGCCTTTCGACCACTCGCTTCGGTTAATCCACTTGGATCAATCGGATTACAGCGTCAATCTTTCGACTGCAGTCACATGTACTGGCATCCCCTTAAACAAAAAATCCACCCTATTTCTGTAAGCTCGGAGTCAGGACAAAATGCAGGTATTTGGAGCTGCTTTTTTTTTTGTTATCCCCAATTCTTCTATTTTCCCGATTCTCGAGGTATTCGTAATGTCCAGAAGAAAAATATAAACATAATAAAAATAAATATTGCACATTGTTTTTTTTGAATATTTTTTTATTCTGCTCAATTTGCAGCTGCTTTTTTTTGTTATCCCCAATCTTCTATTTTCCCAATTCTCGAGTTATTCGTATTGTCCAGAAAAAAATATAAATATAATGAAAATAATGAAAATAAATATTGCACATTGTTTTTTTTTAGTATAGCAAATTTTTTATTTCTCTCAATTTTTACAGAATTGAAAAAAATCTGGCTTCACGGTCGACATCGTATCTTCGATAAATGTCGATCGATCTGAAAAATTCAAAAAGCTTCTTGTAATATAAACCTGTCTTTTTCAAGATATTGCAGTGAAACTTTGTAAGAAACTAGTTAGTATAGCTATCAAGGTTATTCGCTATTGAATTTGGCGAAAATTCATCGAGATTAAAATTTTTTGAAATTTTTAATTTTTTTCAAAGTAGCGTAAATGCTCTAACGTGCATAATTTTCAAGATATTGCAGTAAAACTTTACAAGGAACTAGTTAGTATAGCTATCAAGATTATTCGCTACTGAATTTGGTGAAAATTCATCCAGAGATGAAAATGTTATTCATTTTTTAATTTTTTTAAAAATAGCGTAAACGCTCTAACTTGCACAATTTTCAAGACATTGTAGTGAGACTTTATAAGGAACTAGTTAGTATAGCTATCAAGATTATTTGCTATTGAATTTGGCGAAAATTCATCGAGAGATGAAAATGTTATGCGATTTTTAATTTTTTCAAAAATAGCGTAAACGCTCTTACTTGCAAAATTTTCAAGATATTGCAGTGAAACTTTGTAAGGAACTAGTTAGTATAGCTATCAAGGTTATTCGCTATTGAATTTGGCGAAAATTTATCGAGAGATGAAAATGTTATGAATATTTTAATTTTTTCAAAAATAGCGTAAACGCTCTAATTTGCACAATTTTCAATATATTTCAGCGAAACTTGGTAAGGAACTAGTTAGTATAGCTATCAAGGTTATTCGCTATTGAATTTGGCGAAAATTCATCGAGGGATGAAAATTTTATGAATATTTTAATTTTTGCAAAAATAGCGGAAACGCTCTAACTTCATAATTTTCAAGATATTGCAGTGAAACTTTGTAAGGAACTAGTTAGTATAGCTATCAAGGTTATTCGCTATTGAAATTGGCGAAAATTCATCAAGGGGTTAAAATTTTATGAAATTTTTAATTTTTTCAAAAATAGCGTAAACGCTCGAACTTCATAATTTTCAAGATATTGCAGTGAAACTTTGTAAGGAACTAGTTAGTATAGCTATCAAGGTTATTCGCTATTGAATTTGGCGAAAATTCATCGAGAGATCAAAATTTTATGAAATTTTTAATTTTTTCAAAAATAACATAAACGTTCTAACTTGCACAATTTTCAAGATATTGCAGTGAAACGTTGTAAGGAACTAGTTAGTATAGCTATCAAGATTATTCGCTATTGAATTTGGCGAAAATTCATCGAGGGATCAAAATTTTATGAATATTTCATTTTTTTCAAAAATACACTGAGAGAAAAAATTACTAGAACCAATAAAATAAAGTTTTGATGGCAAAAAATCATTTTTTCCATTATTTGCCAAAACATATTAGATTGGTTTCCTTATATATTTACTTGGTTCATTTTTTTCAGTCAATTTCATTAATTTTTGTTTCAATAAACGAATTTACTTTAATCTCACAATATGTTATCAATTATATGTAATATGTTGTTTGAATCAAGAACAAATTTTATCATTCAAAACATGCATGTCTTTTAATACAGAAAGCGCTGAGAAAAAAAATTTGTTGAATCAAAAAGTTAATTAGTCCAATCAACAGGTAAAGAGATTGATTCAATCAAATGCGTGTTTATTAATTGTTGCTAAACATTTTATAAAAAATATATAGCCCTTGCCAAATAATTTAATATGCATAGTTTAGTGCACTACTATGCACTTTAAAAAAGTTAGGAGTTATGAAGATTCGAATATAAGAAAACATTTAAAAAACCAGTTTTTTTATTTTCAACAACTTATCTATACTATTAAAGTATACTATAGAAATAGAATAGCAATAGAATAAGAATAGAATGAGAATAGAATAAGAATAAAAACTGCTTGAAGGAAATAAAAATTTTATCATTCCAAACAAATATTCTATTGGAATAAAATAATGTGTTATTTATTTTACTACAGCTTCTTTTCAAATAATCACTATCAATTTTATATCTAATAAATATTGAAAAGACTACAGAAATATTTTTAGAAGTAAAATAATGATGAATTTATTGCAAAGAAATAATTTTGTTCGAAAAAAATAATTTAATATTGATGTCGTTTTTCAGATTCAAATAATCTCATGTTTATGATGCAATGAATCTAATTAATCCAATGAATGCAAATTCAATCAAATCTATCATGCATTTTATTGTTACTATTAAATAAGAGTTCAATATAATGGAGTAATAGATTCGTGAAAATATTTTTTTAAATGAAAAGTGATTCTCTTGGTTCAACAAATGAATAATCGAATCAATACTTTCATATAATAAATAAATTCATGTTCTCAAATTCAGTGTAGTAAAAAAAATATGAATAATTTTCGACTTTCGGAAAGTCCCCTTTTAAGGGCGTAAAAATTTGAAAAAATTCAATCTTGGAACGATGCGGGCTTTCTCGATTTGCCGAGCGGAGCGAAACGGGGCCGAGCTCGCCGGTTCGCGCCGAGCCGAACTCAATTAAGGTATTACTACTGACCGAAAAGTTCCAAAAGTCGACCAACTCTCTCTATTTTGCGGTTTTGAGTTTACCGTAGTAATACCTTAATTGAGCGAGCCGAGCCGAGCCGTGCCGAGCTCGTTCGAGCCGAGCCGAGCGGAGCGATACGGATCTTGGTGGAGCCGAACGAAGCAGGCCGAGAGTCGCTATCAAAGCTGAACTGTGCCGAGTCGAGCTCAGTTGAGCAGGCCGACCCAGACGAGTCCACGGTTATCCGTGGTTGAGCTTAATATGCGCAGTTCGTGTCGTTAGCCTAGTTGAGCCTAAGCTGGTCCGTGCTTAGCCGAGTTCTATCTGAGCCGAGCAAGCAAACTTAAAAGTTGAGAATCTCTCATCGAAAATTATTCATATTCATAGTCACAAATTATTCATATTCACAGTCAAAAATTATTCATAATCACAGTCAAAAATTATTCATATTTATTTTACTACTCTCTACAAGTTCCCAGAGCATCTAAACATTTTATAAAAAATATATGGCCCTTGCCAAATAATTTAATATGCATAGTTTAGTGACCCCAAAAAGAGATAAATAGAAAAAAGACAAATCTGCGCCAATTCTTCGATCTAATTTCTCTGTCCAACCGAGATTCGAACCCTTGACCCTACCTACCATCATACCTGTCCCACCTAACTACCTAACACGCTACCTATTACGCTATCGACTACTCCTATGAACTTGAAACAAGTTAGGAGTTATGAAGATTCGAATATAAGAAAACATTTGAAAAACCAGTTTTTGAATTTTTAACAATTTATGTATACTATTAAAGTATACTATAGAAATAGAATAAGAATAGAATAAGGATAGAATAAGGATAGAAATTGCTTGAAGGAAATAAAAATTTCATCATTCCAACCAAATATTCTATTGGAGTAAAATAATGTGTTATTTATTTTACTACAGCTTCTTTTCAAATAATCACAATCAAATTTATATCTAATAAATATTGAAAATACTACAGAAATATTTTTAGAAGTAAAACAATGATGAATTTATTGCAAAGAAATAATTTCGTTAGAAAAAAATAATTTCGTATTGAAGTCATTTTTTAGATCCAAATAATCTCATGTTTATGATGCGATAAATGTAATTAATCTAATGAATACAAATTCCATTAAATCTATTTAAATATGTAAAAATATTTTTTGAAGCAAAATAATAATGATTTTATTGCAAGAAAATAATGTTTTCGAAAAAAATAATATCGTATTGAATTCGTTTTTTAGATCCAAATAATCTCATGTTTATGATGTGATCAATGTAATTAATCCAATGAATACAAATTTAATCAAATCTATAATGCATTTAATTGTTACTATTAAATAAGATTTTAATATAATGGAGTAATAGATCCGTGAAAATAATTTTTTAAATGAAGAGTGATTTTCTTGGTTCAACAAATAAATAATCGAATTAATACTTTAATTTAATAAATAAATTCATGTTCTCGAATTCAATAATTTATTCTCTCAGTGTAGCGTAAACGCTCTAACTTGCACAAATTTCAAGATATTGCAGTGAAACTTTGTAAGGAACTAGTTAGAATAGCTATCAAGGTTATTCGCTATTGAATTTGGCGAAAATTCATCAAGGGATTAAAATTTTTTGAAATTTTTATTTTTTCAAAAATAGCATAAACGCTCTAGCTTGCACAATTTTCAAGATATTTCGGTGAAACGTTGTAAGGAACTAGTTAGTATAGCTATCAAGGTTATTCGCCATTGAATTTGCCGAAAATTCATCGAGGGATCAAAATTTTATGAAATTTTTATTTTTTTAAAAAATAACATAAACGCTCTAACTTGCACAATTTTCAAGATATTGCAGTGAAACTGTGTAAGGAACTATTTAGTATAGCTTATCAAAGTTATTCGCTATTGAATTTGGTGAAAATTCATCGAGGGATTAAAATTTTTTGAAATTTTTAATTTTTTCAAAAATAGCATAAACGCTCTAGCTTGCACAATTTTCAAGATATTTCGGTGAAACGTTGTAAGGAACTAGTTAGTATAGCTATCAAGGTTATTCGCCATTGAATTTGCCGAAAATTCATCGAGGGATCAAAATTTTATGAAATTTTTATTTTTTTAAAAAATAACATAAACGCTCTAACTTGCACAATTTTCAAGATATTGCAGTGAAACTGTGTAAGGAACTATTTAGTATAGCTATCAAGGTTATTTGTTATTGAATTAGGCAAAAATTCCTGTAGGGATTAAAATTTCATGGAATTTTTAATTTTTTCAAAAATAACATAAACGCTCTAACTTGCACAAGTTTCAAGATATTGCAGTGAAACTTTATAAGGAACTAGTTAGTATAGCTATCAAGATTATTCGCTATTGAATTTAACGAAAATTCATCGAGGGATGAAAATTTTATGAATATTTGAATTTTTTCAAAAATCGCGTAAACGCTCCAACTTGCACAATTTTCAAAAGATTGCAGTGAAACTTTGTAAGGAACTAGTTAGTATAGCTATCAAGGTTATTTGCTATTGAATTTAGCGAAAATTCATCGAGGGATCAAAATTTTATGAAATTTTCAATATTTCAAAAATAACATGAACGCTCTAACTTGCACAAGTTTCAAGATATTGCATGAAACTTTGTAAGGAACTCGTTAGTATAGCTATCAAGGTTATTCGCTATTGAATTTGGCGAAAATTTATCGAGGGATGAAAATTTTATGAATATTTTCATTTTTTTCAAAAATAGCGTAAACGCTATAACTTGCCTAATTTTCAAGATATTGCAGTGAAACTTTTTAAGGAACTAGTTAGTATAGCTATCAAGGTTATTCGCTATTGAATTTGGCGAAAATTTATCGAGGGATGAAAATTTTATGAACATTTGAATTTTTTCAAAAATAGCGTAAGCGCTCTAACTTGCACAATTTTCGAGATATTGCAGTAAAACTTTCCAAGGAACTAGTTAGTATAGCTATCAAGGTTATTCGCTACTGAATTTGGCGATAATTCTCGCCTCGCCTATGGCTCGTCCTGCAAACTCACACTGGTTAGAAAATGTTTTTACGTCCTCGTGATATAATGTACTATTTCGAACGTCTGTTCCCGATTTACCGTTTTCGCCTCCTCTGATGAAAATTGTGACTCCACAAATTCCCGCTGATTCATCGCAGACGCATTTTCATAGACCGGAAGTGCGTTGCGATTTTAATATATTTTCGACACGGTCACGAGATTCTCGTTATATTTCCCGGCAATGGCATAATAATCTCATTGGAATTTATCGAGCATGAAAAATGGTCTTTTTCACTGTCCCTCTTTGCCTCTACATTCCTCGCTATTTTGCTCGTGTTTCTTCTTAATGACCGAGACATTACCGATCAGCGTCACGTGTAGCATCGACACGAGTTTATACAGTTGCATGTACAGCCCGAACGTGAGCGTGTACCCAACACTTGAGTGTGTTACTCGCGATAGAAAAAAAAAAAAAAACTGAAAAAAGTCGGAACTGCTTGCCAAGACTCGAGCTCGCGCCGCAAAACGAACTGAACGACCACGTCAGGTGTTGCATCCATAAATCACCGTCTTATACACTGAGAAGAGTCTCTCACCCTTTTATATTCTATATACCGCCACTTTTCTCTCTCTCTCTCTCTCTCTCTCTCTCTCTCTTTCTCTCTCTCTCTCTTTCTCTCCCCCACTCTTTCGCCTTCTTCTTCATCACCCTTTTCTTTTTCTTACATATCATTCACGTTCTCTCCGTCGTCGTCTTCGTTCCTCTCGGGTCTCTCTCGCGCGGCGAGAAAGGCCTCCGTCGGGGTTTTTGAACGACGCGCGCGACGTTACGCCTCGCGCGCGGCTTGATAAATAATACATGATAAGACTGATGGCGCGATGCTTTCCGGACACAGATATGTATATATATATTTATGTTTTCACAAATTGAAAAAAAAAAATGTACAAGATCCAGACATTTCTGTATTTGACGCAACACGTATTTCATGAGCAGTCTTTTGCTTTGCCGAAAATTTTTCAGACATACCGAAAATTTTTGGAATGATTGTTTAAATAATTTATTAATCACTTTTGGGTAATATTATTATTGATAATTGTTGTTTATGGCATGCCAAATGTTGCTGAATTTTTTCAGATTTTTATTGTATCACGAAGTACCGAAATTTCAATCAGATACAATTTTTGGCTAGATTTTTGACGATTGATATCGTTAGGGGATGAAAAAAACTACCCCCGTAAAAATCGTCATTGTACTCGGATTTGAGCTCTCTGAACTCTGATCAATTTATCGTCGATCATTAATGATCCAAATGATCACGAATAATCAAGATTCTAGATCTCAACTAATGGCGATTCTAGATTTTAGATAATGGACGCTGCAAAATTCTGATTCTCCGCAATTTAGTTCTGAAAATATGTATAATTTATGCTACACAATGTATATCAATTTTCTCCCACCCTTTTAGGTTTTTGACGATTGATATCGTTAGGGGATGAAAAAAAAACTACCCCCGATAAAATCGATCCGAATGATCCGATCCGAATGATCACAAATAATCGAGATTCTAGATCTCTACTAATGGAGATTTTAGATTTTAGATAATGGACGCTGCAAAATTCTAATTCTCCGCAATTTAGTTCTGAAAATATGTATAATTTATTCTACACAATGTATATTAATTTTGGGGGATGAAAAAAAACTACCCCCGAAAAAATCGTCATTATACTCGAATTTGAGCCCTCTGAACTCTGATCAATTTATCGTCGTTCGTCAATAATCCAAATGATCACAAATAATCAAGATTCTAGATTTCTATTAATGGAGATTCTACATTTTAGATAATGGACGCTGCAAAATTCTAATTCTCCGCAATTTAGTTTTATTCTACACAATATGGCTCAATTTTCTCCCCCTGTTTTAGCTTTTTGACGATTGATATCGTTAGGGGATGAAAAAAACTACCCCCGATAAAATCGTCATTATACTCGAATTTGAGCTCTCTGAACTCTGATCAATTTATCGTCGTTCGTCAATGATCCGAATGATCACAAATAGTCGAGATTCTAGATCTTTACTAATGGAGATTCTAGATTTTAGATAATGGACGCTGCAAAATTCTAATTCTCCGCAATTTAGTTCCTAAAATATGTATAATTTATTCTACACAATGTAGATCAATTTTCTCCCACCCTATTAGCTTTTTGACGATTGTTATCGTTAGGGGATGAAAAAAAACTACCCCCGAAAAAATCGTCATTATACTCGAATTTGAGCTCTCTGAACTCTAATCAGTTTATCGTCGTTCGTTAATGATCTCAATGATCGATAATGAGCGCCGAATTATTTTCTTGCTCTTACAATTTATCTGGCGCCTTTTTCTCCCTTATGAGACTTATCGTTTGCGCAGCGTTTCAGCGGCACCGCTGGTGTAGTGGTATCATGCAAGATTCCCATCCTTGCGACCCGGGTTCGATTCCCGGGCGGTGCAATGCAGTTTTTTTTAATTCTAATTATTCGCTCAAAAAAATTCCACGTCTTACTCATGACATCCTAGACATTAATCCACAAGGATCCGTCGATCAAGGATGATCCTTAAATTTCCTTGACGCTTTTTCAGAGTATTTTCTCTCTCGACATTGTTACATCTTCAAAATATCGAATATTTATTGCAAAATGGCGTCTTTTACCTCTCTGAAATTCACCAGAATCGTTTTGGCTTCTCTTGGGAAAATGATCTATGGATCACACTCCATTGATCTATCCAGCTGTCACGTTGATTTATGTCGTTCATACCTCAAAATTCTCTCGCCAAGTGGCGTCTGCGGACAAAAAAAAGGAGAAACAATGCTCTAATCAATCCTCCAAATCGCGTGAGACGAGAGACGCCTGCATTTATGATGTACACCCGCGCAAATAGGGGTAGTAAAATTTTCTGTCGGCACACACATACGCGCATACTGACAGAGAGAAAGACACATGGAAATCCTACTAATGTCGTTAATTACTCATGTCCCGCCGTTGCGCCAACAATGGAGCAATAATTAACAATTACCCAGTTTGATAATTATAGCTTCGGCGGTTGAGTTATATCACCCCGGTGAAATGCTCCGTAGATTCATGGGGTTTGGCGTGAGTATCGCGAGACTGAGAACAGCCATTGCCATTCATTCTTGTATGACGATCTTTGCGCCACGTGCATCATTGTTAATTTTTACCTTTAAACGTTGATTTTTTTAAACGAGATCCTGCGGTTAATTTAGGAGTGTGAAGTTCTTTTGTGGGGTTAAATGATGAAATAGAATTTATTTCATTGAAATAAATTTGTCTGATTTTTTAAATAAAATTAATTAATAAGTTAATTTAAATAAATTAAAAGCAATTTTTTCGCGTTGCTCGAAGATTATTTCTTACCCCAGTATTTATTTTAAGGGTTGCAAGGCCTAAAAACATAAAAGTTGTTTTTAGTTTGTATTTTTAAAGAGCTTTATTTCATTTATTTTAGGGGGTTTTTTTGGAGGTGGAAACAATCAGATTCTCTCATTTTCGAGCTCAATTCATAAAGCTTTTATAACTATGATAACAGAACCTTAATAATTTAAATTTAGGGTTCTTTTTTCCAAAACCGATGGCAAAAAAGTGTAGTGGGTAAGTTTTTATTGATTTATTTTTGGGGGTGGTTTTGGAGGTGGAAACAATGAGATTCTCTCATTTTCGAGGTCAATTCATAAAGCTTTTATAACTATGATAATAGAACTTTAGAAATTTAAATTTAGGGCTCTTTTTTCCCAAAACCGATGGCAAAAAAGAGTAGCAGGAGAATTTTATTTGATTTATTTTAAGGGGTGTTTTTTTGGGGGCGGAAACAATGAGATTCTCTAATTTTTGAGCTCAATTCACAAAGCTTTTATAACTATAATGAAAGAACTTAAGAAATTACAATTTAGGAGTTTTTTTTAGTCCAAAAGCACCGCGAAAAAAAGTAGCAGGAGAATTTTATTTAATTTATTTTAGGGGCTGTTTTTAGAGGTCAAAACAATGAGATTCTCTCATTTCGGAGCTCGCAAAGTGTACGAACGGACCGAGTGAACGACAAATTTTTGTCCGAAATCGTCATGGGGCATACGTAGATCCCATAAATTTTGAATGCATAATCGTTTTAATAACGGGCGTGTTTTACGCGTGTTTTATACGAGTATAAAACAGCGGGTATTATGCGTAAATACCAACGATTGCTCACTTACGAGACGTACAAAACGTTAACAAAGTACACGAATGTTATCCGCCTCTCCCATTCCCTTCGCCGTCCCTCACCTCCCCTTCTTCACTGTCTCCGTTAACATATGTGCGTGCACCTGTATGCATATATACACATATATTAGGGTGATTAAAAAAGAAAACACGCTTTTCTCCAATTGCGCTCTCCATGGAAATTTTCGTATCCCCCCCCCCCTAAAAAGAATATCTCGCACGAGAGAGATTCGCAAAATATTGTTGTAAAACTAAAGCCGCCATCTACGCTTGAAATTTTTTTTTTCGAATTTATTTATCAATTACATCTATTGATCAATTATTATCAGTCCCAAATGTAAGGTCTTTTTTCTTAGTTACTCATGAATTTTCTTCAATTAAATTGATTCAATTGAAATAAATATTTAAAGATTAATTACATTTTTAATTAATTTTTTTCAATTGTTACTTCAATTTTGTATTGTATAGAAATTTCTCGAATAATGGATTTCCAAAAATTTACATAATGTTGATCTAATATGTATTACATGTTACAAATCTGTACATTTAAGAGGCAAAGAAGTTTTGTTCGGTAGAAAATTCATTTTCGCTATCCCTAAATATCGCGTCTCCGTCAACTTTTAGAAATTTTAGAAATTTTAGAATTTTAAAAAATTTATATATTTCAGAAATTTTGAAAATTTTAGGATTTTAGAAATTTTGAAACATTTTAGATTTTTCAGACGTTTTAGAAAGTTATACTTCGGAAATTAAAAAAATTTATGCAAATTTCAGAAATTTCAGGAATACTTTAATCAACCTTTCCAGCAAATATAACTAAGATAAAAGATGGTACCATCGAATGAAAATATTTTTGGAAAATGCAATTTTCTGACCTTTCCAGATACAAGCAAGCCCTCAAAGCTCCCCCGAATAGGAGAGTTTAAGAAAAAATGAAATTTTTCTGACACGCTCTAATATTCATATATATAAGTATTAGGGTGAATCGAAAAAATTTAAAAATGTTGGCTACCCTCAGAAATCAAAGATATCGTTGAAATGAAGATCTCTGTGCAACTGTTCGATTTTTTGAATTTTTTTAGAGGGTGCGCGGGACGTTCAAACACGCCATATTTACTATACTATTTACTAAACGAATTTACTAAACGAAAACAGATCATTCAACCTACCTATTACGCTACCGACTACTACTATGCACTTGAAAAAAGTTAGGAGTTACGAAGATTCGAATATAAGAAAACATTTAATAAACCAGTTTTTTAATTTTTAACAACTTATGTATACTATTAAAGTATACTATAGAAATAGAATAAGAATAGAATAAGAATAGAAATTGTTTGAAGGAAATGAAAATTTCATCATTCCAAACAAATATTCTATTGGAATAAAATAATGTGTTATTTATTTTAATACAGCTTCTTTTCAAATAATCACAATCAATTTTATATCTAATAAATATTGAAAAGACTACAGAAATATTTTTAGAAGTAGAATAACGATGAATTTATTGCAAAGAAATAATTTTGTTCGAAAAAAATAATTTAATATTGATGTCGTTTTTCAGATTCAAATAATCTCATGTTTATGATGCAATAAATCTAATTAATCCAATGAATGCAAATTTAATTAAATCGATCATGCATTTAATTGTTACTATTAAATAAGAGTTTAATATAATGGAGTAATAGATTCGTGAAAATATTGTTTTAAATGAAGAGTGATTCTCTTGGTTCAACAAATAAATAATCGAATTAATACTTTCATTTAATAAGTAAATTCATTTTCTCAAATTCAGTGTAGTAAAAAAAATATGAATAATTTTCGACTTTCGGAAAGTCCCCTTTTAAGGGCGTAAAAATTTGAAAAAATTCAATCTTGGAACGATGCGGGCTTTCTCGATTTGCCGAGCGGAGCGAAGCGGGGCCGAGCTCGCCGGTTCGCGCCGAGCCGAACTCAATTAAGGTATTACTACTGACCGAAAAGTTCCAAAAGTCGACCAACTCTCTCTATTTTGCGGTTTTGAGTTTACCGTAGTAATACCTTAATTGAGCCAGCCGAGCTGAGCCGTGCCGAGCTCGTTCGAGCTGAGCCGAGCGGAGCGATACGGATCTTGGTGGAGCCGAACGAAGCAGGCCGAGAGTCGCTATCAAAGCTGAACTGTGCCGAGTCGAGCTCAGTTGAGCAGGCCGACCCAGACGAGTCCACGGTTATCCGTGGTTGAGCTTAATATGCGCAGTTCGTGTCGTTAGCCTAGTTGAGCCTAAGCTGGTCCGTGCTTAGCCGAGTTCTATCTGAGCCGAGCAAGCAAACTTAAAAGTTGAGAATCTCTCATCGAAAATTATTGACATTCATATTAAAAAATTATTCATATTCACAGTCAAAAATTATTCATAATCACAGTCAAAAATTATTCATATTTATTTTACTACTTTCTACAAGGTCCCAGAGCATGTAAGGCTAAAAAAAAAAAGTTGAGAACCCCTCGTTACTCGACGATATAATTTTTTCAAATTTCCACCCCTTCAGAGGGGTGGTTTTCGGATGTTCAAAATAAATTCAAATTTGTTTGGCTTCACTCACAGTCACTACGAACCTATTGCGACCCCAAGATGCGGAGAAATCATGATTTATCCTGGAATGTATATGTTTTTGAAAATCAATTTGTAGGATCGCAACGATTCAGATTTCAGCATCATTTTTCTTCATTTGAATTCTTGGCAAAGCTTCACTCAGCCCAGGAGCTCCGGAGCGACCTTCACTCGTTTCGGAGTAAAAAAAATCCATTTCGAGCAGCACGATTTGGATTATTTGATAAATATTAGATTCAAGCTTTTATATTTTGCAATATTTTCTCTGTGACGAGACAGCGGTTATATTGAATATTTTTCTCGAGTCTCCTGCACTGAGAGAAAAAAATTACTAGACCCAATGAAATAAAGTTTCGAAGGCAAAAAATCATTTTTTTTCATTATTTGCCAAAACATATTATATTGGTTCCCTTATATATTTACTTGGTTCATTTTTTTCAGTCAATTCCATAAATTTCTGTTTCAATAAACGAATTTACTTGAATCTAACAATATGTTATCAATTATATGTAATATGTTGTGTGAATCAAGAACACATTTTATCATTCGAAACATGCGTGTCTTTTAATACAGGAAGCACTGAGAAAAAAATTTGTTGAATCAAAAAATTAATTAGTCCAATCAACAGGAAAAATGATTGATTTAATCAAACGCGTGTTTATTAATTGTTGCTAAACATTTTATAAAAAATATATAGCCCTTGCCAAATAATTTAATATGCATAGTTTAGTGACCCCAAAAAGAGATAAATAGAAAAAGGACAAATCTGCGCCAATTCTCCGATCTAATTATACCTACCTAATTAATCCTACCATCATACCTATCCTACCTAACTACCTAACGCGCAACCTATTACGCTATCGACTACTACTATGCACTTGAAAAAAGTTAGCAGTTATGAAGATTGGAATATAAGAAAACATTTAAAAAACCAGTTTTTTAATTTTTAACAACGTATGTATACTAATAAAGTATAATATAGAAATAGAATAAGAATAGAATAAGAATAGAATAAGAATAGAATAAGAATAGAATAAGAATAGAATAAGAATAGAAATTGCTTGAAGGAAATAGAACTTTAATCATTCCAAATAAATATTCTATTGGAATAAAATAATGTGTTATTTATTTGACTGCAGCTTCTTTTAAAATAATTACAATCAATTTTATATCTAATAAATATTAAAAAATACTACAGAAATATTTTTAGAAGTAAAATAATGATGAATTCATTGCAAAAAAATCATTTTGTTCGAAAAAAAATAATTTGATATTGATGTCGTTTTTCAGATTCAAATAATCTCATGTTTATGATGCCATACAAAAATTTTCTCCAAAAAAAATAATTTCGTATTGAAGTCGTTTCTTAGATTCAAATAATCTAATGTTTATGATGCGATAAATGTAATTAATCTAATTAATACAAATTCCATTAAATCTATTTAAATAAAAATATTTTTTGAAGCAAAATAATAATGATTTTATTGCAAGGAAATAATTTTTCCGAATAAAATAATATCGCATTGAATTCGTTTTTTAGATCCAAATAATATCATGTTTATGATGTGATCAATGTAATTAATCCAATGAATACAAATTTAATCAAATCTATAATGCATTTAATTGTTACTATTAAATAAGAGTTTAATATAATGGAGCAATAGATCCGTGAAAATAATTTTTTAAATGAAGAGTGATTTTCTTGGTTCTTCAATTCATGTTCTCAAATTCAATAATTTTTTCTCTCAGTGTACATAAAAAGATTCATTTTTTAGCAACTTTCGTATTATAAGCAATACTGATACTTAGTTTTACAAGAAAAAAGATGGAAGAAATACAAAAACATTTTAGACGACCAAAATTAATATTTAATGATACGATTAATTGAATAATAGTGAAAATATTATTATTATAATATAATATAATAAGTATGTATAATTATATAATTATAATAAGTATATATCTATATGTATGTCTAGGGGCACTTTTAGGGACTATTTTAGGAGTCTTGTGGGACTTTCCAGGACTTTTGTTGGGTTCGAGGACCGTCCTGAGAGCTGTTTACATCAAATGATGAGTCCCAGGACGGTCTGGAAAACATCAATGTAAATGTTTTGGCAGATCCAAGGACTGCACATCCGAATGTATGAACATTTGAGTATATCCATATATAATCCGACGAACTGTCGCGTGCCAGGACTTTGTAGTTTTCCAGGACAGTATATTCATTATATAGGTACACCCGTGTACATCAGAAAATATTTCGATATATTGTCAGGTTTCAGGACTTTACGGTTTTCCAGGACCATACGAAAATTTTATACGTACATACATTTTATATACGTACAACTGTGTACATCCATTTTTCTGCGATATATGGACAGATTCCAGGACTTTGATGTGTTCCAGGACTGTACATAAATTATATGCGTAAAATTGCACGTACATATAAACGCTGTGATGGATTGTCATATTCCAGGACTTTGTTGATGTACAGCGGTTCCCAGGACTTTATCGAGTAAGCAAAATAATGTAAGGTCTGAAAGCAAATCAACTGATACATAAGGATGTGGGGGAGATGACTGAAACTTCAACACATCCCGTGTAGAAATTTTGGTAGGGAAAAACTTCTGCCCCTGACTTGCCCTCCCTAACTTATGTAGGGAAATGATCCGCTCATCCTAACAGGCCCTGTTGTGCCATGTAACACCTGGCTGGCCATTTTCGGATCCGGTGGTCATGATCAGGGCCCTATGACGATATGATCCGGCCCTAGCACATCCTGATCAGGCCCCTAAGATTTTTAGAAGCATGCCCTTAAAGGCCCTGATCACGGCCATGAAGTTCCCGATCATACACCGAAGCGCTTTTTCAACAATTCGTTTTTACGAGGTACTCCTTTTTCAATGTATGCATCTCATTATTTATTTCGAGGCAACCCTTTCTTAGGGTACGCTTTTCCTTTGGCAATCCTCGAAGAGAATATTAGATTCCGAGTGAACGGAAATTCTCTACGAGAATTAAATAAATAAGTACAATTACATAAGACGGCAGGAACTCCTTGTAGGGATTCTTCCGACACCGACTTCTGCTAACATCCGTGCTCGCACCCATCTATATAAGCATACTGAACACATTATCCGTATGGGAGTTCAACGGTTGCTGTCCTGCGACATCTCGCGCCAAGTCTCGGAACTAACGCGATGCGGTTCGTGGTGATAATAATAATAATCCTCTGCCTACGTAACGAACTTGTGACAGGCGCACAATTGCTTGTTATTCTCGCGGAATAAAAGTGATAATGTAAATAATAGTTAAATAATAATAATAATCATAACAATAAACGAGGCAATGATTGTTAATTTATTATTATTGTTATTGCTATTATTGTTATTTATTATTATTATTATTATTATTATTATTATTATTATTATTATACTACTGAAAGCCGATATACAAATATTTTTTTTTTAATAAATACTCAGGACGATCCAATAGTTTTCACATCAGAGCCCTGCCAGGGTAATAAAACAAAAATATGTTTTGCTTAAAATTGTAAAAATAACATCGTCGGAAACTGTTCATATTCTGATCATGCAGGGCACTGGTAATAAGTGATTATTTCAATGTAATAACTAGGGACCAGGTCGTTAAGTTCCATGTCAGGGCCCTGCCAGGAAAATCGGATCAGGCAGGGCGGATCAGGGGCAAGAATCAACTAATGGTTGCCCTATCACATTTCTACACGGGATCTGTCTAAAAAATTAAGAAAATTCAGGGTCATATAAATTTGCTACCCTGCACCGCTATAAATTTCGCCGAGCATAACACCATGTTTTTCCTTGAATTCTTGGCCATTGACTAGAAAGACACGTGTAACCATTTGTCGGTAAAATAGACCTTTCGAATTTTTTCTCTTTAATAGCCACAAATGTGAAAAAAATCAGTGACACGAGCTCCAAAATTCACTAGGGCAGAAAATTTTACCTTCTTTTTGGCCTAAGTGTTGGTTTCACATCACTTTAAAGTGATTTGAAAGCACATAGGCTGATATATAACAACATACGAGATGGCTAAAATGTTCGGACGCATCTTTCTAAGAAATTAGCAATATTTAGGGCAAAATAAAAGTTTCATACTGCCTCACCGTCAATAAATTTCGCAGGGCATGACACTCAATTCTTTTTCAATTTTTCTTCCATTGACCAGAAAAAGTTATCCAAAAATTTGTCGATCAAACGCACCTTTAACACTTAATGGTTAAATTTTAGATTATTTCTCAACGTTTGTCGATATAGTAGGCATTGGAATTGCCGCATGTCGATAATGTAATGTCGAATAGATGTGAGATCCACTCTCGATGTATAGTTCTTTCATTCAAGTACACAGGGGATTTCCAGGACGGTCAGAAATTATAGAGATTTTCTCTCGTAGCGCGTGGTTTAGCCAATGAAAGAGCTCAAATTGAAAATATATTTGGATTGGCAACAGTGGTCATTCAGACTTCCGCTCATTCCTACTTCCGTTTAATTTCGTGAACGTGAAACGTGGCATTATTGAAAAGACGAGCAAAAACACAATGGAAAATCAGAAAAATAAATCGACGGACATCATCGATGCAGGTAATCAACATATTATATTAGTACACATTACGATACGAGTGCGATGAAACTTTTTCTCGCACGAGTATCGTACAAAATTTTATCACACGAGTGCGTAAAGTGCCCGCTTCTCGCACGCGCGGCGAAGCAAAGCGTGCGAGAAGTGGTCACTTTACGCATGGAGTGCAATAAATTATATTATATGACTCAAACATATTATATATCTAAATGTAAAAAAAAATATTTGTCAGAAAATTTAAGGTTATATTTTTCACCGCTTACATTTAAGGTTATATTTTTGTAATCTGTGTACATCCATTTTTCTGCGATATATGGACAAATTCTGGAACTTAGCCGTGTTCTAGGCATGCGCATATATTATATACGTACAATCATATGGACATATTAATGCGGTGATTGATTGTTAAGCGAAATAATCTATGATCTGAAAGCAAATCAGTTGATACATTAGGACGAGGGAAAGATGATTAAAATTTTAGGACACATGTCGTTAGTTTCTGAGGAAGACCTCGGAAACTAACAACATTTAGGTTACTTTTTGGGCCGCTTGTTCAGGCTTCTCGTTTTCAATTCTTATTTCTTGGATGTACACAAGTGTTACACATTTTTGACTTTCAAAGTGCATTTGTATTTATCCGTAGACGACATTCTAGCAATACTTGATGCTGAATTGGGGGTGAATGAATTGGCGTATACGAGTTTTGAGGCAGGCGTAATGGAGGAAACTTTTGCAGTTTCATCGCAAAGAGTGAAAGTTTGCAGCATGAGCCGAAGGCGAATGCTGCAATCACACGAGTTGAGAAAATTTCTCGCACGAGTATCGTACAAAATTTTATTGCACGAGTGCGTAAAGTGCCCGCTTCTCGCACGCGCAACGAAGCGAAGCGTGCGAGAAGTGGTCACTTTACGCACGGAGTGCAATAAACATATTTACACAATCAAATCAAATTAGGCAGATCGAGATATTCGGAAAAAATTATCGCGCAAACGTCAAAACGTCGAGTTTAAAACTTTTATAAAAACATGGCAAATTGATTTTGATGCAACGGATCGCTTGCATACAATGTTATGTTCCCGATAGCCATTGACAGATTAGTAAAACACATATTCCTCATTTTTTTCTGTCGTTCGTCAACCTTCCTTCATGAGGATCTCTTTGACCACCTTTATGACATGTATGTTTACTATCATGGCTTCCTCATAAAGGAAGCTTCACGAACGACGGAAACGAATGAAGAAGCTATGTGCAAATTTATAATTTGCATGATTTTTTAGCAATTCCCTTCAATTACATTATTAATTGTTTTTGTCGTCCAGTGTATTGGTGCTAGAGAAGTGAACTCCATAGCTGCTAAATTAGGAAACTTAGTGTTAACAAGTATTTTTCGAAAATTTCAAAAAAAATTTGCGAACCGAACAGCTTCAGCGTTTTTCACCAAATTCAACCCTAACCATTCTCATCATCTAGTGTATTCGTGCAAAAAGTTTTAGCTCGATACTTCTAAAAATGCGGATGCTGGAGCGTTAACAAAATTTTGATGGAAATTTCAAAAAAAAATTTTAACCGAACCCCTCGGGCGATTTTTATGAAATTCGGTATTATTTTTAATTGTCATTGAGTGTATCGTCACAAAAAAAATCAGCTCGATAAATGCAAAATTACAAAAGTTAGAGAACTTACAATTTTTTTGCGAAAAATTAATTTTTTTTTCAAACCAAACCTCTTGAGCGATTTTTCCCAAATTCAATCCCAGCCGTTCTTATTATAAAGTGTATCTGCACATAAAATTTCAGGGTGGTAATTGCAAAATTACGAAAGTTAGACGACTAACAAGCAATTTACAGAAAATACGAAATCCAGCCAAATAGACAATTATTTTGCAATTTCAAAAAAAATTGCACTCAGAACAGAGACATAAGTAGTCTACTTGTATACCAAATTTCGAGTAGATCGGCCAAAGCGTTCTCCAGACATATTCATTTTAAGAAAAGCACAAAGCGTACACACACACACACACACATACATACATACCCAAATAAGGAATAAGAATCAGCCAATCGCCGCGCACTTTAGAGAAACTACGCCAATCGGATGGCTGATTTTTGTCATTGTGTCCCCGGCTTTATTTACACGCTTACAGCGCCAATAGGGGGAATTCTGACACGGATTCACTGCACTTGAGCGCTGCATAATCCGGCGTACCCATTGGTCAAAATGAATTTCGGGCGTGGCATTGTGGCGCGCGAAATTCAAATTTGACGAATAGGTACGCCAGATTATGCAGCGCTGTTGCTAAGTTATGAGCGTGGTCAAGTCATGGAAGATTCGGTTGTGGGAGCGTACACTGTACTTTTATATCGAATAATATTTTGGTTATATTCAAATCTGTCATTAATAACGATTAATATAATTTATCAGAATAATTAATCGATGTTCACAATGAATCAAAGAGTTTGAATTACGGTGTGAGTGCCTATTAAAACGTCCCCAAGGGACCTGTTATCACCAACATTCAAAATATATTCGATCACAACGGAATAAATCAAGACAATGATCAAGAATACGGAGCGCGAAGCACGGGGGGGTTTGGGGGGTAAAGCCCCCCAACGAGTACGCGAAGCGTACTTGTTATTTTCTGTTGTTCTAAATCATCACCAATACCGAGGCACCAATTATTAGGAATTTGTTACTAAGTAAAAAAAATGTCATAGCTTTCACTTTAGGATAAGGAATATTAATATGAGAACATATGAAAATTGGGAAATGAACATTTGTATACCTGTCATGTTTAGGGACTAAATATTCCTTCAACACAAGAATTCCATACAGAATCGGAAAAAAAACCATAAAAATAAGAAATTCTTAAAAAAGTATTCAATGCGTAGCTAGGAATGATTTTCGGAAATGATCTTGACCAAAAATTTGTTTGTCGCCCATGAGCATATTCGCGGTCAAAGAGGTCCTCAAAGCTACCGAAAGTTCCATATTTCCACATGTGCCGATAGATTTGAGGACGCTGGAAACATGGATAGGAAATAAGCAACGTGGTGTGCTTCATTGATAGAAAGCAAAACAACGACATGACAACCTGAAAAATAGCACCTAAAGTTTCTATGTTAGCATTGCATGCATATCAATCAAATTCTGACAACCGACGCTGAAAGATAGTATTTAATGTGTAGCTGGAAATGATTTTCAGGAATTATCGTGCAAAAAAATCAGTTTTCACCTATGGGCACATTCGAGGTCGAAGGAGTCCTCAAAGCTACCGGAAGTTCCGTATTTCCACGTGTACCGGAATATTTGAGGATGTCGGAAACATCGATAGGAAATAAAGTAGCGTGGCGTGTTTCATTGATAGAAGGTAAGCGACCGACACAATAACCTCAAAAATAGCACCCTAAGTTTCTATGTTACTATTGAATGCATATCGATCGAATTTTGACAACCAACGCCGGAAGATTGTATTTAATGCGTAGATAGAAACGGATTTCGGATTATCTGACATTATCTGACCAAAAAATCTGCCCTCACCCATGGGCATAATCAAGGTCGAAGGAATCCTCAAAACTACCGAAAGATCTGTATTTGTACGTGTATCGGTATATTTGAGGACGCCGGAAACATCGATAGGAAGTAAAAAAAAATGGGGGGTGCTCGATTGATAACGCAGGAAACCAACACTATTATCTCAAAAATGCCATTCAAACAGTCCTGGAACCTCTTTTGTTCTTAAACGTGCCGTTAGATAGTAGTCCTCGAATCCACCGTTCTATACGAATTTTGATGTATCTGCGAAACTATTGCGAATTTTGCAATTTTTCAAAATCCATTGGCTTTATTGCCAAATTTCTCCTCCAAAATGGGGGTAAAATTGAGGTGTCCCCGAAAGTGCCTCTGGACATACATATGGGGCATTCCATCCCAAATCGGACGGTTTGAAAAACTTTTTTGTTTTCCTCAATTTTTTTATATTTTTGAGTACCCATCAAAAGACCCTTCCTGTTAAATTTTGAGATTTTTTTGATTACCCGTTCAAAAGATATTAAATTAACAAAAAAAACCCGCTCTTTTTTTGGTATTTTGGTCATAACTTCTTTAATAATGGTCCAAATTAAAAGTTTTTTTTTCCAAATTTTTGTTTTTTCATGGCCTTTTCAGAAAAAAATACAACAAAAATATTTGACGTGTTTTTGAATGAGTTTTTTGAGTTTTAAACGTAAAATCGCGTTTTTAAAAGTGAATGTCATTTTTTTTTGTTTCAAACATCTATCTATTCAACAATTTTTAAGACCAGTCCGATCGTGGGATCTCAATGACTACTATTTTTTTTCGATTTTTGAAAATAAAAAAAAATAAAAATTTATAAATTATTATGAACACCAATTTTTGTTACTGTATAGTATTTTTTTCAATATTTAGAATTTATTTTGACACTTTTTTATTGTTAACACGTTCTTAAAATTAATAATTAATCGTTAAGTCTGTTTATGAACAATAATAACATCAGTTCTTATTTATTCACGTTTTTTTTTTTTTGAAAACCTTACATATGCGATTATTTCCTGAATTAGAATATTTCCTGAATTAGAATTAGAATATTGTTATTTGCTCATCGATTAATTATTAATTTTAAAAATCTGTTAACAATGAAAAAGTGTCCAAATTAATTCATAATAATTTAAAAAATACTATACAGTAACAAAAATTGGTATTCATAATAATTTATGGAATTTTTTTTTTTTTTAATTTTCAAAAATCGAAAAAAATAGTACTCATTGAGATCCCACGATCGGACTAGCCTTAAACATTGTTGAATAGATAGATGTTTGAAACAAAAAATTAAAAAAAAAAAATCAAGAATGACATTCACTTTTGAAAACGCGATTTAACGTTTAAAACTCAAAAAACTCATTCAAAAACACGTCGAATATTTTCGTTGTATTTTTTTTCTGAAAAGGCCATGAAAAAACAAAAATTTAAAAAAAAACTATTAATTTGGACCATTATTAAAGAAGTTATGACCAAAATACCAAAAAAAGAGCGGTTTTTTTGTTAATTTAATATATTTTGAACGGGTAATTAAAAAAAGCTCAAAATTTAACAGGAAGGGTCTTTTGATGGGTACTCAAAAATATAAAAAAATTGAGGTAAAAAAAAAGTTTTTCAAACTGTCCGATTTGGGATGGAATGCCCCATATATACATATATAAATATATATTATGTCTATATATGGAACGTTTGTGCGTACATAATACGGTAACGCAGATTCCAACTCTCATAAGGTAGTCCGGAGAGGTATTTATGCATCCTCACACACCCACCCCCTCAACACCGTTTATTTCCCCCCCCCCCCCCCACAAACACACACACACTCTCTGGTATTTTCATCGGCATCTCGGGAGCGTCACATATCTCCCTTCCTCCTCTGAGTCCCCCCCCCCCCCTCCAGCGTACTAAATATACCACGAGATATATCTGCCACTGTGTGGTTTACATAAATTTGCATTGCCTCGCCCTCTGTGGCCCCCTAGTTGTAATTTCGCTCGTTTATTATTATTTTTTTAAAATATTTTTTTCAAACACAAATATTTGGCATTACAATAGTGCCAAGAAAAAAAAAGGATACACCTGCAAAGGGTGGGAGGGTGAGTAAAGGGTTGGGGAAAGGAAACGTTACCAGATGCATTTTTGTTAGGATTGAGAGACAAAGAGTCAAGAATAGGTGGGAAATCTTGGGGTAAAAAGTCAAATGGTCCTCGGTCCATTTTCCGCCGCCCCCCCCCCCCCCCCTACTATCAGATCCATTTGACATTTTTGAGAAAATCGTCAAGAACGAAAAATTTCATTTTTCATTCTTTAATTTATTTAATTTAAATTTATTAATTTAATTTATTTGAATCGAAAAACTAAAGTCCTTGAAATTGCACTTTCTCACGTAACTCCCCTTTAATTGTATTTTTTTTTTTTAATGGAATGAAAAATGTTTTTCCTCTGGATCAAAGGTTTCTGGAATAAAGGGAAATTTTTTATCTCTCGGGGCATTGCGGGTCACGTTCCTTTGGGGGGAGGGGGGGGGGGGCGCAGATTGAAAGACACGAGCAAATATCAAAATTTTCCCCTTGCTTCACCATCAACGCACATTCGTTGTCCGCATATATGCGTATAGATACAAGGTGTTGCAAAAGTCAAAGGATGGCTGTCAAAAAGCTGTCAAAAAGTAAAAAGACGAGTAATTTAACGGTGACCTTGGTTTGACCTTTACGATGACCTTCAAGGTTATTTGAAGGTCAACTTTTTTTTTATAAACAGAAACCCCCTTTTGTGACACCAGCAATCGATAGAGCGAAAAACTTTACGTTCAAATATTGTACTTAGGTCACGGGTACATTTTGACCTTGAAGGTCACTCTAAGGTCAATTAAACTTAAGAAAGGTGTGGATACCTCTGCGAATAGAAGCTTGTCATATTCTTTCGTAACGAGCAAAGTTATTATCTTGAACATGCGCATTCAGCAGTGACCTCCTCCATTACCTTGACGATGACCTTCAGGCTGATTTCAAGGTCAACTTTTTTTTTTGATGCAAAAATTTATTTTTGAGTTCTGAAATCAATAGAACAGTTTTTTCATCGTCATTGTCAAGGTCATGATCAAGGTCACTACTATATGCGCCTTGTTAAAATCAATAACTTTGCTGGTCCCGTGACTTTTTTAACACCCTGTGTATATTTTGTAGGCGCTTGGTCATTTCACGTGAACGATTTACGAGTTGCCAAACGTTGTACAAACACACGCAACGCTGATGCCTGACGGCCAGTAGTTTAATATTTATTACCGTGGTACTACGAGCCCTAAATATATATATATGTGTCATTCCATATCGATTCAACGACGTTTTGATGGTGACCCCTTCGATTTTTTTTATTTTTTGATGTGTTATTATACATGCAAAAAGAAGTATCCATGCCAATTTTTAGCTCTCTATCTTAAACCATACCGAAGTTATTAATTTTTCGAAAAATATTCTTAAAATAATCATAACTTCTACATTAACCAAGATATTGTAATTTGTCAGGAGGTCATTTATTTTTGTTTTTCAATGTACTTTTGGAAAAAAATATTAAAAATTGAGAAAAATAAATTTTTAATGTCTTTTTAACTGTTTTAAGCTAAAAAATTGGATTTTCTTTGAATGGGACCCCTTCGATTTTGTTCGAAAAAAATTATAAAATTCTACGTACAAAAACAAAATTTTTGAGGCTTCACCAAAGAGGGGATTCAAATAACTCCTTATCGAAAAAAAAAAAAAATTCGATTTTTTTTTCGTAATTTTGATGTTTTTTCCTTCTATGACTACAATAGTTGATTTCAATGATGTTAAAATAAATAATCTAACTTTCCTCACATATTTCCATTATAAATTACAATAATTAACATGAAGAATTACAATTCAAGTACGTTTTGCTCTTTATTCAATTAATTTCATAAATTTTTAAATATATCGACAGTTACATTTTAAAATTTAATTTATAGACTCTTGAGGCTAATAAAAAATTTCATTGATTATACCTACTTCAAGATTTTCTAGATCAACGGAAGTTACAAGTCATAATGTAATAAAGAAGATGGCAAAGATTATTAAGCAATAGTTATTGAAAACATGTTCTTAGATGTGAGTAATGTTAATATTTGAATATTGATGTCAAAAAATTGAATAAAGTGCAAAACGTACTCGAATTGTAATTCTTAATGTTAATTATCATAATTTATAATGAAAATATGTGAGGCAAGTTAGATTCTTTATTTTAACACCATTGAAATGAACTATTGTAGTCATAGAAGGAAAAAAGATCAAAATTACGAAAACCAAAATCCGAAAAAAAAAATTTTCGATAAGAAGTTATTTGAATCCCCTCTTCGGTAAAATCTCAAAAATTTTGTTTTCTTACGTAGAATTTTATAATTTTTTTTTGAAAAAAATCGAAGGGGTCCTATTGAAAGAAAATCCAATTTTTTAGCTCAAAACAGTTGAAAAGACATTAAAAAATTGTTTTTCGTAATTTTTAATATTTTTTTCAAAAAGTACATTGAAAAACAATAAAAAATGACCTCTTGACGAATTACAATATCTTGGTTAATGTAGAAGTTATGATTATCTTAAGAATATTTTTTGAAAAATCAATAACTTCGGTATGGTTTGAGATAGAGAGCTAAAAATTGGCACGGATACTTCTTTTTGCATGTTTAATAAAATATTAAAAAATAAAAAAAATCGAAGCAGTCACCGTCAAAACGTCGTTGAATTGACATGGAATGACCCATATGTATACGTATGTCGTGGTAAATCTTTCTGGAGCTTTTTTTTCTCATTCGTTTTTAATTTTCCCTTGATTATACGCCGTTGAACGAGACGCGGCACACTGAGCGTGTGCGTGCCTCACAAAATGTGCAGAAAAATGAATTTAATGATAATTTCGCTCTAGCAAGTATTACCGCGTAAATACGAGAAAATCCGACGCACCCGCGCTCATGTTTGTGAATGCAATCGCAAAAAATGTAAAGCTTCTTCCTGCGGCATTATAAGATACTATATTGGGGTAATGCGAGGTAATATTGTGCTCTTTTCCCTCTGCTGCCTCTTGTGTATTTATGCCGAGAATATTAAGGGCCTTTTTTTTTTTTAGTTAAAAAAAAAAAAAATTTTAGTCCCTCTCGTCGAGCTTTTCGTTGCTTTCATTCGCTAAAATAGATCTCGCGCGAAATGAGGCCTCCACGATTTTTTTCATCACTGAGTCGTGAGCGTTGAATTTTGATGAGAGCGTTTTTGGGAATTTTTGAAATTTTGAATATTACCAAATTTTTTGGTTTTTAAGACGCTTGTGACGCAGAGACAGTTTTTGTAATGTCGATTTTTTTTCTTCATATTTTGATGATTAATAACTCGTTCTGACATCTTTCATTTTTTTAATTTTTTTTTTTTTGATAAATAAAATTTGGACTTTGATTTTGTAAATTTGTAAATTTAGTAAATTTCAAAGCTTTCGTCAATTTTAGGTTGAATTATCGGTGATGAAAAAGGCAAAACAAACAAATGGCGGAAAAAATGCATAATTGAAAATTGAAAAATACACATTATTGAACATTTTGACGACAATTCAACTATTCCAAAAAATAATTCCACAGGATTGGGAAAAAATTTGATTTTCTGACAATCGTTGGTACACAAAGAAGCATTTTTTTCATATTTGAATTTTGAAATTTTGAATATTACAAAATCTTTTGGTTTTTAAGTTGTTTTTGAACTGGTAAATTTTCAGCACATTTCTCAATTTCCGTTAAATTCATTGATGATGAAAAGAGCAAATAAATTCTGACAAAATATGTATTATTGAAAATTAAAAAATTAAGATTGCAAAAATTTTGACTCTCATGAGCAATTTTGAAAAAATCGCACAGGTCTTAGGATTGAATAAAACTTTGGTTTTCCGACGATTGATTGATACACGATGAAGCAATTTTGATACTTGAATTTTTTAAATTTCAAATATCTCAAAATCTTTTGATTTTTAAGTTGTTTTTAAATAGTAAGAAAAAAAAATTGATTTTCAACTGACAAATTTTCCAGCATTCAATCCTCGGTTTATTTATCGATGATGAAAAGAGCAAACAAATCGCGAAAAAAAAAATATATATTAATGAAAATTCGAAAAGGGTTTCGAAAATTTCGACTCCCATAAATAATTCAAAAAAATCGCACAGATTTTAGGATTGAAAAAAACTTTGGTTCCTCGACGAGCAATCTTACACAGGGAAGCATTTTTTGATATTAGAATTTTGTAATTTGCAAAAACGACATTTTCGAAAAAAATTTTATGCCGCAAGAGTACGAAAAATCCTGTGCGAGATAATTTTGTTTTGATAAGAAGCTAACGATGATCCGGATAATCTCAATATGGGCTGAGATTTTCACTCAATCTGAAAAACACATTTTTTTTTTCGAGCCTTCCTGAATTAAAAAAATCTCACTTTTCCGCACTTTGCAGCAAAAAGTCGATTGGGCAAGAGAAAAATATAAGGACGAAATTTATTTTTTTCAAGCCTTGACTCAATCTGAAAAACATTTTTTTTTTCTTTTCGAACCACCCTAATATTTATAATAATAATTTATTTGCTTAAATATTTCGAAGAAAAAAATTTTCATGGTAGCTCAGCTATGCTTACACGCACGCCTCGGTGCACGCTTTTTGGATTACACACGTATTACGTATTACGAGGGACGCAAATGCAGACTTTTTCGTCCTCCTCCGTCATATATCCTCTTTTCGTTGCTCCTTCTCTCTCTCTCTCTTCCTCCCCCTCCCTTCCTCCCTCCCTCCGTCCCTCCCGCCCTCCCTCCCTTCCTCCCTCCCTCCCTCCCTCCCTCCCTCCCTCCCTCCCTCCCTCCCTCCCTCCCTCCCTCTCTCTCTCTCTCTCTCTCTCTCTCTCTCTCTCTCTCTCTCTCCGTCTCTCTCTCTCTCTCACTCTCACTCGTCTCCAGTGACTCTCGTCGCTAATCAATTAATGTGGGGAAAAGAGAACGAGGAGAGGACACGGATTTTCGAGGTAACGACGAGACTGCCGAGCAGAGGCAAAATGAGAATTTACTCCGAGGTTTTAGTTGGAGAAGAGCGATGCTCATTATGCCACCGCGATCACACATCCCCTCGACTCGCACATTCGCTCAACGAGCCCTCTTCGTACACCCTTAGCTTAATCGCGACGAGCTAAATCCATGTGAGCTTTTCCACACGTGAGTCTCACCTTTTTCGTTTTAGTTCTCTCTCTCTCTCTCGCTCTCTCTCTCTCTCTCTCTCTCTCTCTCTCTCTCTCTCTCTCTCTTCTCTCTTTGGCTCCGGGATAGTCACATGAAAAGACTAGAAAATAATCATTCGTAAAATTAAAAAAAAAAAATGTCCTTATATTTTTCTCTTGCCCAATCTACTTTTTGCTGCAGAGTGCGAAAAAGTTACATTTTTTCAATCTAGGAAGGCTTGAAAAAAGCCTTATGATATTATAACGATTAATATTATATATTATATGATATATTATATTATTATAACGATTGATCGAAGTAATTGAAGCCATTGCAGCACAGAAATTTAGTTGAATTTTTTTTTCTTTCAATGAGAAAGAATTGAACATTTAGAAGGATCGAAACAATTTAGCTCAGCTCTTTATTTTATTTTTTTAAATAATTTAGGAAGGCTTGAAAAAATCATAAGAACTAATATGATTGATTGAAGTAATTGAAGCAATTTAGCGCAGCAGTTTAGTTTATTTGTTTAATTAATTTAGGAAGGGTTGAAAAAATCACAAGAACTAATACGATTGGTTGAAGTAATTGAAGCAATTTAGCACAGCAGTTTAGTTTATTTGTTTTATTAATTTAGAAAGGATTGGAAAAATCATGAGATCTGATATGATTGATTAAAATAATTGATGCAATTGAAGCACAGCAATTTAGTTTTTTTTTGTTTAAATTTGGAAAACATAACAAATTTCGAAGGATTGAAGCAATTCAGCACAGCAATTTAGTTTATTTGTTTCATTAATTTAGAAAGGGTGGAAAAATTTCAAGAACTGATAGGATCGATCGAAGTAATTGACCCATATATTACAACCCATCTTTCAATAAAATAATGGATAAAATATTCCCAAATTATAAATGGATCACTAAATTAATTTGCTATTGTGAAAAAAATAATTTTTAAACGGTCAGAGCATGAAAATTGCCAATAGGGCAATTATAGCACAAAAAGAGCACTAAATCCTTAATCATTGTTAAAAACAATTGTACTCATTTGGCTGTGCTTACTTTATAGACGGGGTGCAAAAGGATAAGTTACAATAAGTTACAAGCGTCGACTAAGTGCGTTTCAATTAACGTCGCAGGCTGTGTCCTCTTCTCTTTTCTCTCTCTTTCTCTCTCTCTCTCTCTCTCTCTCTCTCTCTCTCTCTCTCACTTTATTCTTCATGAATTAGCTCGCGTTTTTTTTATTCGCGATTATTATTGAATAATAATAATAATAATAATAATAATAATAATAATAATAATAATAATAAAATGACGGAAAGATGGGACAACGTAATTTTCACAAGTTAATTGGAACATATTCCACGTTCGTTCCAAGATCTTTCTCGAAGCTTCGATTATGAAAAAGTTGCGTGTACGAGAAAATCTCGTCTGTGCGATAAATAAATTCGTCCCGCGTCGAAAACGAAGACTATCAAGGAGCGAGGAGAAAAGGATTAAAGAAGAAGGAGAGAGAGAGAGAGAGAGAAAAAAAAAACAACCGGGGCAACTTGCAGTGAGAATAAAAGTGAACAGGCGAGAGAGAGAGAGAAAGAAAGAGAGAGAGAGAGAGAGAGAGAGAGAGAGAGAGAGTCCAAGTGGTCGCGCCCGATCGATCACATCCCCGCTAATTAATTCATCCGTCAATTAGCGATCGTTCGTGCGTGAGGCCCCTGCCTCGTGATAGTGAAAAGAAGAGAGATCGCGAATGGAATACGACGTGAAACCGATCGAGAGTGAAGGAGAACGCGCGCCTAAGTATCGCAAAAAATCGAGAGCCGCATTGCCATCAGTTTCTCTCACCCTCATCCCTCCTTTTAACCCCCCCCCCCTCCCTCTCTCTCTCTCTTTCTTGGGGCTCTTCCTGTGGGAATTTAATTAAACGAGGGCGCTGCCAACCGCTGTAGACGTTTGTGTGTGTGTGTGTGTGTGTGTGTGTGTGTATTAGTATGAAAACAGTGTTGGTGGAGGACAAAGTAGGGGATGCTAAGATACACGACGTCCTCCAGGCGTCCTTTATACCGGTACCGGCTGCAAGAAGCACCGCGACGCCATTCGACGCTGCTTCTC